>OX940976.1:63378970-63877555 GCA_954871275.1 Leptopterna dolabrata | reverse complement strand
TTAGTACCTAACCCCGTACTCGTTACTAGGTACCTACCTAAATCACGAGTTAAATGTTGCTAAAATAATTCTGCCGATGACAAACAGTACCTAACAAAAAGAAACACACATAATGAAGTTCTGAAAAGAAATTGTTGATGAGGAGTGAAAAAAGTTGCAAAAGTACCTACCAACAAACTCCAGCCCCTTCTACGTAGATGGTATAATGAACCGTTGTGTAATAATTTACCGTTGAGTAATTATTTACCGTAGTAATAATTTACCCATCAATAATACTTCAACGTTGTTCAAGTTTCACTACCTACCAACAAACTCCAAAAGAGCCATCATTTTTCAAATTAAATAATATCACAGAACAACCAACTCGACTTCATACTCCGCCAATATAATCAGGTGATCCCTACCAATGATTGGCCGTATTCACAAATTCCTATTGTGGGCGCGTCTCTGGTTACGAGATTTGGTTTGAATTGTATACAATTTCATTCACACTGGAGTCGAAAATGCCTGTCGGTGCAAACTTCGGGGCCTTACTGTGAACGAACGGCTGGACGTACGATGCTCCGGATGGTCTTAAAAAACTCGCAAGTTCAAGAACTATTTAAAACCGTAAAAATATTTACGTAAAAAAATGGTATAGGCGTTTTGAAAATTTCAACCCCTATTTTGAACCCCTTAGAGATGACTCACAGTAACGTCGAGCTTCGAGGACCAACTAGACGCCGAACGGAACCTATAACCCGAATTTCATCAATTTTTTTTCATGGTAACTAAGAAAAGTGGCCCGTACGGCGTACGGCGTACGGTGTACGGCGTACGGCGTACGGTGTACGGCGTACGGCGTACGGCGGACAGACAGAAATATTTTTATTGCAGTTTTGGATTCTACATACCTTGAAACGTAAACCATCAAATTTTGAGGGGGGGTAAGAATTTTTTTTTTCATGCTCGATTCCAATGGTTCATTATTGAAAATAATAAACCAAAATGATGGCTCTTTTGGAGTTTGTTGGTAGGTAGTGAAACTTGAACAAACGTTGAAGTATATTATTGATGGGTAAATTATTACTACGGTAAATCATTACTCAACGGTAAATTATTACACAACGGTTCATTATACCATCTACTTAGAAGGGGCTGGAGTTTGTTTAGGTACTTTTGCAACTTTTTTCACTCCTCATCAACAATTTCTTTTCAGAACTTCATTATGTGTGTTTCTTTTTGTTAGGTACTGTTTGTCATCGGCAGAATTATTTTAGCAACATTTAACTCGTGATTTAGGTAGGTACCTAGTAACGAGTACGGGGTTAGGTACTAACCTACGGAGGGTCTGCGATCTACATAATATGTATAGAATAGTACATATCATATTATATAGACGGGTTATCTATACATAGAGCTGTTATCTGTAACTAAATAATAAACCGTTGTGCAGGGATTTGCAGCGTTTTATTGCAGTTTTGGATTCTACATACCTTGAAACGTAAACCATCAAATTTTGAGGGGGGGTAAGAATTTTTTTTTTCATGCTCGATTCCAATGGTTCATTATTGAAAATAATAAACCAAAACACATTTCACTTTTGCCGAGTATTTATAGGAACCTTAATATAGGTAGGTGTGACTGCCCCCCCCCCCCCCCCCCCCGCAGTTAAAAATAATTGAACTCCCTTAATAATTCTTTCTTGTAGCGTTGCGAGTTCACAATATAAAGATGCAGCTGTTGCCAGCATTTTGCCATTTAGGACCTCAGTTAGCTTCTCATCAGTCAACCGTGCCTTATATTATTCAGATACCTGACTGAATTCTGCCAATACTGGGCACCTTGCCAGGTAGTGTCCAGGGGCGTTTCGCCTCTCGTCCGAATTTTGAGGGATTACAAGGGTTACCCTCTTATTACCTGGGGGGATAGGGCACTTCTCATCCTATGCCCCTTCTAGAAACACATAACGCATAACCCTACTCGTCCTGGGGGGGGGGGGGGGGGGGGGAGTAGGGAGTTGTAGTAAAATTATGATCAACATTTTCAATGTTCCAAGTTTACTGAAGTCAAGAGACAGTCAAGACAAGTCATAACATTAGATTCACGGTGAGTTGCGTCGTTCAATAATAATAGCTACATCATTCAATAATACTAGGAAACATGTCTTACATTATAATATTTGTGCCATGATGGGATGACATTATTTTGACGTAGGATAGTCGGTCGTATTGTTTGTTTTTTATTTGCTCACGTGCTCTTCCATGTACTGAACATATTTCCCTTGTTTTACTGGTACATATTTGGGCTCATTAACGCTCCTACACTTGATGTAGGTTTCTGTTCGGAGGTCTACGAGGGCCGTTACAAAAGGTTGTGGGCACATCCGAAAATCACAATGTTGTCTGATGCACATTTCATTAGCACGAAGTTTTCACATTGCCTGGTCTTCTTGCACTTCGTCGATATCCTTTTGCAATGGGGTTAAAACTTTTCTTCGTGCCGCAAACGCGTTTCCGTATGCTGGTGATGTCTTGAAGATCTATTTATTTATTTATTTACGGGCAAGCCCAATTACATGGTGAAATTACAAAATAGATGAATCAAGAAAGAAAAAGAAAATTAATCTAATTTCTCCCTTGAGAGGGAAAAACATTAAATCATGTTTAATGTTTTTCCCTCGCAAGGGAGAAATTAGATATAGTTTTTTAATGTCAAGAAAAAATGAAAGCCACAATTTCACTGAACTCTACAAGTATAATGTTGCATTTACTGTACTTATTATAGAACTCGCCATCAACATATGGTTGCTACAACAGAAGGTAGTAACTGTGTAGTAACCAATGAAAAACGTAGCTATTGACTATTGTTTCTTTCGAGTGCGATATTGTTTATGGTTGCTACAACAGAAGGTAGTAACTGTGTAGTAACCAATGAAAAACGTTGCATATTTGCGTGTCGGAATTCACAGAATGACCCCCAGCCCTAAAACATTAAACATGTTAAAAAAGATTTTGAAAATGATACTTGATGAAAACAATACTGCAGGTTAATAAACTTATTAATAAAATGAATAAATGTCCATGTTCAATATTAATAAATTACAAAAAACATCCGGCGAGGAAAATATCAATCGTTTTAAGGAAGCCAGTGAGTCTGAGAAAAAGTCGAATTCCGGATGGGCGCAGAGTAGCAAGTTGGCCGTGCGTGGAAGTCGAATGAGAGGACGGTGCAGCAAATAATTCGTCGCAGAAAATGGAACATGAAATAGGGCTGATGAACGGGCAGAAAACCGTGGTGGCTGGAAAAGGATCCCTGCGAGCAGCTCCGGGCAGTCCAGACAGGCATTCAACAAGTTATGCAGAAAAGTGAGGTCAGCAGCACATCTTCTCATAGTCAGCGGAACCAGCTGACACTTAGCCAACAGACGGTCATAATCGACTTCCGAACCTGGAACGCCGCATTTGAAGGCCACATAGCACAAAAATTTATGCTGTCCTCTCTCAAGCCGGTGACGGTGAATAGCGTAAAATGGGGACCAAACTGGAGAAGCATACTCGAGAATGGGCAGAACGAGGGACTTGTAAAGCAGGACAATAGCGGGTATACTTGTGAAGTACCTCGTGTTACGCTTTAAAAACCCCAAGGCTCTCATGGCCCTATTAGCAGTGTCTGAGATGTGGCTTGTAAAGGTCAGTTGTTCGTCCAGCATGACACCGAGATCCCTCAACTCAGTCGATCTTTTCAAAGGTTTTTGGTCGATGGAATAGTCATAGTTGACACGGTTCCGAGCCCTAGAGAAAGAAATGACTGAGCACTTGGACTGGTTTAAAAACAGATTGCTATTTACACATCAGCGGTCCAAATCAGCGAACGCACTCTGGAACACTTCACAGTCACGAACCGACCCGATATGGCAGAACAATTTGAGGTCATCCGCAAAAAGTAAGCATCGCACCCCTCGAGCAAGGCACTACACCACATCATTGATCATCAGCAGAAAACATAAAGGTCCCAGGTGACTTCCCTGCGGAATACCAGAGGTTGCGACAAATTGGGAGGATAAGGCGCCACGCAGCCGGACCGTAAGTCTCCGTCCACCTAGGTAGCTAGCTAGCCACTGGATAAAAAGGCCATGTATTCCCAAGGACTCAAGCAACGAGAGCAGATGTGCATGAGAAACCCTATCAAAAGCCTTGGCAAAGTCCATCGAAATCAAATCAGTTTGCACTCCAACCTGGAAACCCCCCAATGATGAAATCCTGCAGCAAAAGCAAATTCGTCACCGTAGACCTTCCGTGCATAAAACCATGCTGCTCCAGAGCGATGTACGACGAAAATTGCGAGGACAATCTGGCAGCAATTAGCTTCTCAAACAATTTAGGAGCACAAGACAATGAGCAGATGGGGCGGTAATGCCTGACCATGGCTCTATCGCCACCCTTATGAATGGGCGTGACGAATGATACCTTCCATCTCGCTGGGAAGACACCCGTGCCCAGCGAACTATTGAAGAGGCACGACAGTGGGTATGAGAGGCCAGCAGAACACATTTTCAACAGTAATGGAGGAACGCCGTCAGGGCCCATTCCTTTACTTGCATCCAAACTTTCCAATCCACTGAGCACCTCCTCCTCGGTCAGCACCATACCTCCAATCGAAACTACATCCCGGACAGGGTAAACAGGTGAAAACGAAGTCGGAGGATCGAAGACCGCCGAGAAGTGCTTTGCAAACAGTTCAGCCACCTGGAGAGGCATCGAGGCTCGCTCGTCATCGAAGATCATCTCGCCAGGAAGACTATTACTGCCATCTCTGTAATTAATATGGTTCCAGAAGGCCCTGATATTCGTGGGAACGGAGGCCTGGACCCCAACGAGATACTCAAGGGTGATCCAAAGGCTTTATGACGAGCATGTACAGTTTTTTTCTGGATTGCCAGAGAAATCATTTCAGCATCGAACCATTTTGGGAATGAGGAGGATAATTCCCTCACCTTCGGGACGAACCTGTCAATCGCACAACCAACTATGCCGTAAAATTCATCTATGGCTTCTTCCAGAGGTAGGCTGAGACAAGAACTCCAATCGACACTTGATAGGTGTGAGCTCATTGCATTATAATCTCCTTTCTTGAAATTATATTGGAATTTAGCTGTGGGAAAGAAGGTAGAGCTGGCCGATATGGATGGGATTAAAAATTCTAGGGGAGGATGGGCAATATCCACATCAAAAACGGGAACTGCCGCTGAAGGCCCCGCCGCCATAACATTCGTTAGGAGGAGGTCCAACACGTTGCCTGAGGGGTTGGGATGAGTGTTCAGCTGGAGTAAACCGTGGAGCATCATGATTCCACTACCAATCTGCCTTTTGCACTAAGGGCTGCCTCAAAACCAGCCCGGTCAGCCCCCTCCCAATCAATTCCAGGCAGGTTATAATCTCCGAAGAGAATGACTCTGAAGTCTGGGTGGGCAGTCGAGACAGCATCCAGATGTAGATGTGAATTTTTTAAAGGTCTCTCGCACATCTCTGATGTAGCCTTCACTTTCACTGCCACTGTTATTTTCTGCCGTTCAAGAACTTGACTACTGTAAGACGAATGATTATGTTCCACTGCACCGTCAACTGTAAGTCTGCCTTCGCCATCGCGTCGTGTTAATAAAAGCAGGGCACCTCCGATTCACACAACGTCATTTCGTTATTCCGGTAACCAATTCCCGTTGTTTACTGAATTTAAAATTTTCGTGAACGAGAAGAATGCACCCCCGCTGTCCCGCCATTTCACATAGTTGCTTTGTCGACATCCAAAAGGTACATACCGGACGACTCGCGTCATTGTTGGAAGTACACAACATCACAGTCCGCGTTGTTGTTTAGAACTCATGCATATTTTTCGGACGAGACTGGAAACTCCCGTGTCGAGTGTCTTCTGCAGCCCTCATATTACACAGCGCACATTCGTACTGTCGGTCCGCCCTATTCGGTATCGTGGTCAGGTCGAACAATCCTGGCCCTCAAAAAAATTCCCAACCATCCAGCCATTGCTCGCTCCCGCATTGCTAGAGCAACCGTGGTTCAGTCACGCGTACAAACAGTGGTGTTCTGAGCTTCTGCATCTTTCCTTCACTTCACTCACAAAAATATTTCTCCATTTATTAAATATTTCCTTATTTATATTTTTAAATTTCTGCACTTCACTATATTTTTCACATTCCTCTCACCGTATACTTCAGCGTCAAATCCCTCCAGACCGCATACCAACCACCGATCATGCCAGTTTGCTGTTTAGCCATAAACGCGGTTAGTCTCTGGCTGGCCCAGGACCTTACCCATATAATCCAAACGTAATTTCAAAGTATACTCATACATCTTTGTAACTCATTGTAGATCACATAGTTGGGCGTAGTATGGGGCAATCAAAAAATCTCTTTACAAAATACCTTAACAAATTCTCCACCTCATCATGTTCCCCACATCGCCAGACTTGAGCCCCGTAGGAAATGACTGTAAGCGATACTGCCCCGAAAACCTGCGTTACGTCGGTTCATAATCGAGGAAAACCCCCCGAGAAAAGGCTCAACATTGCCCAGCGATTGGCTCAGAGGAAATGAAAATCAGCGGCCGCTCTCCTGGCGAGTGAACCGCATATATGGAATTGACGGAAAACGTGAGTAGGAGAGGGAAAAATACATCAGTGATCCCCAGGCTTTTAACAGAGTTTAATTTTCAGGTACATAACAGGAGGTATCTCTGATACCCGCTTTTTAATGGGGGGGGGGGGGGTTCTTTCTGAATATTCATTTTCGTGCGGAGAACATGTTTGTTTTGGAAAGGTTTCAAACACCGGGTTGCTTCAGAGGATTATTGCCGTTCGCTAGACGCGGAAACACGTGAAGTGGTATTGTAAGTTTACCATGTAGTCGTCGGATTGAGGTTGTTATTCACTAAACAACCGGGTCGCTTGCCACTTTTAACTTCAACGAATTTTATTGATTTGTTTCCAGCGAGTATTTGGACTTTGGGCTGTATTTATAAAAGTTCCTTAACTTTGCCTTTAGCCAAAGGTAACATTCGAGGAGGTTTTTTCAAAACGTCAGTTGTCCAAACTGTTGGGCAAACTTTTCAGAAGAAGCAAAAAAGTGATTCCTCCGAAACGGTTAATAATTTTAAAGAATTTTGAAACACCGTCATTAAATCAGATCTGGAACCACAAGATAGCCTGCTTTCCAATGACTCAGGTCAACGGTATCAACCAAGTGTCCGTTGATCCTGCCATGGAATCAGAAAAGTCCACCGGTGGGAAAAACGGACACCCGGACGTTTCCATCGGATGTTCCGCCAAATCATTAGTGTAAATTCAGGAGCGCTGACATCCAATTCCGCAAGAACTCCACAGTCCACGACCTTGCTTCAGCCATTGCAATCGTAGCGTAGCCGTAGGCGGAACCGTGGGTCCCGCATATACCAAAACTGGTACAAGATTCTGTCGTCACGACTACACCCAATGAGCCGAAATAATCATCCCTCTCCTTCAGAATCCGAAATTTCTATTTGTCTATCGACGCCCTGCCACAGCGCTCCGACCCGAGCTGATACACCTTATGGGTGAAACGGCTTTCAATTTTTCAGTTTTCAATTTTTATTCAGCAAATACTTTATACAACAAAAATATACCTTATGATTTTTAGAAAGTCTATATACATACTTAATACAAGATCTAAACTTATGTTGGTTTATGAGCCTAAGGTCAATGACCCGTCCAGGCTCGTCTCTTCCACCACTATTTATTACTGCGTATGTATGTACCAGCAGTTTCATTGACAAAACACACCTTAAGTGTTTGGAGAATGATTTACATTGATCAAGAACCAACAGCATTTACAGGTTATTCCTAAGTAGTTAGTAAATACACTTAATGCTACGAAGGCTGATTTGTATTTGTATCCTAATTTAAACTTATTTATAACAACACTTTCGTTATTTTCAAGCTCAAAATAATCTAGAACTAGTTTTTTAAATTTTCCTGTTGATGTTGAAGTCTTGGTTAGGAGCGGTAACTGTTCAAATAGGGCTGGAGCTAGCCATGGAAATTGTCGAGTGTAGAAATCATTATGCGCCTGTGGTATCTGGAGGACATAGTTGGCATTTGTTCGCGTCGGTCTAATCACCGCTTGCTTAGTAAATAAATGCAGGTGTTTATGCACATATAAAACAGTTCCGTGAATACAAGCCATTCTGGGAGTGAGAACACCGAAGTGTTTGTATAGGTAACTAGTTGAAGTACGTTTATGGGAATTCGTTTCAATTCTCAAAACTTTATTCATTGCTATGTTTATACTATTAAAGGTTGACGCATAAGCACTTCCCCAGACATTGATACCATAAGTTAAAATGCTATATACATGAGCATAGTACACCATTTTAAGGTCTTTGGTTTATTATCTTCAATAATGAACCATTGGAATCGAGCATGAAAAAAAAAAAAAAAATCTAACCCCCCCCCTCAAAATTTGATGTTTTACGTTTCAAGGTATGTAGAATCCAAAACTGCAATAAAAATATTTCTGTCTGTCTGCCGTACGCCGTACGGGCCACTTTTCTTAGTTACCATGAAACAAAATTGATGATATTCGGGTTATAGGTTCCGTTCGGGGTCTAGTTGGTCCTCGAAGCTCGACGTTACTGTCAGTCATCTCTATAAGGGGTTCGAAATAGGGGTTGAAATTTTCAGAACTCCGTAGCTCGAAAACTTTTGAGAGAAGGGTATGATTTTTTTTACGTTATTAAATTTGTCTTGAGCTAAACAATTTTTTGAGACCACCCGGAGCACCGTACGCCCAGCCGTTCGTGAGCACCAAAAAGCTTCGTCAACACGATCGTGAATCAAACGGTATAAATCCGGCTCGATATCATCACTACGGAGTATCTGATTATAATCAAAGCTGTATGAAGTCGAGTTGTTTTTTCTGCGATATTATTTCATTTGATAAGTGATGGACTATTGGATTTTGTTGGTAGGTACTTCTGAAACTTGAACAAACGTTGAAGTATTATTGATGGGTAAATTATTACACATCGGCAAATTATTGCACAACGGTAAATTATTACACAGCGGTAAATTATTACACCACGGTAAATTATTACACAACGGCTCATCTACCAAGAAGGGGCTGGATTTTGTTGATAGGTACTTTTGCAACTTTGAACAACCGTTGAAGTATTATTGATGGGCAAATTATTACATAACGGTTCATTATTCTACCTCTGTAGAAGGGGAACCTATGCAGGTAAATTATTACACAACGGTTTAGGTACTAACCTACGGAGGGTCCGCGATCTACATAATATGTATAGAATATTACATAATGTTATATAGAAGGGTTATCTATACTGAGACCTGTGATCTGTAACAGGAGGGTATTCTGTACAAAATAATAAACCGTTGTGCAGGGATTTGCAGCGTTTTGGTTTATTATTCTGTGAATAATACACCTATGTATTCGCTCAGCAAAAAATTTTTATAACACCCCCTCAAACTTTTTTCTTTTACGTTTCAAGGTGCATAGATTCCAAAAATGCAATGTCCGTCCGCCGTACGCCGTCCGCCGTATCACGTGTACAGGCTTCATTTTCGGTCTAAAAAAATCGTTCTTTCGCACACATGCTCCATTTGGGCCCTAGTTGTGTCCCGAAACTTTTCAGCCCGATCGGAATATACCCAGGGGTGTTATGAGTGAAAATGTGTGTAAAAATAGGAACTTTTTACGTTTTAGCAACATATTGGTAACATGAGCTTCTGAGATATCGTTTTCTATGTTTTTGGGGACGAGAAGACCGAATATGAAGTCGATTTTGACCAAAGAGTGGAAAATTGAGTTCTACCAAATGTTCAGCTCCCAGAATTGATTTTTTATGAGTGAAAAACCTGGGAAATCGTCTGAAATCACCATCAGTTTGTATAATAACACTGGGAAAAGTGTCAAGACGTGGTTCAGGACGATTAAATGGCACTACCAATGATCAAAGATAGTTTAAAAAAAAAGAAAAAAAAGAGCGTACCTAATTTGTGTTTTGGGGGCCAAAATTAATGGAAACCATCAGAAGTAGCTATTTCGATTATTACGCATGAATGAAACAATTAATGAACAGCCAACCTTTCTGTAGGTATGTCCAATAGAATAATAAACCCATGTGACAAGGACTTTGCAGCGTTTTTTCGTTAGCCATCTTCGTAGCATCAGAAAGCAGTGCATAGATTTCCAGATTTTATTCACTAATTCAGCTACATGATCCTTCCACAGTTCATTATTATATTGATTTGTTAATTTACTGTTGTCTGATAAATGTGCAGGCACAGCTGCGAGAATAAATCAAAGAAAAACACTGACTGCTTTGACCACAACCTGCAATGCAAGAGTTATATTGGTATGATTAGAAATTTTTCAATAACTAACCTCTGTATGAAGTGATTCTCTTCCCATAAAATTTGTTCTTCTCTTTTAGAAGTTGACTTTAAATAAATAAATGTGTGCAGTGCAGTTCAGTATTTCCTGGATTGTTCACAGTCTACAAACTCGCTGAAGGGGAAACTCATTTACCGTCTGACCATTACTTGCTAAGAGGGGAGTAGTGAAGAAGGGAGGTAATACTAATACCGTTTATTATACTGGTGGGTCAGGGGTTAACTCGGCGACCGCGAGCTCTAATTAACCCAACTATTTTCTAATCCGGCGCAACGGGAGATCACATTAAAAAAATTTAACCCGCACTATCTACAGACGTAACGACCGTCGTTATCAACGGGCTTTGGACTTTTGGTTGAACTTGTGTGATGTTGCTCCTTATCGGGGTAATCCTGTGATAAAAATCGCACCAAACGGGATTCTGTTGGGTCGAGTGATTGGTCGAGGCCCTCTCTGGGGCAAATACTCTTTAGACGGGAAAACAGAACACAGATCTGATAAGGCTGTTTTATTTCCCGCGGTCAGTAAGGTCCGATAGGACCTCAACTCGAAGGATCGTAGGTATCACTTTGTGATCCGCGCACATAATCTAAACTCGTCTGTACGACAACCGATGCGGCTGAAGACCACTTCCTCCCTCCATAATATCCGTTAAGTGCCCTAAACTGAATCAAATTTTCATCTACAGCCCAATGAGACTGACCTTTGCATGAAATCTGAAAACTTTCATGTTTCAACCTTCAACGTGAACAAGAAAATTTAAAAAACTAGTTCTAGATTATTTTGAGCTTGAAAATAACGAAAGCATTGTTATAAAAAAGTTTAAATTAGGATAAAAATACAAATCAGCTTTCGTAGCTTTTTTTTGTATTGAATAATATTGAATACTAGCTGAACCGGCAAAAGTTGTTCTGCCATATAAATATTATTTCTAGTGAATATGTTGGTTATTAAATAAAAAATAAGGAATGTATTGTAAGTGTGTGGGGATGGAATGTATGACAGAAAAAGGAAAACCCTGCAAAGTCCTTGTCACATGGGTTTATTATTCTATTGGACTTACCTACAGAAATGTTGGCTGTTCATTTATTGTTTCTTTCATGTGTAATAATTATTGAAAGAGCTATTTCTTATGGTTTCCACCAATTTTGGCCCCCAAAACACAAATTAGGTAGGTACGCTCCTTTTTTTTTCAAATTATCTTTGATCATTGGTAGTGCCATTTAATCGTCTTGATCCACGTGTTGACACTTTTTCTAGTGTTATTATGCAAATTGATGCTGATTTCACACGATTTTCCAGGGTTTTGCCTCATAAAAAATCAATTTTGGCAGCTGAACTTTTGGTAGAACCTCAATCTTCCAGTCTTTGGTCAAAATCGACTTCATATTCGGTCTTCTCGTCCCTAACAACATGGAAAAAGATACCTCAAAAGCTCATTTTACTAATATTTATATATTTATGTATTTATTTATTTATTTATTACGGGCAAGCCCAATTACAATACATACATTAAAACCATTCTAACAGAGTGGGGTGGAGAGGGGACAACGGAATGACAATCAATCATGGGGGGGGGGGGAAACAGTGGAAATACTTAAAAAGAGAAGTGGAATCAATCCCTACTATATTATAAAAACGGATCTCTGTCTGTCTGTCTGTCTGTGTGTGTGTGATTCTATGCACGGCCAAACGGCTCGACGGATATCGACCAAATTTGGCACGAATACCCAGTAGGCTCCCAAGTTGTGCAACGTCGCATTTTTAATTCCCTCACCATAGCGGAACTATGGTCGACCATGGTCAACTTCGTTATTTGATCGGTAACCCCTATTTTTTATCGCCTATTCGTAATCTACGTGAAATTCTATGTACGATCGACCCTTCGGACTACCCCCGCGGTCGACCATAGCGCGTCCATGGGCCCCTCCATGGTCGAATCCCGAATTGCTTTTCACGGCCGAACGGCTCGACGGATATCGACCAAATTTGGCACCAATATCCGGTAGCCTCCCAAGTTGAACGTAGGCGCATTTTTGATTCCCTGACCATAGCGGAAATATGGTCGACCATGGTCAACTCCTGAATGGCTTGACGGATATCGACCAAATTTGGCACGAATATCCAGTAGGCTCCCAAGTTGTGCAACGTCGCATTTTTAATTCCCTGACCATAGCGGAACTATGGTCGACCATGGTCAACTTCGTTAATTGAAATGGTAACCCCTATTTTTTATCGCGTATTCGTAAACTACGTGAAATTCTATCTACGATCGACCCTTCGGACTACCCCCACGGTCGACCATAGCGCATCCATGGGCCCCTCCATGGTCGAATCCCGAATTGCTCAACGGATATCGACCAAATTTGGCACCAATATCCGGTAGCCTCCCAAGTTGAACGTAGGCACATTTTTAATTCCCTGACCATAGCGGAAATATGGTCGACCATGGTCAACTCCTGAATGGCTTGACGGATTTTGATAAAATTGGGCACAAATACCCGGTAGGCTATGGGATTTTTCCGTCGTTTGTTGGTTCCACGATACTGCGTACAGCGAATCTCGGATAGCGAGCGAAGCGAGCGGTCAGGCTAGTTGAATATAAGGGGGGAACTAGCGATGGTTGAGGGACAGAAATAGGTTGGCGCAGCGAGGGATTCTTCGGAAGGGACGATGTCGTTGGTAGTTCGTCGGCATGAAGGGGATGTAGAAGAGCGGCGGTGAGCGAGAGGTAAGGCGAGGGACGAGAAGATATATTTTCGAGATGAGAGCCGGGCAGTCGATGTTGTTGTTAAGGAGTTTGTGGAGTAAGGTGAGATCAGCGGCGCTACGACGGTTTTCGAGGGTGGTCAGGTGGCAATTCCGCAGCAACGGGTCGTTCACGACATCAGCCGGAGAATTGCCCAGCTTGAAGGCGACGTACCGCAAGAACTCGTTTTGGACTCGCTCCAGGCGGTATTTGTGGACGGAGTAGGCAGGAGACCAGACGGTAGACGCATACTCCAGGATCGGCAGGACTAGAGCTTTGTAGAGGGCTACGATGGCTGGGATGCTCGTGAATTCCCTAGTGCTGCGCTTCAGGAAGCCCAGGGCGCGCATGGCACGGTTTGACAGCTCCTCGATATGGGCTGTAAAGTTCAGCTGCTCGTCGCACAAGACTCCCAAGTCCCTATACTCGCTCACACGCCGCAAAGGAGCGCCACTCAGAGCGTAATCATGGAAGACGGGCTGGGAAGAACGATGGAAGGTCATGACCGAGCACATTGACGGGTTCAGGTACAAGTGATTCGATACACACCACGCCTCCAACCTCCCGATGGCCGACTGCAGGGCGACGAAGTCCGAACGGGCAGCGACATGGGCAAAGATCTTCAGGTCGTCCGCAAACAGCAAACACCTAACACCAGGTGCGAGTGCCCCCACCACGCTGTTTATCATCAGGAGGAAGCAGAGATGCCCAAGATGGCTACCCTGTGGGATACCGGATGACGCCGAGAAAGGCAGTGAGAGTTGGCCCCTCACCCGAACAACCAGCCGACGATCGGTCAGATACGACTCCATCCAGTCAAGGAGAGAGCCATGGATCCCCAGGGAATGCAAGAGTGCGAGAAGATGGTTATGGGACAGTTTGTCGAAGGCTTTGGCTTACTAAAACACAAAAAGTAGGTACCTACTTTTATAAACATTTTCACTCATAACACCCCTGGGTATATTCCGATCGGGCTGAAAAGTTCCGGGACACAACTAGGACCCAAATGGAACATGTGTGCGAAAGAACGACTTTTTTAGACCGAAAATGAAGCCGGTACACGTTCTGTGAATAATACACCTATATATGTATTCGCTCAGCAAAAAATTTTTATAACACCCCCTCAAACTTTTTTCTTTTGCAATGTCCGTCCGCCGTCCAACGTACGCCGTATCACGTGTACCGGCTTCATTTTTGGTCTAAAAAGTCGTTCTTCCACACACATGCTCCATTTGGGCTCCAGTTGTGTCCCGAAACTTTTCAGCCCGATCGGAATATATCCAGGGATGTTATGAGGGAAAATGTGCACAAAAATAGGTACTTTTTGTGTTTTAGTAACATGTTAGTAACATGAGCTTTTGAGGTATCGTTTTCCATGTTTCTCGGGAAGAGAAGACCGAATATGAAGTCGATTTTGACCAAAGAGTGGAAAATCGAGGTTCTGCCAAATGTTCAGCTCCCAAAATTGATTTTTTATGAGTCAAAAACCTGGGAAATCGTCTGAAATCACCATCAATTTGTATAATAACACTGGAAGTAGTATTAACACGTGGATTAAGACGATTAAATGGCACTACCAATGATCAAAGATAATTTGAAAAAAAAAAGGAGCGTACCTACCTAATTTGTGTTTTGGGGGCCAAAATTGGTGGAAACAATCAGAAATAGCTATTTCAATTATTTCACATGAAATAAACAATAACTGAACAGCCAACATTTCTGTAGGTATGTCCAATAGAATAATAAACCCATGTGACAAGGACTTTGCAGCGTTTTTGGAATCTACGCACCTTGAAAGAAACGGAAAAGAAAAAATTTTGAGGGGGTGTTATACAAAAATTTTGCTGAGCGAATACATAGGTGTATTATTCACAGAATAATACACCTGGTTAATACCTACCATCTGTGGTCAATACCTACCTGGTCAATACCTACCTGGTCAATACCTACCATCTGTGGTCAATACCTACCCCCATGGTCAAGTATAATGAACAGTTGTGTAATAACTTGCCCATCAATAATACTTCAACGGTTCGTCAAGTTGCAAAAGTACCGATCAACAAAATCCAGCCCCCTTCTTGGTAAATGAACCGCTGTGTAATAATTTACCGTTCTGTAATAATTTACCGGTGTGTAATAATTTACCGTTATGTAATAATTTACCGTTGTGTAATAATAATTTACCATTGTGTAATAATAATTTACCCATCAATAATACTTCAACGTTTGTTCAAGTTTCGCTACCTATCAACAAACTCCAAAAGAGCCATCATTTTTCAAATGACATACCTAATGTCACAGAAAAACCAACTCGACTTCATACTCCGCGATTATAATCAGGTGATCCCTAGCAATGATTTTATCTCGGGCCAATTCCCGATTGTTAGCGCGTCCCTGCTGACGAGATTTGGGCTAAATTATACAATTTCATTCACCCTGCTAACGAAAATGCCTGACGGTGCAAAATTCGGGGTCTTACTGTGAACGAGCGGCTGGACGTACGTTGCTCCGGGTGGTCTTAAAAAACTTGTAAGTTCGAGAACTATTTAAAACCATAAAAAGATTCACGTAAAAAAAAGGAATAGGCGTTCTGAAAATTTCAACCCCTATTTTGAACCCCTTAGAGATGACTGACAGTAACGTCGAGCTTCGAGGACCAACTAGACCCCAAACGGAACCTATAACCCGAATTTCATCAATTTTGTTTCATGGTAACTATGAAAAGTGGTCAGTACGGCGTACGGCGGACAGACAGAAATATTTTTATTGCATTTTCGGATTCTACATACCTTGAAACGTAAACCATACAATTTTGAGGGGGGGGTTAGAATTTTTGTTTCATGCTCGATTCCAAATAAGGAATGTATTGGAAGTGTGTGGGGATGGAATGTATAACAGAAAAAGGAAAAAAGCGCTGTAGTCGATGACCCCCGATAAAAACGAAAAAAACACTAACCATTCATTTTCTCAATTCAGTGTATTTCATTAACATAGCGGACATATTCATTGTTTGATGTCTCAAAAGTAAGATGTAAAGAAAATAAAAGTACCATATTTTTTATCCTAAAGTAGGAAAATGAAATTAAGAAAATCAATATTAATTTAGAAGAGCACTTGAGTATACGATATTTCATGTCAGTCCGTCTTTAGCCAACACAAATAACCTCGATGGTTTGCCCACGCAAGAACGTGCTACGTATAATTTTCCGTGTGCAAAACATGGTGTGCCCAAATCTAATCCGCAAACAGACATCGTTTGGCCTTGCTATTTATTGATTGCCAATGCCAATCTACAAAATACCTATCTACACAGATTTGTTCTTTAGTATTTTACCAACCTTTTTACAATCATGAAACACGTGGATCAGGTGACCCAGGTCAGCTGATAATTTCCTTCAGTGACCCAGGTCACCTGATAATTACGTTCTGTACGAAATACGAACAACGGTATTTTTATTAGTATGAAATACTAAAATCGCGATTAAACACTTGCAAGAAATGATCTTACTAAGGAGAGTCATAGTACTCGTACGTATAATTAATGCTCAGCCTACATTGTTGGATAGGCTGAGCTGGATTATAGCTAATGGACGTAGAGGACGTTTTACGATTGCAGATTGCTCTCAGCGATCCTGCCATGGCGCACTTTTTTGACCAAAAAAGAAAAAGACGAGGGTATCTGCTCTCCTTCCTCCTACTAACCCCTCTACCTATGTCCGACATCCCTTCGCCGCGTCAGTGGCAACGCTGGCTTACGGCCAACACTGCTTTCCCCCCGATCCCCATCCTCACTTCCGTTCACAGACCCGCACGAAGGCGACCGCGCGGTTGGGTGGGAGTGTCGGCCCGCCTACAACCAAAAAACAGGCCCGACACTTTAGCGGTGGGTGGTAAAACGTCCTCTACGTCCATTAGCTATAATCCAGCTCAGCCTATCCAACAATGTAGGCTGAGCATTAATTATAGTACATGGACTCCGAGGACGTTTTACGATTGCAGATGATTCACAGTCCCGCGTGGACGCTAACAGCATCCCCCTGGGACCGGCCCATCCGCCTGGCCACGACCAAAGGCAAGCCGAGAGCTTGAAGCACGAGGCAGTCTGATTTTTATAACACAAAGGCCGATTTCTGCCTGCCCGGCTAAACTCTCCAGGCCAGCTGACGTCTGTCCGGCATTTGGGTCATTCCCCCCCCCCCCCCCCTTTCGGAGAGCAGACCCGTCCTTCCCCCTAATGGTCCCCCTAATTTAGAACTTAAATTAGGAATAAAATAAAATAAAATTACCTGATGACTACTTCAGGCCGAGCGACTGTACGAGTGAGGTGAGACGAAGCAAACCGGGCTCGACACGCTGCCGCCACGAAGTTACCGCATAACGGTACGTCAACCCAGTGAGGTGTAAAGGCGTAACTAATGTATTACACCGAAGTGAGAAAACCGTCGGAGGGTTATGTATTAATGTTGTCTTTATCAAAGAAAGACTTAAGTAGCGGACAACTATGCATCAGAGTGTTAAATGACAATGTCAAATGTTGGGGCCCTGTAATAGGGACGCACCACAAACGGGGTGAAACAACAGATCTTAATTGACTCGAAAAAACTCTGTGCAATGAGGTTAACTTAATGAAATTTTGAAGTTAAGATTGACGAAAAGTTAAATTGACGACTAAGAAGTTAAATTGACGAGAAAAGAAGTTAAAGCCAATGTTTAATAATTTAATTATGAGGGTCCTGCGAAGCTCCGGACGTGGAAGGGGCGTGGGGATCAATAACGGCCGCTGCGAAATCACCCTGTGAACCAAGGGGCCGGTTATATACCGTCGCAAACATAGACGATGATTGAGCCCATCCCCCAGCTTTGAATATCACTGCTAAAGGCACACCCTTTCGTGCTGCGGCACTAACCGAGGCATGCCGGGTGGAGTAGGCGGAAAAGGTACCAATGTCAATGCCCGCTTCGCCGAGGAGGGAAGTCACCCAGCCTCTCAAGGTCACAGCCGTAATAGGTTTGTAGGGCGGTCGGGAAGTGACTAGTAACGGTCCCCCCCCCCCCCCCCCCGGCGCCTCAGCTGTGCGGTCAAGGTAAGCTTTTAAGAAGGTCGGAATGCACAATGACTCATCGGCCGTACAGAAGGGAAAGTGAAGGGTAGGAGCTATCGATCTGGGTCGGGAAGTTTTGAGGAGCGCTGGGACGAAAATATGAACGCCCGACTGGGAAAATTTGATACATGAGCGGTTGATAGCCAAAATTGTTTGGGGGCGTGAACCTGACGCCAACAGTAACAGCATAGCTAATTTGCGGGCCAAATTTCGTACGGACATCGTCGAGAAGGACCGAAGGAACGTAATGACGATATCAGGGTCCCATGACGATTCATATTTCGCTCGTGGGGGTCGTAAACGAAACACTGCTTTTAAAAACCGAGTCACAAGCTTGTCGGAGCCTAAATCAAAATCGGCTAACCAAGACAGAGCCGACCGGTGAGTGTTAAACGTACTATAGGATACTGAGGAAGAATCAAGCAAATATTGAAAAAATTGCAGAACTTTCGACGTATCAACTATAGAGGGGTCCAAATTTCGTGCAGAGCAAAAAACGGTCCACCGAGCGATTGACGATAAATATTGCTTATAAAAGTCCCTGTAAGGAGAGAACAAGAGACTAGGTGACGGGTCAAAATATAAAATTTCGGAAATAGCCAAGTCATGAAATAATGAAAACCAGGGCTGTTGAGGCCAACAAGGGGCTACCACGATCCCGCAGGCCGAATCCCTACGAATCTTTTGGAGTACTCTGGGAAGGAGGACGAATGGAGGAAAACAGTAGAAAAAGATCCCGCCCCACGGAATCGTAAACGCATCGATATCGACAGCGTGATCATCGGGGCGAAAGGAAATATAACGATCACATTTATGTAGGAGAGAAGAGGCAAATAAATCGACGTCCGGGCGTGAAAAATTTGCTACAATGGAATCAAAGGCCTCGTGGGATAACCCCCACTCCCCTTGTTCGAATTCGTGACGTGATTCCTCGTCCGCTATAACGTTCTCGCCGGTGGCGATGTAGGAGGCCCGCAGCCATATGTTCCGCTCTTCGCAAAATTTCCAAATTAGGAGCGCGACGGCTTGTAGGCGCGGATAGGATACTGACCCCATCCTATTGATCATGGCCACGGCGGTAGTGTTATCGATCCGTAACAAAATCGACATATCAGTCCAATTGCCTGCGAAATGAAGCAGGGCTTCATAAACCGCCCACATCTCCAATTCGTTAATATGGCATGTAGCTCTATCGGCCCCCCACCAACCCTGATTTTATGAGGGGGTAAGTGGGCCCCCCAACCCGTCAAGCAGGCATCCGTCCAAATGCAATGACGATAATCCTCGGGTCGAATGGGAGCCGGTTGTAGAGAGGTGTCCGAGAGCCACCACAAGAGCTCGGCTCGAGCGAAGTCCAACAAAGTGCCCCGCGCCGAATAGTCGTTCCGATAACGAACTAACGCGCGTACCTTATCTCGTTCTAAGGATCGAATGTAAATCCGTCCATATCGGACCGCTGGAAGACAAGACACCAAGTATCCAATAAGACGCGCCAGGGATCGTATCGACCATGACGAGTTTTGGAGGAAGCGCGTCACCTGTGCTCTAAGGGATATAATTTTAGATTCTGGTAAGGAAATATACATGGTAATCGAGTCAAAATGAAGGCCTAAAAAGACTATCGACTGAGCAGGGGTAATCACGCTCTTGGAGTAATTGATAACAAACCCTAAGTGGGTAAGTAGGTTGCAAGCGGATAACGCTGCGCGTGTGGTGGCGGCCTCAGACCGGCCTAGTAGGGCAATGTCGTCTAAATAATTTACTAACGTAATTCCCGAATTCCTCAATGTTGCCATCACCGGTCTCATTAATTTGTGAAAAACATAAGGCGCGCCAGCCAGGCCCTTGGGAAGGGCCGTCATTACATATGTACAGCCCAAAAATTCAAACACGAGATACGGTAAATCCGCCCGGTGAATAGGAACTGTAAAGTAAGCGTCCGATAAATCAATTTTGGAAGCAAAATCCCCGGGGCCTAGCAGCGCACAAAATGATCGGATCGTCTAAACGAAATTTATCCGTAACAATGAATTTATTAAGTTGTTTGAGTTTGAAAATAAATCGGCAATCAGAGGAATCTTTTTTCGGAACTAGAAAAATTGACGACAAAAAACGCCATACCTCCACTACTCCAAGATCACGTAATTTAGATAATTTAGACGCCATCAATTTCTGTTTACTAGAAAGATCCGTCAAAGCGGGCGAATCCAGGTGAATTGGCACAGAAGTTAAATTCGGCCGGTGGAGGGGAGGTCGACCGGGCCCAAAGGGCAGCCGGTAACCTTCCACCCACTGTAATAGTAGTGGGGAGTCGGTGACTCGCTTCCAATTCGTATAAAAATGTTGGATTCGGCCTGCAAAAAGGGAGGGGGCAGCCAAATTGGCTTCCAAATCCCACCAATGGTCAGACTGAATAGTTAACTGACTAGAAACAACTGGAACGGAACTCACCTGAGGAGGCATCAGTGTTTCTTGGTGGGGCTGTAAGGTTTTCGGTTCCGGCGGCGTTTTTGAGCCCTCGAAAGCGGCGCACCCTGGTAGGCCTGGCCCTGCTGCCCCGACGGTGGCTGGCGCTGGGGCGGGCGAGAGGCGTTTCCCGACTGCCCCTCAGCAGAAGTCGACGGGAGCGACAGTTGGCGCCGGGAAGACGGCCGTGTCCCGTGCCGGTGGTTGGGGCGGCGGCTTCTTCTTCGTCATCGGTGTCGCGAGTAAAATGGACTCGAGTAAAATGGACTCCGATTTCGCGACCTCGCCCGCCTCCTTGGCCCAGACGTCGGAAGCGTCCCCAAAAAGAAAGTTATTGGCTACGGGTTGCTTCCGCGCAGCCGGCTGAAATTGTGTCTTGAAGTGTTTGATGAGGCGTGATCTCCGCATGGCGGACAATCGGAACTGCGAGGAGCAGACCATCTGCGAGATCTGCTACAAGCGTTGGAATAAATCCACACGACTTGTGGCGAGATCCCGCGATAAAACCGCATTTATCGTCCCCGACAATGCCACCATTATTTGCGAGTTTATTTGTTGTGACTTTTGAAGACTGCTGTCTAATCGGTCGTTGGGAGCCACCTGCTGTGCCCGACCCCGAAGAATCGGATCCACCGCAGGGGGGGCCAAAGGGGGGCAGTGAACTGCCGGGTCGAAGGTGGCTGCGAGACGACGGTATGTGTCTGCATCAATCCCCTCGGCACACCATTGGGTCCAGGGACCCAATAAGTCCGGATGGACGGGGATGGTGGGCGGAGGAGGGGGCTTCTCCCCGACGATGGCTCGAATTTCGTCGGGTAGCACCGGTACCGTGACGGGGACCGACGGTGCGGCGGCAAACTCCGCGACCTCCGAGGAGGACGACGTGGAGGAGGCCGAAGGCGACGGCGTGCGGCGGCGATGGCGCCGTTCCCTTTTCTTCTTTTTATGTTGCCGGGTACGTCGCCTCTCCCTTTCTCTCCGAGACTCCCGTTCGGACCCCGATGATGAGGACGAAGAAGAGGACGAGGACGAGGATGAGGATGACGATGACGATGACGACGACGACTCTCTTCGTTTGCGGCGTTTCTTCTTGGGAGCCGATAATTTTGGTTTCACGCCCGAGGGCCCTTGCACCGCGATAACGGCGGGCTGAGCGGGCGGAGCCGGCACTCCGATGTCCATCGGACAATCGAGTGAGATCTTATCATCGTCTTCGCTGATTGGTTGCGGTTCGACGTTCGGAGGTCTCAGGAAATGAGGCACGAATCGGTTTACCGAGGCCGAACCGAAGTACCAATCGGGGGCCAACGCGGGCGCGGGAGCGACCTCTCGGGTCACAGAGGTCCCTAAGTGGGACGTGCTAGCACCGGAGAGCCCCGCCGACACCGCCGAAGGCCCCGTAGTCGATTGAGGAACAGCGGGGAACGACGCGTAATGTCGAGAACCTGCAGAGGCCCGTAAGTCGGGCATGCTGGGGTTTTCGACAACCGCTGACGAGCCCGCCGATTCCTTAACTGCCGACGTCGACGCGTAAGGTCGAGAACTCGCAGAGGTCCATAAATCGGACAATGCGGAGTTCCCGACGACCGCTGAAGACGTTAAGGCCTTATGACGGGCAGCTGAAGGCTGCGTCGAAGAGGACGCGTAATCTCCCGAACTCACCGGTTTCTTTACAGTCGCCGGATCCTTCGATGAGACCGCTGAACTCTTCTTTGACGAGGACCGGGAGCCGGATGAGGAAAATCCGCTCGAGGATTCACCGGGAGCCCCAGGAATCGATGACGACGCGACATCGCCGCGAGGGTCGGGGGGCTTTGAGGTTACCTCCGCATCTCGGTCGACCCACATCCCCACGATCCGAACTGTTTTCCGCGACATATGAACGCAAAACCACGGAACGTAACTAATATACCACACGCGTAAACGTATATTGAAAATAAAAGACTATATTGAAAACTATACGAAAAGCGCAATTTAAGAAAGTGTCCAGGCGGATGGCGAAAACAAAAGTGAGGATGGGGATCGGGGGGATAGCAGTGTTGGCCATAAGCCAGTGTTGCCACTGACGCGGCGAAGGGATGTCGGACATAGGTAGAGGGGTTAGTAGGAGGAAGGAGAGCAGATACCCTCGTCTTTTTCTTTTTTGGTCAAAAAAGTGCGCCATGGCAGGATCGCTGAGAGCAATCTGCAATCGTAAAACGTCCTCGGAGTCCATGTACTATAATACTGATTGGAGTCCAATGCTTAGATATACACGGATGTGCAACGTAGTGTCCGGTAGCCTTGGATCGCAAGAGTTTTCCAACTTTGATGTCGTCGAATTTCAACCAAAGCCGAATTATTTTGCGCAGTGGTTAACGTAATATGGTTAGGTAAATCGAGAGCTATCCAACGAGTGGTGAACGATTTTTGTACGATGATAACTGGCGAAGATAAAGTTCCGTAGCAACGAATCGGTTGTAAGCGAAAATCATCAGAAATATTTTCGTGACGCTTCTCCGTTACATGTCCCGCGTTACATTTTCGAGTTTATGTAGCAAAGTAAAGACATAAAATGTCAAAAATGGGAGGGTCGCCTAGCGGTATGAAATATATTTTACGACCTATTCTCATACCTACCAAATATACTTACAAAATTTCATAAAAATCGGTCGAGCCGTATCGGAGTAGTGTGACCACAAACACCGTGACATGAGATTTTTATAGATATAGATAAACTAAGTGTATTTACTAACTACTTAGGAATAACCTGTCAATACCGTTAGTTCTTGATCAATGTAACTCATTCTCCAATCACTTGCGGTGTGCTTTGTCAATGAAACTGCTTATATTATGTACATACACATACGCAGTCATGAATAGCATTGGAAGAGACGAGTCTGGACGGGTCACTGGCCCTAGACTCATAAACCAACATAAGTTTAGAACTTGTATTATGTATATCTACTCTCTAAAAATCATCATATTTGTTGTATAAAGTTTCTGTTGAATTAAAAATTTAAATAATAATTGAGAAGTATGTTGGATGATCAGCTACTGAACTTCAGCTAGTGGCCTGTGTTGTTTCTTGCAGGAAACAAGTCTTAGTGGAGGGACGATTTTCACAACGCTGTCATAATATGACACCTACCGCGTTTTGTTTTATTATTCTGTGAATAATAACTATGTATTCGCTCAGCAAAAACTTTTTATAACACCTCCTCAAGATTTGTACTTTTACATTTCAAGGTTCGTATATTTCAAAAACACTGCAAAGTCCTTGTAACTTGGGTTTATCATTCTATTGGACATACCTACAGAAATGTTGACTGTTTATTTATTATTTCCTTCATGTGCAATAATTGAAATAGGAATTTTTTATGGTTTCTTCCAATTTTGGCCCCCAAGAACACTAATTGGGCTCCACGTTTTTTTACAAAAAAATTATCTTTGATCATTGATGGTGTCACTTAGTTGTCTTGATTCACCTGTTGATACCTACATCGTGTTATTATACAAAAACTTATGGTGATTTCAGACCATTTCCCAGATTTTTGAATCACAAAAAATGAATTTTGAGAGCTGAACTTTCGTTAAAACCTCAATTCTTCATTCTTTGGTCAAAATCAACTTCATGTTCGTTCTTCGCGCCCTAAAAAAATATGGAAAACGATGCCTCACAAGCTCATGTTCACTAAAACTTTTTTTTTTTTAAACAAAAAAAACCCCAGTTTCCTCCTCATAACACCCCTGGGTGTATTCCGATCGCGCTGCCGAGCTTCGGAGCACAAAGAAGACCTAAATGTGTTCCAAAATTTGTATCCAAACTGTGTGAGGAAGAACGAATATTTTATACATTTAAGGCTGAAACTTCGTTAGAACCTCAGTTGTCCACTCTTCGGTCAAAATCAACTTCATATTCGGTCTCCTCGTCCTAAAAAACCTGGAAAACGATACCTCACAAGCTCATGTTACTATAACACCAAAAAACCTATTTTTACACGCCATTTTCACCAATAACACCATTGGGTATACTCCGATCGGGCTGCAGAGTTTCGGGACACAACTAGGGCCCAAATGGAGCCAGTATGCGA
Organism: Leptopterna dolabrata; assembly: GCA_954871275.1. Lineage (NCBI taxonomy): Eukaryota > Metazoa > Arthropoda > Insecta > Hemiptera > Miridae > Leptopterna > Leptopterna dolabrata. The sequence goes on along the minus strand of OX940976.1, from coordinate 63,852,724 downwards.
AAGCACCAATTTTTTAGACCGAAAATGAAGTAGATATGGATGATACGGCGGACGGCGGACCGCGGATGGCGGACGGCGGACGGTGGACGGCCGACGGACATTGCATTTTTGGAATCTGCGCACCTTGAAACGTGAAAGAAAAAATTTGAGGGGGTGTTATAAAATTTTTTTGCTGAGCGAATACATCAATAAACCAAAATGCGGCGTCCGTCCGGTCCGCCATGTCATCCATTCTACTTCATTTACGGTCTAAAAAATTCGTTCTTTCGCACAGTCGCTCCTTTTGGGACCTAGGTGTGCCCCGAAACTTTACAGCCCGATCGGAGTACACCCAGGGTGTTATAGATGAGAAATGGTGTAAAAATATGGTTTTTGGTGTTTTAGTAACATGAGTTTGTGATGCATCGTTTTCCATGTTTTTTTAGGACGAGGAGAGCGAATATGAAGTCGATTTTGACCGAGGAGTGGAAAATTGAGGTTCTAACGAAGTTTCAGCCTAAAATTATTTACGTTAAATTTTGGTCTAAAACCTTCGTTCTTCCGCACACAGTCTGGGTCCCCATTTGGGAACACATTTGGGTCCTAGTTGTGCTCCGAAGCTCGGAAGCCCAATCGAATTCATCCACGGGTGTTATGGGTGAAAAATTGGTGTAAAAATAGGGGTTTTCGAGGTTTTTTGAGGTTTTAGAGAACACGAGCTTGTTAGGTACCGATTCCCATATTTTGTAGGGCGAGAAGACCGAATATGAAGTTGATTTTGACTAAATATTGAAGAATTAAGGTTGTAACGAAGGTTCAGCTCCAAAATTCATTTTTTCAGGTAAAACCTGGGAAATTGTCTGAAATCACCATAAATTTTCAAGTCATCAAATCTTTACAAGATATGATGATTTTGTGTTTATAATTTTGCAATGAAGTATCAAATACTTCAAATATTTTTAATATACTCATTATGTGAATAAATGGCTTTAGAAAATTAAAAAAAAAAAATTGTATAATAACACACTAGAAGTAGTATTAAAAGGTGAAGCAAGTTAATTAAATGGAACTATCAAATGATCAATTATAATTTGTAAAAAAAAGGAGCCTAATTCGTGTTTCTGGGGGGCCAAACATGAAAGAAACAGTAAATGAACAGGTTCTGTAGGTAAGTCCAATAGAATAATAAACCCATGTCACAGGGACTTTGCAGCATTTTTGTTAGGAAACATCGCGCACTTCATGAGAGGATCCTGCCCAACAGTACGATGATACCTACAAGGTTTTTGGAAAAATATGGTGGGGGGGGGGGGGTTGCGATGGGGTCAAAGTCTCGTGGGACACCCTGCATATATACGGACATGAATTTGGAGTATTTTGGCCGGTTGAAAAGTAGAAATTTTCTTGGTAACTGACATCCAAGGTTTAGATTTTGGTTTATTATTCTGTGAATAATACACCTATGTATTCGCTCAGCATCAAATTTGTATAACACCCCCTCAAAATTTTTTCTTTTCCGTTTCAAGGTGCGTAGATGCCAAAAATGTCCGTCAGCCGTATCACGCATACCGGCTTCATTTTCGGTCTAAAAAAGTCGTTCTTCCGCACACATGCTCCATTTGGGCCCTAGTTGTGTCCCGAAACTTTTCAGTCCGATCGGAATATACCCAGGTGTGTTATGAGTGAAAATGTGTATAAAAATAGGTACTTTTTGTGCTTTAGTAGCATGTTAGTAACATGAGCTTTTGACGTATCGTTTTCCATGTTTTGGGGGAAGAGAAGACCGAATATGGAGTCGATTTAGACCAAAGGGTGGAAAATTGAGTTTCTACCAAATGTTGAGCTCCCAAAACTGATTTTTTATGAGTCAGAAACCTGGGAAATCACCATCAATTTGTATAATAACACTAGAAACAGTGTCAACACGTGGATCAAATCGATTAAATGGCACTACCAATGATCAAAGATAGTTTGAAAAAAAAAGGGGCGTACCTAATTTATTCGTGTTTTAGGGGCCAGAATTGGTGGAAACCGTCAGAAATAGCTATTTATTTATTTGTTCATTTGGTAAATTACGGGCGAGCCCAATTACAAGCAAGTTGTGTTTATAATAGAGCAAGTCGTGGTATAACAATAATACAAATGAAAGATGATAATGAGTAGTAACAAGTAGTACACACTTCTTAATTGAATGAGACGGGAGATGAGTAGATTAAAGATATTAGTATAAACAAAGAATGGGAGAAAAAATCATAGTCGGGGTATGTATAAAGTAGGAGGTTTGCAGAAGTCTAGCTAATGGGCGGTTCATCAGGTAGTTTGTTGCACAAAAGGGGACTTTAAACAACAACGATGACCGGGCACACGGGCGAGGCAACAGGAAACAGATCTCCTCCAGCAGAGGAGGATCAGCAGGTCAGCAATGCAACTTAGTGTACTCAAAGGCAGCAGGTTACAGGTGACGAGCAATGACCTGTAGTTCACATCGTCGTGTATTTAAATTCAATCTCCAGCAGTAGAACTGAATTCAAGAAAGCCTTATTTTCGTTCCTCATTACTACCAGTAGCTCAGAATGCGAGGCCATGACAGGTGTGTTATGAGTGAAAATGTGTATAAAAACTTATAAGTATTAATTACTAATATCATTTTTATTTATTTTTATGCAGAATTTTGTAGCCATATAAGTTTCTTTTTATTCTCTCTCTTGATTTAAGATATAGCTAAGATAGCTAAATACAAAGCTATAGTTTCATATATATAGGTATACAACTTGTACATATATATTTTTTTGGTTTATTATTTGCAATAATGAACCATTGGAATCGAGCATGAAAAAAAAAAAACGCTGCAAATCCCTGCACAACGGTTTATTATTTTGTACAGAATACCCTTCTGTTACAGATCACAGCTCTCTGTATAGATAACCCGTCTATATAATATAATATGTACTATTCTACACATATTATGTAGATCGCGGACCCTCCGTACCTAAACCCGTACTCGTTACTAGGTACCTGCCTAAACCGTTGTGTAATAATTTACCTGTATAGGTTCTCCTTCTACGGAGATAGAATAATGAACCGTTGTGTAATAATTTGCCCATCAATAATACTTCAACGGTTGTTCAAGTTGCAAAAGTACCTATCAACAAAATCCAGCCCCTTCTTGGTAGATGAGCCGTTGTGTAATAATTTACCGTTGTGTAATAATTTACCGTGGTGTAATAATTTACCGTTGTGTAATAATTTACCGTGGTGTAATAATTTACCGTTGTGTAATAATTTTCCATTGTGTAGTAATTTACCCATCAATAATACTTCAACGGTTGTTCAAGTTGCAAAAGTACCTATCAACAAAATCCAGCACCTACTTGGTAGATGAGCCGTTGTGTAATAATTAACCGGTGTGTAATAATTTACCGTTGTGTAATAATTTACCGTGGTGTAATAATTTACCGTTGTGTAATAATTTACGTTGTGTAATAATTTACCGTTGTGTAATAATTTACGTTGTATAATAATTTGCCGTTGTGTAATTATTTGCCATTGTGTAATAATTTACCCATCAATAATACTTCAACGTTTGTTTAAGTTTCATCCACCAACAAAATCCAATAGTCCATCACTTGCCAAATGAAATAATATCGTAGAAAAAACAACTCGACTTCATACAGCCATCCTTGATTACAATCAGGTGCTCCTTAGTGACGAAATCCCGGCCGGATTCATACCGTTTGATTCGTTTGGTTGACGAAGCTTTTTGGTGCACACGAACGGCTGGACGTAAAGTGCTCCGGGTGGTCTCAAAAAATTGTTTAGCTCAAGACAAATTTAATATCTTAAAAAAAACCATACCCTTCTATCGAAAGATTTTGAGATACGGCGTTCTGAACATTTCAACCCGTATTTTGAACCCCTTTGAGATGACTGACAGTAACGTCGAGCTTCGAGGACCAACTAGACCCCGAACGGAACCTATAACCCGAATTTCATCAATTTTCTTACATGGTAACTAAGAAAAGAGGCCCGTACGGCGTACGGCGTACGGCGGACAGACAGAAATATTTTTATTGCAGTTTTGGATTCTACATATCTTGAAACGTAAACCATCAAATTTTGAGGGGGGGTAATTTTTTTTTTCTTGCTCGATTCCAATGGTTCATTATTGAAAATAATAAACCAAAAATTCTAACCCCCCTCAAAATTTGATGGTTTACGTTTCAAGGTACCTATGTAGAATCCAAAACTGCAATAAAAAAATTTCTTTCTGTCCGCCGTACGCCGTACTGGCCACTTTTCTTAGTTACCATAAACAAAATTGATGAAATTCGGGTTATAGGTTCCGTTCGGGGTCTAGTTGGTCCTCGAAGCTCGACGTTACTGTCAGTCATCTCTAAGGGGTTCAAAATAGGGGTTGAAATTTTCAGAATGCCGCAGCTCGAAATCTTTCGAAAGAAGGATATGGTTTTTTTACGTTTTTCAATTGATCTTGAACTATAGAATTTTTTGAGACCACCCGGAGCATTGTACGTCCAGCCGTTCGTGTCCACCAATAAGCTTCGTCAACACGATCGTGAATCAAACGGTATAAATCCGGCCCGGATAAATCATCACTACGGAGCATCTGATTATAATCAAGGATGGCTGTATGAAGTCGATTTGGTTGTTCTGCGATATTATTTCATTTGATAAGTGATGGACTATTGGATTTTGTTGGTAGGTACTCCTGAAACTTAAACAAACGTTGAAGTTTTGTTGATGGGTAAATTATTACACAACGGCAGATTATTACACAACGGTAAATTTTTACATAACGGTAAATTATTTCACAACGGCAAATTATTACACAACGGTTCATCAACCAAGAAAGGGCTGGATTTTGTTGATCGGTACTTTTCCAACTTGAACAATCGTTGAAGTATAATTGATGGCCAAGTTATTACACAACGGTTCATTATACTTGACCGCGAAGGTAGGTATTGACCACAGAAGACAGTGATCTGCGCAGAAGGGGCATCTATCTCACTCCACATCAACAATTTTCCTTCAGAACTTCATTATTTGCGTTTCTTTTTGTCGTTTTAGTTACTGCTTGTCATCGACAGAATTATTTTAGCCACATTTAACTCGTAATTTAGATAGGTACTAACCTATGAGTGAAAATGTGTATGAAAATAGGTACTTTTTGTGTTTTAGTAGGTAACATGTTAGTAAAATGAGCTTTTGATATATCGGTTTCCATGTTTTTGTGGGACGAGAAGACGAATATGAAGTCGATTTTGACCAGAGTGGAAAATTGAGATTCTACCAAAGGTGCTGCTCCCAAAATTGATTTTTTATGAGCCAAAAACCTGGGAAACTGTCTGATATCACTATCAGTTTGTATAATAACACTAGAAAAAGTGTCAACAGGTGAGTCAAGACAATTAAATGGCACTACCAATGATCAATGATAATTTGAAAAAAAAAGGAGCGTACCTAATTTTGGTTTATTATTTTCCATAATGAACCATTGGAATCGAGCATGAAAAAAAAAATTCTTACCCCCCCTCAAAATTTGATGGTTTACGTTTCAAGGTATGTAGAATCCAAAACTGCAATAAAAATATTTCTGTCTGTCCGCCGTACGCCGTACGCCGTACGGGCCACTTTTCTTAGTTACCATGAAAAAAAATTGATGAAATTCGGGTTATAGGTTCCGTTCGGCGTCTAGTTGGTCCTCGAAGCTCGACGTTACTGTCAGTCATCTCTAAGGGGTTCAAAATAGGGGTTGAAATTTTCAAAACGCCTATGCCATTTTTTTACGTAAATATTTTTACGGTTTTAAATAATTCTTGAACTTGCGAGTTTTTTAAGACCATCCGGAGCATCGTACGTCCAGCCGTTCGTTCACAGTAAGGCCCCGAAGTTTGCACCGACAGGCATTTTCGACTCCAGTGTGAATGAAATGTATACAATTCAAACCAAATCTCGTAACCAGAGACGCGCCCACAATAGGAATTTGTGAATACGGCCAATCATTGGTAGGGATCACCTGATTATATTGGCGGAGTATGAAGTCGAGTTGGTTGTTCTGTGATATTATTTAATTTGAAAAATGATGGCTCTTTTGGAGTTGTTGGTAGGTAGTGAAACTTGAACAAACGTTGAAGTATTATTGATGGGTAAATTATTACTACGGTAAATCATTACTGAACGGTAAATTATTACACAACGGTTCATTATACCATCTACGTAGAAGGGGCTGGAGTTTGTTGGTAGGTACTTCTGCAACTTTTTTCACTCCTCATCAACAATTTCTTTTCAGAACTTCATTATGTGTGTTTCTTTTTGTTAGGTACTATTTGTCATCGGCAGAATTATTTTAGCAACATTTAACTCGTGATTTAGGTAGGTACCTAGTAACGAGTACGGGGTTAGGTACTAACCTACGGAGGGTCTGCGATCTACATAATTATGCATAGAATAGTACATATTATTATATTATATAGACGGGTTATCTATACATAGAGCTGTGATCTGTAACAGAAGGGTATTCTATACAAAATAATAAACGGTTGTGCAGGGATTTGCAGCGTTTTGTTTTGGGGACCAAAATTGGTGGAAACAATCAGAAATAGCTATTTCAATTATTTCACATGAAAGAAACAATAAATTAACAGCCAGCATTTCTGGAGGTAAGTCCAGTAGAATAATAAACCCATGTGACAAGGGCATTGTTTATCAATTTCCTTTGCATTTTGTAAACGTTCACTCTTCGAAGTAATCCTAACGTGAGCCGGGAGTTGGCCATCGATTTTGATAATTCCTTAAAAATTGTTCCAATAGTTTCCAATTTGTTCATTATTGACTAACTTTTTATGACTTTGCCTACTAATAAGATTCCTGACCAAAAGTAGGATAAAACCCAATTATTCCCTTTTTCGAAACCGGTACATCTCATGACCATGTTGGTAGTTGATTCCACTGAAAAGGCAAACCAAGGAACTACAGTAAAATATTTATATTTAAAAGAATAAGTAAAAAAGTAAAAGAGGGAGTAAAAACAAAATGGAAGAAGGAGTAAAGGAAGGGAAAGGGAGAAGTAAAGGCACGTCAACACATCTAAACGTGAGCACCAAGTGTATAATAGAAATGATTTCAAAATAAAACAAAGGTTGCTTGCTCCACTGTTTACTTGTCCTGACACAGGGAGGACATCGGTGTACAAAACAACGGAAAAGCAACAGAATGGCATGGCTAATAGCCGAGGACATATAACCAAACAGAAACACACACCCTGCTAGAACTGCCAACTTAAGCTCAAACCAGACAGTTGGGAAAATTTTTGACTTAAATAAAGATTTTTTCTTAATTTTATAAAGTAAAAGAAAAAATTTGACTTAAGTAAAGATTTTTCTTTACTTCGGGGAGTAATGTCTATGAAAGCGAAATCAGATAAAGCATTTCCTTAAGAAATTATTTTACTTTCAGAAGTAAAGTATTATTTTTACTCAAGTTAGGACTATGAATACCGCCCTAAGTCCCCTCCGCAGACGCAATGATGAAAGAAGTGAGAACGGGCGCTCGGGGACGCGAAAAACTGAGCTGACCCAGTTATAAGATGAAAGAGACAAAAAAAGGGCGGCGACAAGGGTTGGAGGCGGAGGAAAAAAGGGGGGGTGGTCGGGGGCGGAGGAGGCGGTGGAGGCGGTGGAGGAAGTAGACGCAGTGGTGCGAGTGCGGAAGTGGCGCGGTGCGGATGCGATTGGGCGGTGGACGAGGGGCGGTGGTGCGACCTCGCAGTCTGTTATTGATTGAGAACCCGCACCCACCCGCCCACCTACCCTTCCGACGGGTCCAACCAAAATACTCCGCCCACCCCCTTCAAGGTCGTCCCAAGGACACTAGAGCTTCCTATTTGGACAAGTAGACGAGGGCTTGCGGTAGAAGTGGGTGGAGTGGGCGGAGGGGTTGTTAGGGGGTGTGTGCTGAGTGGGCGGGAGGGGTTGGTCCGCAAACGTCATTAGCCCTCACTTCCTCATTGATTTAACATGTTTCCTCATTATCTCTGAGATAAATATAAAAGTTGTATTGTTTTTCGTTTATTTATTCTGTGAATAAACCTATGTATTCGCTTAGCAAAAAAATTTTTGAACACCCCTCAAAAATTTTTTTTTACGTTTCAAGGCGGGTGGATTCCAAAAACGCTGCAAAGTGCTTGTTACTTGGGTTTATTATTCTACTGGACATACCTACAGAAATGTTGGCTGTTCATTTATTCTTTCATGCGCGATCATTGAAATAGCTATTTCTGATGGTTTCCACCAATTTTGGCCCCAAAAAACACGAATTAGGCTCCTATTTTTTTCTTCTTATTTATATAAATTATCATTGATTATTGATAGTGCCATTTAATTGTCTTGATTCACCTGTTGAAACTACTTCTAGCGTTATTATACAAATTTATGGTGATTTCGGACAATTTCCCAGGTTTTTTCTCATAAAAAAACGAATTTCGGAACCTTCGTTACAACCTCAATTCTTCACAATTTGGTCAAAATCAACTTCATATTCGGTCTTCTCGCCCTAAAAAACGCACTAAGCGATACCTCACAAGCTCATGTTAGTAAAACTCCAAAAATTTCTATTTTTACACCCATTTTTCACCCATAACACCCTTGGGTATATTCCGATCGTACTGCAAAGTTTCGGAACACAACTAGGGCCCAAATGGAGCATTTATCTGAAAGAACGAATTTTTTAGACCGAAAATGAAGCCGATATGGATGATCAGGCGTACGGCGGACAGAGATTGTATTTTTTGAATCTGCGCACCTTGAAACGTAAAAGAAAAAATTTTGAGGGGGTTTTATACACATTTTTTGCTGAGCGAATACATCAATAAACGAAAATGCAGCGTCCGTCCGCCGTATCGTCCATATCTACTTTATTTTTGGTCTAAAAAATTCGTTCATTCTCACACAGCTCCATTTGGGCTCCAGTTGTGTCCTGCAACTTTGCAGCCCGATCGGAATATACCCAGGGGTGAAATGGGGGTCAAAATAGGGTTTTTTTGTGTGTTTTAGTAACATGAGCTTATGAGGCATCGTTTTCCATGTTTTTTAGGGCGAGGAGACCGAATATCAAGTTGATTCTGACGAAAGAATAAAGATTTGGGCTGGAAAGAAAGTTCAGCTCCCAAAATTCATTTTTTATGAGCCAAAATACTGGGAAATTGCCTCAAACCACCATCAATTTGTGTAAAAAATACTAGAAGTAGTATCAACAGGTGAATTAAGACAATTAAATGGCACTATCAATAATAGTCAAAAATAATCTGTGGACAAAGAAAATAGCAGCTCAAGTCGGGTTTGTGAGAAACAATAAATGAACAGCCAACATTTCTGCTGGTATGTCCAGTAGAATAATAAACCCATGTGACAAGGACTTTGCAGCGTTTTTGGAATCTACGCACCTTGAAACGTAAAAGAAAACATTTTCGGGGGGTGTTATACAATTTTTTGCTGAGCGAATACATGTGTATTATTCACAGAATACTAAACCAAAATGCAGTGCTCGTACGCCATGTCATCCATATCCGCCGTATCACGCATAACTACTTTATTCTCGGTCTAAAAAACTCGTTCTTTCGCACACAGGCTCCATTTGGGCCCTAGCTGTGTCCCGAAACTTTGCAGCCCAATCGGGACACTCAGGGGTGTTATGGGTGAAAAATGGGTGTAAGGTTTTTTGGAGTTTTGCTAACATGAGCTTGTGAGGTATCGTTTTCCATGGTTTTTGGGACGTGAAGACCGAATATGAAGTTGATTTTGACCAAGCACTGAAGAAGTGAATCGAGAAACAAAGGTTCAGCTCCCAGAATTCATGTTTGTTAGGAGTCAAAAACCTGGGAAATTTTCTGAAATCATCATAAGTTTCCATATTAACACGAGAATTAGCATCAGCAGGTGAATCGAAAATTAAATGACGTTATCAATAATAAAAGATAATTTGTCAAAAATAGGAGCCTAATTCGTGTTTTTGTGGTACATAATTGGTGGAAACCATGAAAAAAGCATATTTCAATTACTGCATATAAAGAAAAAATAAATGAACAGCAAAACTTGCTGTAGGCAGCAATTCTGTCCAGCATGATAATAAACCCATGTGACAAGGACTTTGCAGAGTTTTTGTTGAGAAAATTACAGGTTCTTCGGGTTTTTCAGGATTTTTTTCGTTTTATTGAATTATTTTTTGTATAATTATGTGCAGGTAATAATTTTGTCTTCATTTGAAAAGGCTGAAATGTTTATATTAAAAACTAATGAAAAATTCAGGCTCCATGGTTTCGTAGGAGGTGGTATTGTGTAAGTGTTTGAGATCAGGGTCTTATAAAGTTGAAGGTCAGGTACATTAATTTTATAACGACGGGTTGACGCAGTAGGCGAACGGTGGCTCCTGCCTTGGCTTTTGTCAACGCATTATTGATCACATCAGCTCTGAGGAAAGAACTGACCCTCAATACCCTCCTGAAGTTTTGGCTCGGACACAGGAAAATCCTCAAAACAGACCCGTTTTGCTGTGGGAGTTGTCATAAAGGGGAACGTGGAGTTGTTCCCGTATGAATAACACTGACCTGTACAGACCTACACTCCTCCTATCGCTGGAAAACCACAAAGGAAACAACGCTTGCGATGGAAACACGCACGTGAATCGCATAATGTAATAACCTGAAAAAGATCGGCAGGCACGTGATGACCTACCGAGCTACTACGGCCAATGGTAGGTGTGGTGTTCCCTAACGACAGGGTAGGACTGGACGGGAAGGAATTAGTCTTATTTTATGGTTTTTAGGGGTATGCGTAAAAAGGCACATTTGCTGAAACGTACCACGTTTTGAGATGGGAAAAGCTGAATAACATAAAATCTGCAGGATGTAGCGAAAAAATTATGCAAGTAACAGTTGAAGGAGATAACATTTTAAATAAAATGAGACCAATTTCAAGTCTCTAGGACAAATGGTTACTATGTTATGAGGAAAAAAAGAGTATTTTTATGTAACAAAGTGAGTTTTTCCGATCTTCAACCTCAATGCGGCACGGGTTAACGTTATCCGATCGACCTAAAACTTTTCCAATCTCATTTGCTAGTCAAATGGCACCTTTTAGGGGGTTGCCAGAAGTGATTTTCTCAAAAAAAATTTTGCCTATTGCCTTGTGACCACCCTGCTAGAGAGGTCACAAAAAGTCAACTTTCGAAATTCAATCGTGGCAACCCCCTAAAAGGTGCCATTTGGCTAGAAAATGAGATTCCCAAAGTTTTAGGTCGATCAGATAACATTAACCCGTGCCGCATCGAGGTTGAAGTTTAGAAAACTCACTTTTTTTCATAAAAATATTATTTCTTTCCTCATAACATAGTATCAATTTGTCCTAGAGACTTGAAATTGGTCTTATTGTATCCTAATTCGTGTGAGCCTAATCTCCAGTCAATAGAATCGACCTCCAGGCAATTTGATACATCTTTATCACTCTGGTATATTGAAAATTCATACATTTGAATCTAATATATAATATATGGAGTGGGTAGGGGGGAGATGGGTGGGTGGTGGGTGCTATGAAATGCACAAAAAAACAATACAAATTATGTAAAAAGTGTTTTAATAATACAAATTGAAAGTTTTTTGTATAGAAAATAATAGCCTGGAACTTATTTTATAACACAATATATCTATTCCAACACCACTGAATTTAGAACTACATTAATGGCTTAGATAGTGAGGCTATATCGACAGCAGGGTAAATTTTCCTACATTCTGATACAAGTTGTAATAAAAATTGGCGCTGTTCTTCGTCTTTTGTCATGCAAGAGTTCAAGCAATTCAGTGGTGTTGGAATAGATATATTGTGTTGTAAAATAAGTTCCAGGCTATTATTTTCTATAAAAAAACTTTCAATTTGTATTATTAAAACACTTTTTACATAATTTTTATTGTTTTTTGTGCATTTCATAGCACCCACCACCCACCCATCTCCCCCCTACCCCCTCCATATATTATATATTAGATTCAAATGTATCAATCTTCAAAATACCAGAGTGATAAAGAAGTATCAAATTGCCTAGAGGTCGATTTCATTGACTGGAGTGTGGTTTTTAGGGGTATGCGTAAAAAGGCACATTTGCTGAAAAGGACCACGTTTTGAGATGGGCAAAGCTGAATAACATAAAATCTATAGGATCTAGCGAAAACATTATTGGAGTAAAAGTTGAAGACGATAAAATTTCAAATAAAATAAGGCCAATTTCAAGTCTCTAGCACAAATGGTTACTATGTTATGAGGAAAGAAATAATATTTTTATGAAAAAAAGTGAGTTTTTCTAAACTTCAACCTCGATGCGGCACGGGTTAATGTTATCCGATCGACCTAGAACTTTGGGAATCACATTTTCTAGCCAAATGGCACCTTTTAGGGGGTTGCCACGATTGAATTTCGAAAGTTGACTTTTTGTGACCACTCTAGTAGGGTGGTCACAAGGCAATAGGCAAAATTTTTTTTTAGAAAATCACTTCTGGCAACCCCCTAAAAGGTGCCATTTGGCTAGAAAATGAGATTGGCAAAGTTTTAGGTCGATCGGATAACGTTAACCCGTGCCGCATTGAGGTTGAAGATCAGAAAAACTCACTTTGTTACATAAAAATACTCTTTTTTTCCTCATAACATAGTAACCATTTGTCCTAGAGACTTGAAATTGGTCTCATTTTATTTAAAATGTTATCTCCTTCAACTGTTACTTGCATAATTTTTTCGCTACATCCTGCAGATTTTATGTTATTCAGCTTTTCCCATCTCAAAACGTGGTACGTTTCAGCAAATGTGCCTTTTTACGCATACCCCTAAAAACCACACTCCAGTCAATGGAATCGACCTCTAGGCAATTTGATACATCTTTATCACTCTGGTATATTGAATATTGATACATTTGAATCTAATATATAATATATATGGAGTGGGTAGGGGGGAGATGGGTGGATGGTGGGTGCTATGATATGCACAAAAAACAATAAAAATTATGTAAAAGGTGTTTTAATAATACAACTTGAAAGTTTTTTGTATAGAAAATAATAGCCTGGAACTTTTTTTACAACACAATATATCTATTCCAACACCACTGAATTTAGAACTACATTAATGGCTTAGATAGTGAGGCTTTATCGACATCAGGGTAAATTTTCCTACATTCTGACACAACTTGTAATAAAAATTGGCGCTGTTCTTCGTCTTCTGTCAAGCAAGAGTTCAAGCAATTCAGTGGTGTTGGAATAGATATATTGTGTTGTAAAATAAGTTCCAGGCTATTATTTTCTATAAAAAAACTTTCAATTTGTATTATTAAAACACTTTTCACATAATTGTTATTGTTTTTTGTGCATTTCATAGCACCCACCACCCACCCATCTCCCCCCTACCCCCTCCATATATTATATATTAGATTCAAATGTATCAATTTTCAATATACCAGAGTGATAAAGAAGTATCACATTGCCTAGAGGTCGCTTTCATTGACTGGAGTGTGGTTTTTAGGGGTATGCGTAAAAAGGCACATTTGCTGAAACGAACCACGTTTTGAGATGGGAAAAGCGGAATAACATAAAATCTATAGGTTCTAGCGAAACAATTATTGGAGTAAATGTTGAAGAAGATAACATTTCAAATAAAATACACTGCCAAGGTGATGGCACAGGAGCTTCCTCGTCACAATCAGAGTGACCCATTATAAAATAGAACAGACTCGGAAGCAAAATAACATAACATTACATTACATTACATAACATTACATAACGTTAAATATACATATTACATAACATTACATTACATTACATAACATTACATAACATTACATGAAATATACATATTATACATAACATGACTTCCATAATACATTACGTCCATTATACATAACTAGCCTGACCGCTCGCTTCGCTCGCTATCCGAGATTCGGTGTACGCAGTATCGTGGAACCAACAAACGACGGAAAAATCCCATACCCTACCGGGTATTTGTGCCCAATTTTATCAAAATCCGTCAAGCCATTCAGGAGTTGACCATGGTCGACCATATTTCCGCTATGGTCAGGGAATTAAAAACGCGCCTACGTTCAACTTGGTAGGCTACCGGATATTGGTGCCAAATTTGGTCGATATCCGTTGAGCAATTCGGGATTCGACCATGGAGGGGCCCATGGATGCGCTAAGGTCGACCGCGGGGGTAGTCCGAAGGGTCGATCGTAGATAGAATTTCACGTAGATTACGAATACGCGATAAAAAATACCATTTCAATTAACGAAGTTGACCATGGTCGACCATAGTTCCGCTATGGTCAGGGAATTAAAAATGCGACGTTGCACAACTTGGGAGCCTACTGGATACTCGTGCCAAATTTGGTCGATATCCGTCAAGCCATTCAGGAGTTGACCATGGTCGACCATAGTTCCGCTGTGGTCAGGGAATTAAAAATGCGACGTTGCACAACTTGGGAGCCTACTGGATATTCGTGCCAAATTTGGTCGATATCCGTTGAGCAATTCGGGATTCGACCATGGAGGGGCCCATGGATGCGCTATGGTCGACCGCGGGGGTAGTCCGAAGGGTCGATCGTAGATAGAATTTCACGTAGATTACGAATACGCGATAAAAAAATAGGGGTTACCATTTCAATTAACGAAGTTGACCATGGTCGACCATAGTTCCGCTATGGTCAGGGAATTAAAAATGCGACGTTGCACAACTTGGGAGCCTACTGGATATTCGTGCCAAATTTGGTCGATATCCATCAAGCCATTCAGGAGTTGACCATGGGCGACCATAGTTCCGCTATGGTCAGGGAATTAAAAATGCGACGTTGCACAACTTGGGAGCCTACTGGATATTCGTGCCAAATTTGGTCGATATCCGTCAAGCCATTCAGGAGTTGACCATGGTCAACCATAGTTCCGCTATGGTCAGGGAATTGAAAATGCGACGTTGCACAACTTGGGAGCCTACTGGATATTCGTGCCAAATTTGGTCGATATCCGTCGAGCCGTTTGGCCGTGCATAGAAGGACAGACAGACAGACAGAGCGCATGCGCAGGGCGAACCGCTGGCTCTATCATGTTGAAATTTATATGGGACCTCAATGGGCCCTACCCGCTTAATCCCTGAGAATTACATTGAAATTGGGTGAAATCTTTGGTTACTACGGCTGTAACAAGGAAATTGAATTTATTTCACGCCAGCGCATGCGCAGAGCGCACCGAGGGTCCGATCATGCTGAAATTCATACTGGAACTCACTAGACCTTGTCCAAACAACCCTTGAAAATTTGAGCGAAATTGAATCAAAATTGTGAAAGTTATGCGTGTTTGTTGAATTTAACGTTAGCGCATGCGCAGGGCGTACCGCTGGATCAATCATGTTGAAATTTGTATGGGACCTCAAGGGGCCTTATCCGCACCATCCCTCAAAATTTGAGCGGAATCAATTCAAAATCGTGGAAGT
Organism: Leptopterna dolabrata; assembly: GCA_954871275.1. NCBI lineage: Eukaryota > Metazoa > Arthropoda > Insecta > Hemiptera > Miridae > Leptopterna > Leptopterna dolabrata. The sequence continues at coordinate 63,837,224 of OX940976.1, read as the reverse complement.
TATGGCTGTAACAAGGAAATGCGGACAGACTCAGACTCACAGACCGACAGACACGGAACCAAATTTGTTCAGTAGGCTTTGAAACGCAAAATGCAAGTGGAAATTTTGATTTCTGAAGACAAAAATTTTTTGGCTCACGAAAGTGAACACAAGGCTTCCGCTGCTTCGCAGACTCGGAAGCAATAAGACCAACTTCAAGTCTCTAGGACAAATGGTTTCTATGTTATGAGGAAAGAAATAATATTTTCATGAAAAAAAGGGGGGGTTTTCTAAACTTCAACCTCGATGCGGCACGGGTTAATGTTATCCGATCGACCTAAAACTTTGGGAATCTCATTTTCTAGCCAAATGGCACCTTTTAGGGGGTTGCCACGATTGAATTTCGAAAGTTGACTTTTTGTGACCACTCTAGTAGGGTGGTCACAAGGCAATAGGCAAAATTTTTTTTGAGAAAATCACTTCTGGCAACCCCCTAAATCTAGTACCATACACCATTTTGTTTTTTTTCCAACGCCTATTTCAAAGCACAATATTATTGTCAGCAAGTTGCTTAAATTTCATCATCACCATCAACTTCTGTTCATCATTATTATAATCTTCATCAGTTCATCATCATCATAATCTCTAAGGTACGTTTCTGTACTGCCTGTATTCTGTATTGTAAGCTTACCACATTGTTATTCATTCATACTAATTTTATTTTTACCCTAGTCATGATCTATCATTTACTCACTTTCACTCATGTTGTTTGTCATTCGCCCTGAAGATGTTGAATAAATTCAACGAAACGTTGGCATAAAGAAAATCGTTTTCACTGGCAGAACCTCAGGAACCTCCTAACTTACTTATTCCAGCGGTCAAGAACCTCGTCATAGTGTAATCGCCTTTTTATGAAGATGTAATTCCCGGGCCGGTTCTAGTACTTGATTTAGGGCTTTCCTGGGGGGAGCTCGAGGGTACTGATCACAGTAAACAGTGATCTACACAGGTAAATAATAAGCCGTTGTGCAACGTGCATAGATTCCAAAAACGCTGCAAAGTCCTTGTCACATTGGTTTATTATTCTACTGGATATACCTACAGAAATGCTGGCTAATCATTTATTGTTTCTTTGATGTAAAATATTTGAAAAAGCTATTTCTGATAGTTTCCACCAATTTTGGCCCCCACAACACAAATTAGGTAGGTACGCTCCTTTTGGTTTATTATTCTGTGAATAATACACCTATGTATTCGCTCAGCAAAAAATTTTTATAACACCCCCTCAAACTTTTTTCTTTTCCGTTTCAAGGTGCGTAGATTCCAAAAATGCAATGTCCGTCCGACGTCCGCCGTACGCCGTACGCCGTATCACGTGTACAGGCTTCATTTTCGGTCTAAAAAAGTCGTTCTTTCGCAAACATGCTCCATTTGGGCCCTAATTGTGTCCCGAAACTTTTCAGCCCGATCGGAATATACCCAGGGGTGTTATGAGTGAAAATGTGTGTAAAAATAGGTACTTTTTGCGTTTTAGCAACATGTTAGTAAACTGAGCTTTTGAGGTATCGTTTTCCATGGTTTTGGGGACGAGAATACCGAATATGAAGTCAATTTTGACCAAAGACGCGGAAATTGAGGTTTTACCAAAGGTTCAGCTCCCAAAATTGGTTTTTTATGAGTCAAAAACCTGGAAAACTGTCTGAAATCACCATCAATGTGTATACTAACATTAGAAAAAGTGTAAACAGGTGAATCAAGACCATTAAATGGCACTACCAGTGATCAAAGATGATCTGAAAAAAAAAAAAAAAAAAAAAGCGTATTTATTTCATGTTTTGGGGGTCAAAATTGGTGGAATTCATCAGAAATAGCTATTTCAATCATTCCACATGAAAGAAACAATAAATTTAACAGCCAACAAGAATCTCTAGAACTCCAATAGAATAATAAACCCATGTGACAAGGACTTTGCAGCGTTTTTTTCAAATTATCTTTGATCATTGGTAGTGCCACTTAATCGTCTTGATCCACGTGTTGACACTTCTTCTAGTATTATTATACAAACTGATGGTGATTTCAGACGATTTTCCAGGTTTTTGCCTCATAAAAAATCAATTTTGGCAGCTGAACCTTTGGAAGAACCTCAATTTTCCACTCCTTGGCCAAAATCGGCTTCATACTCGGTCTTCTCGTCCCCCAAAACATAGAAAAAGATACCTCAAAAGCTCATGTTACTAATATGTTACTAAAACACAAAAAGTACCTATTTTTATCCACATTTTCACTCATAACACCCCTGGGTATATTCCGATCGGGCTGCAAAGTTTCGGGACACAACTAGGGCCCAAATGGAGCATGTGTGCGAAAGAACGACTTTTTTAGACCGAAAATGAAGCCGGTACACGTGATACGGTGTGCGGCGTACGGCGGACGGCGGACGGACATTGCATTTTTGGAATCTACGCACCTTCAAACGGAAAAGAAAAAAGTTTGAGGGGGTGTTATAAAAATTTTTTGCTGACCGAATACATAGGTGTATTATTCACAGAATAATAAACCTATTCTGCGTAACCAGAGACGCAGAGACGCGCCCACAATAGGAATTTGTGAATACGGCCAATCATTGGTAGGGATCACCTGATTATATTGGCGGAGTATGAAGTCGAGTTGGTTGTTCTGTGATATTATTTAATTTGAAAAATGATGGCTCTATTGGAGTTTGTTGGTAGGTAGTGAAACTTGAACAAACGTTGAAGTATTATTGATGGGTAAATTATTACTACGGTAAATCATTACTCAACGGTAAATTATTACAGAACGGTAAATTATACCATCTACGTAGAAGGGGCTGGAGTTTGTTGGTAGGTACTTTTGCAACTTTTTTCACTCCTCATCAACAATTTCTTTTCAGAACTTCATTATGTGTGTTTCTTTTTGTTAGGTACTGTTTGTCATCGGCAGAATTATTTTAGCAACATTTAACTCGTGATTTAGGTAGGTACCTAGTAACGAGTACGGGGTTAGGTACTAACCTACGGAGTGTCTGCGATCTACATAATATGCATATAATAGAATAGTACATATCATATTATATAGACGGGTTATCTATACATAGAGCTGTGATCTGTAACAGAAGGGTATTCTATACAAAATAATAAACCGTTGTGCAGGGATTTGCAGCGTTTTTAATGAAAACTTCAATAATTTAATTTAAGTAGTATTGGATTAACCGACGGTCAAAGAGGTGGAAGAGGGATTGAAAAAACCATCAAATTTTATGGTTTACGTTTCAAGGTATGTAGAATCCAAAACTGCAATAAAAATATTTCTGTCTGTCCGCCGTACGCCGTACGGGCCACTTTTCTTAGTTACCATGAAAAAAAATTGATGAAATTCGGGTTATAGGTTCCGTTCGCTGTCTAGTTGGTCCTCGAAGCTCGACGTTACTGTGAGTCATCTCTAAGGGGTTCAAAATAGGGGTTGACATTTTCAAAACGCCTATACCATTTTTTTACGTGAATATTTTTACGGTTTTAAATAGTTCTTGAACTTGCGAGTTTTTTAAGACCATCCGGAGCGTCGTACGTCCAGCCGTTCGTTCACAGTAAGGCCCCGAAGTTAGCACCGACAGGCATTTTCGACTCCAGTGTGAATGAAATTGTATACAATTCAAACCAAATCTCGTAACCAGAGACGCGCCCACAATAGGAATTTGTGAATACGGCCAATCATTGGTAGGGATCACCTGATTATATTGGCGGAGTATGAAGTCGAGTTGGTTGTTCTGTGATATTATTTCATTTGAAAACGCTGCAAATCCCTGCACAACGGTTTATTATTTTGTATAGAATACCCTTCTGTTACAGATCACAGCTCTATGTATAGATAACCCGTCTATATAATATGATATGTACTATTCTATACATATTATGTAGATCGCAGACCCTCCGTAGGTTAGTACCTAACCCCGTACTCGTTACTAGGTACCTACCTAAATCACGAGTTAAATGTTGCTAAAATAATTCTGCCGATGACAAACAGTACCTAACAAAAAGAAACACACATAATGAAGTTCTGAAAAGAAATTGTTGATGAGGAGTGAAAAAAGTTGCAAAAGTACCTACCAACAAACTCCAGCCCCTTCTACGTAGATGGTATAATGAACCGTTGTGTAATAATTTACCGTTGAGTAATTATTTACCGTAGTAATAATTTACCCATCAATAATACTTCAACGTTGTTCAAGTTTCACTACCTACCAACAAACTCCAAAAGAGCCATCATTTTTCAAATTAAATAATATCACAGAACAACCAACTCGACTTCATACTCCGCCAATATAATCAGGTGATCCCTACCAATGATTGGCCGTATTCACAAATTCCTATTGTGGGCGCGTCTCTGGTTACGAGATTTGGTTTGAATTGTATACAATTTCATTCACACTGGAGTCGAAAATGCCTGTCGGTGCAAACTTCGGGGCCTTACTGTGAACGAACGGCTGGACGTACGATGCTCCGGATGGTCTTAAAAAACTCGCAAGTTCAAGAACTATTTAAAACCGTAAAAATATTTACGTAAAAAAATGGTATAGGCGTTTTGAAAATTTCAACCCCTATTTTGAACCCCTTAGAGATGACTCACAGTAACGTCGAGCTTCGAGGACCAACTAGACGCCGAACGGAACCTATAACCCGAATTTCATCAATTTTTTTTCATGGTAACTAAGAAAAGTGGCCCGTACGGCGTACGGCGTACGGTGTACGGCGTACGGCGTACGGTGTACGGCGTACGGCGTACGGCGGACAGACAGAAATATTTTTATTGCAGTTTTGGATTCTACATACCTTGAAACGTAAACCATCAAATTTTGAGGGGGGGTAAGAATTTTTTTTTTCATGCTCGATTCCAATGGTTCATTATTGAAAATAATAAACCAAAATGATGGCTCTTTTGGAGTTTGTTGGTAGGTAGTGAAACTTGAACAAACGTTGAAGTATATTATTGATGGGTAAATTATTACTACGGTAAATCATTACTCAACGGTAAATTATTACACAACGGTTCATTATACCATCTACTTAGAAGGGGCTGGAGTTTGTTTAGGTACTTTTGCAACTTTTTTCACTCCTCATCAACAATTTCTTTTCAGAACTTCATTATGTGTGTTTCTTTTTGTTAGGTACTGTTTGTCATCGGCAGAATTATTTTAGCAACATTTAACTCGTGATTTAGGTAGGTACCTAGTAACGAGTACGGGGTTAGGTACTAACCTACGGAGGGTCTGCGATCTACATAATATGTATAGAATAGTACATATCATATTATATAGACGGGTTATCTATACATAGAGCTGTTATCTGTAACTAAATAATAAACCGTTGTGCAGGGATTTGCAGCGTTTTATTGCAGTTTTGGATTCTACATACCTTGAAACGTAAACCATCAAATTTTGAGGGGGGGTAAGAATTTTTTTTTTCATGCTCGATTCCAATGGTTCATTATTGAAAATAATAAACCAAAACACATTTCACTTTTGCCGAGTATTTATAGGAACCTTAATATAGGTAGGTGTGACTGCCCCCCCCCCCCCCCCCCCGCAGTTAAAAATAATTGAACTCCCTTAATAATTCTTTCTTGTAGCGTTGCGAGTTCACAATATAAAGATGCAGCTGTTGCCAGCATTTTGCCATTTAGGACCTCAGTTAGCTTCTCATCAGTCAACCGTGCCTTATATTATTCAGATACCTGACTGAATTCTGCCAATACTGGGCACCTTGCCAGGTAGTGTCCAGGGGCGTTTCGCCTCTCGTCCGAATTTTGAGGGATTACAAGGGTTACCCTCTTATTACCTGGGGGGATAGGGCACTTCTCATCCTATGCCCCTTCTAGAAACACATAACGCATAACCCTACTCGTCCTGGGGGGGGGGGGGGGGGGGGAGTAGGGAGTTGTAGTAAAATTATGATCAACATTTTCAATGTTCCAAGTTTACTGAAGTCAAGAGACAGTCAAGACAAGTCATAACATTAGATTCACGGTGAGTTGCGTCGTTCAATAATAATAGCTACATCATTCAATAATACTAGGAAACATGTCTTACATTATAATATTTGTGCCATGATGGGATGACATTATTTTGACGTAGGATAGTCGGTCGTATTGTTTGTTTTTTATTTGCTCACGTGCTCTTCCATGTACTGAACATATTTCCCTTGTTTTACTGGTACATATTTGGGCTCATTAACGCTCCTACACTTGATGTAGGTTTCTGTTCGGAGGTCTACGAGGGCCGTTACAAAAGGTTGTGGGCACATCCGAAAATCACAATGTTGTCTGATGCACATTTCATTAGCACGAAGTTTTCACATTGCCTGGTCTTCTTGCACTTCGTCGATATCCTTTTGCAATGGGGTTAAAACTTTTCTTCGTGCCGCAAACGCGTTTCCGTATGCTGGTGATGTCTTGAAGATCTATTTATTTATTTATTTACGGGCAAGCCCAATTACATGGTGAAATTACAAAATAGATGAATCAAGAAAGAAAAAGAAAATTAATCTAATTTCTCCCTTGAGAGGGAAAAACATTAAATCATGTTTAATGTTTTTCCCTCGCAAGGGAGAAATTAGATATAGTTTTTTAATGTCAAGAAAAAATGAAAGCCACAATTTCACTGAACTCTACAAGTATAATGTTGCATTTACTGTACTTATTATAGAACTCGCCATCAACATATGGTTGCTACAACAGAAGGTAGTAACTGTGTAGTAACCAATGAAAAACGTAGCTATTGACTATTGTTTCTTTCGAGTGCGATATTGTTTATGGTTGCTACAACAGAAGGTAGTAACTGTGTAGTAACCAATGAAAAACGTTGCATATTTGCGTGTCGGAATTCACAGAATGACCCCCAGCCCTAAAACATTAAACATGTTAAAAAAGATTTTGAAAATGATACTTGATGAAAACAATACTGCAGGTTAATAAACTTATTAATAAAATGAATAAATGTCCATGTTCAATATTAATAAATTACAAAAAACATCCGGCGAGGAAAATATCAATCGTTTTAAGGAAGCCAGTGAGTCTGAGAAAAAGTCGAATTCCGGATGGGCGCAGAGTAGCAAGTTGGCCGTGCGTGGAAGTCGAATGAGAGGACGGTGCAGCAAATAATTCGTCGCAGAAAATGGAACATGAAATAGGGCTGATGAACGGGCAGAAAACCGTGGTGGCTGGAAAAGGATCCCTGCGAGCAGCTCCGGGCAGTCCAGACAGGCATTCAACAAGTTATGCAGAAAAGTGAGGTCAGCAGCACATCTTCTCATAGTCAGCGGAACCAGCTGACACTTAGCCAACAGACGGTCATAATCGACTTCCGAACCTGGAACGCCGCATTTGAAGGCCACATAGCACAAAAATTTATGCTGTCCTCTCTCAAGCCGGTGACGGTGAATAGCGTAAAATGGGGACCAAACTGGAGAAGCATACTCGAGAATGGGCAGAACGAGGGACTTGTAAAGCAGGACAATAGCGGGTATACTTGTGAAGTACCTCGTGTTACGCTTTAAAAACCCCAAGGCTCTCATGGCCCTATTAGCAGTGTCTGAGATGTGGCTTGTAAAGGTCAGTTGTTCGTCCAGCATGACACCGAGATCCCTCAACTCAGTCGATCTTTTCAAAGGTTTTTGGTCGATGGAATAGTCATAGTTGACACGGTTCCGAGCCCTAGAGAAAGAAATGACTGAGCACTTGGACTGGTTTAAAAACAGATTGCTATTTACACATCAGCGGTCCAAATCAGCGAACGCACTCTGGAACACTTCACAGTCACGAACCGACCCGATATGGCAGAACAATTTGAGGTCATCCGCAAAAAGTAAGCATCGCACCCCTCGAGCAAGGCACTACACCACATCATTGATCATCAGCAGAAAACATAAAGGTCCCAGGTGACTTCCCTGCGGAATACCAGAGGTTGCGACAAATTGGGAGGATAAGGCGCCACGCAGCCGGACCGTAAGTCTCCGTCCACCTAGGTAGCTAGCTAGCCACTGGATAAAAAGGCCATGTATTCCCAAGGACTCAAGCAACGAGAGCAGATGTGCATGAGAAACCCTATCAAAAGCCTTGGCAAAGTCCATCGAAATCAAATCAGTTTGCACTCCAACCTGGAAACCCCCCAATGATGAAATCCTGCAGCAAAAGCAAATTCGTCACCGTAGACCTTCCGTGCATAAAACCATGCTGCTCCAGAGCGATGTACGACGAAAATTGCGAGGACAATCTGGCAGCAATTAGCTTCTCAAACAATTTAGGAGCACAAGACAATGAGCAGATGGGGCGGTAATGCCTGACCATGGCTCTATCGCCACCCTTATGAATGGGCGTGACGAATGATACCTTCCATCTCGCTGGGAAGACACCCGTGCCCAGCGAACTATTGAAGAGGCACGACAGTGGGTATGAGAGGCCAGCAGAACACATTTTCAACAGTAATGGAGGAACGCCGTCAGGGCCCATTCCTTTACTTGCATCCAAACTTTCCAATCCACTGAGCACCTCCTCCTCGGTCAGCACCATACCTCCAATCGAAACTACATCCCGGACAGGGTAAACAGGTGAAAACGAAGTCGGAGGATCGAAGACCGCCGAGAAGTGCTTTGCAAACAGTTCAGCCACCTGGAGAGGCATCGAGGCTCGCTCGTCATCGAAGATCATCTCGCCAGGAAGACTATTACTGCCATCTCTGTAATTAATATGGTTCCAGAAGGCCCTGATATTCGTGGGAACGGAGGCCTGGACCCCAACGAGATACTCAAGGGTGATCCAAAGGCTTTATGACGAGCATGTACAGTTTTTTTCTGGATTGCCAGAGAAATCATTTCAGCATCGAACCATTTTGGGAATGAGGAGGATAATTCCCTCACCTTCGGGACGAACCTGTCAATCGCACAACCAACTATGCCGTAAAATTCATCTATGGCTTCTTCCAGAGGTAGGCTGAGACAAGAACTCCAATCGACACTTGATAGGTGTGAGCTCATTGCATTATAATCTCCTTTCTTGAAATTATATTGGAATTTAGCTGTGGGAAAGAAGGTAGAGCTGGCCGATATGGATGGGATTAAAAATTCTAGGGGAGGATGGGCAATATCCACATCAAAAACGGGAACTGCCGCTGAAGGCCCCGCCGCCATAACATTCGTTAGGAGGAGGTCCAACACGTTGCCTGAGGGGTTGGGATGAGTGTTCAGCTGGAGTAAACCGTGGAGCATCATGATTCCACTACCAATCTGCCTTTTGCACTAAGGGCTGCCTCAAAACCAGCCCGGTCAGCCCCCTCCCAATCAATTCCAGGCAGGTTATAATCTCCGAAGAGAATGACTCTGAAGTCTGGGTGGGCAGTCGAGACAGCATCCAGATGTAGATGTGAATTTTTTAAAGGTCTCTCGCACATCTCTGATGTAGCCTTCACTTTCACTGCCACTGTTATTTTCTGCCGTTCAAGAACTTGACTACTGTAAGACGAATGATTATGTTCCACTGCACCGTCAACTGTAAGTCTGCCTTCGCCATCGCGTCGTGTTAATAAAAGCAGGGCACCTCCGATTCACACAACGTCATTTCGTTATTCCGGTAACCAATTCCCGTTGTTTACTGAATTTAAAATTTTCGTGAACGAGAAGAATGCACCCCCGCTGTCCCGCCATTTCACATAGTTGCTTTGTCGACATCCAAAAGGTACATACCGGACGACTCGCGTCATTGTTGGAAGTACACAACATCACAGTCCGCGTTGTTGTTTAGAACTCATGCATATTTTTCGGACGAGACTGGAAACTCCCGTGTCGAGTGTCTTCTGCAGCCCTCATATTACACAGCGCACATTCGTACTGTCGGTCCGCCCTATTCGGTATCGTGGTCAGGTCGAACAATCCTGGCCCTCAAAAAAATTCCCAACCATCCAGCCATTGCTCGCTCCCGCATTGCTAGAGCAACCGTGGTTCAGTCACGCGTACAAACAGTGGTGTTCTGAGCTTCTGCATCTTTCCTTCACTTCACTCACAAAAATATTTCTCCATTTATTAAATATTTCCTTATTTATATTTTTAAATTTCTGCACTTCACTATATTTTTCACATTCCTCTCACCGTATACTTCAGCGTCAAATCCCTCCAGACCGCATACCAACCACCGATCATGCCAGTTTGCTGTTTAGCCATAAACGCGGTTAGTCTCTGGCTGGCCCAGGACCTTACCCATATAATCCAAACGTAATTTCAAAGTATACTCATACATCTTTGTAACTCATTGTAGATCACATAGTTGGGCGTAGTATGGGGCAATCAAAAAATCTCTTTACAAAATACCTTAACAAATTCTCCACCTCATCATGTTCCCCACATCGCCAGACTTGAGCCCCGTAGGAAATGACTGTAAGCGATACTGCCCCGAAAACCTGCGTTACGTCGGTTCATAATCGAGGAAAACCCCCCGAGAAAAGGCTCAACATTGCCCAGCGATTGGCTCAGAGGAAATGAAAATCAGCGGCCGCTCTCCTGGCGAGTGAACCGCATATATGGAATTGACGGAAAACGTGAGTAGGAGAGGGAAAAATACATCAGTGATCCCCAGGCTTTTAACAGAGTTTAATTTTCAGGTACATAACAGGAGGTATCTCTGATACCCGCTTTTTAATGGGGGGGGGGGGGGTTCTTTCTGAATATTCATTTTCGTGCGGAGAACATGTTTGTTTTGGAAAGGTTTCAAACACCGGGTTGCTTCAGAGGATTATTGCCGTTCGCTAGACGCGGAAACACGTGAAGTGGTATTGTAAGTTTACCATGTAGTCGTCGGATTGAGGTTGTTATTCACTAAACAACCGGGTCGCTTGCCACTTTTAACTTCAACGAATTTTATTGATTTGTTTCCAGCGAGTATTTGGACTTTGGGCTGTATTTATAAAAGTTCCTTAACTTTGCCTTTAGCCAAAGGTAACATTCGAGGAGGTTTTTTCAAAACGTCAGTTGTCCAAACTGTTGGGCAAACTTTTCAGAAGAAGCAAAAAAGTGATTCCTCCGAAACGGTTAATAATTTTAAAGAATTTTGAAACACCGTCATTAAATCAGATCTGGAACCACAAGATAGCCTGCTTTCCAATGACTCAGGTCAACGGTATCAACCAAGTGTCCGTTGATCCTGCCATGGAATCAGAAAAGTCCACCGGTGGGAAAAACGGACACCCGGACGTTTCCATCGGATGTTCCGCCAAATCATTAGTGTAAATTCAGGAGCGCTGACATCCAATTCCGCAAGAACTCCACAGTCCACGACCTTGCTTCAGCCATTGCAATCGTAGCGTAGCCGTAGGCGGAACCGTGGGTCCCGCATATACCAAAACTGGTACAAGATTCTGTCGTCACGACTACACCCAATGAGCCGAAATAATCATCCCTCTCCTTCAGAATCCGAAATTTCTATTTGTCTATCGACGCCCTGCCACAGCGCTCCGACCCGAGCTGATACACCTTATGGGTGAAACGGCTTTCAATTTTTCAGTTTTCAATTTTTATTCAGCAAATACTTTATACAACAAAAATATACCTTATGATTTTTAGAAAGTCTATATACATACTTAATACAAGATCTAAACTTATGTTGGTTTATGAGCCTAAGGTCAATGACCCGTCCAGGCTCGTCTCTTCCACCACTATTTATTACTGCGTATGTATGTACCAGCAGTTTCATTGACAAAACACACCTTAAGTGTTTGGAGAATGATTTACATTGATCAAGAACCAACAGCATTTACAGGTTATTCCTAAGTAGTTAGTAAATACACTTAATGCTACGAAGGCTGATTTGTATTTGTATCCTAATTTAAACTTATTTATAACAACACTTTCGTTATTTTCAAGCTCAAAATAATCTAGAACTAGTTTTTTAAATTTTCCTGTTGATGTTGAAGTCTTGGTTAGGAGCGGTAACTGTTCAAATAGGGCTGGAGCTAGCCATGGAAATTGTCGAGTGTAGAAATCATTATGCGCCTGTGGTATCTGGAGGACATAGTTGGCATTTGTTCGCGTCGGTCTAATCACCGCTTGCTTAGTAAATAAATGCAGGTGTTTATGCACATATAAAACAGTTCCGTGAATACAAGCCATTCTGGGAGTGAGAACACCGAAGTGTTTGTATAGGTAACTAGTTGAAGTACGTTTATGGGAATTCGTTTCAATTCTCAAAACTTTATTCATTGCTATGTTTATACTATTAAAGGTTGACGCATAAGCACTTCCCCAGACATTGATACCATAAGTTAAAATGCTATATACATGAGCATAGTACACCATTTTAAGGTCTTTGGTTTATTATCTTCAATAATGAACCATTGGAATCGAGCATGAAAAAAAAAAAAAAAATCTAACCCCCCCCCTCAAAATTTGATGTTTTACGTTTCAAGGTATGTAGAATCCAAAACTGCAATAAAAATATTTCTGTCTGTCTGCCGTACGCCGTACGGGCCACTTTTCTTAGTTACCATGAAACAAAATTGATGATATTCGGGTTATAGGTTCCGTTCGGGGTCTAGTTGGTCCTCGAAGCTCGACGTTACTGTCAGTCATCTCTATAAGGGGTTCGAAATAGGGGTTGAAATTTTCAGAACTCCGTAGCTCGAAAACTTTTGAGAGAAGGGTATGATTTTTTTTACGTTATTAAATTTGTCTTGAGCTAAACAATTTTTTGAGACCACCCGGAGCACCGTACGCCCAGCCGTTCGTGAGCACCAAAAAGCTTCGTCAACACGATCGTGAATCAAACGGTATAAATCCGGCTCGATATCATCACTACGGAGTATCTGATTATAATCAAAGCTGTATGAAGTCGAGTTGTTTTTTCTGCGATATTATTTCATTTGATAAGTGATGGACTATTGGATTTTGTTGGTAGGTACTTCTGAAACTTGAACAAACGTTGAAGTATTATTGATGGGTAAATTATTACACATCGGCAAATTATTGCACAACGGTAAATTATTACACAGCGGTAAATTATTACACCACGGTAAATTATTACACAACGGCTCATCTACCAAGAAGGGGCTGGATTTTGTTGATAGGTACTTTTGCAACTTTGAACAACCGTTGAAGTATTATTGATGGGCAAATTATTACATAACGGTTCATTATTCTACCTCTGTAGAAGGGGAACCTATGCAGGTAAATTATTACACAACGGTTTAGGTACTAACCTACGGAGGGTCCGCGATCTACATAATATGTATAGAATATTACATAATGTTATATAGAAGGGTTATCTATACTGAGACCTGTGATCTGTAACAGGAGGGTATTCTGTACAAAATAATAAACCGTTGTGCAGGGATTTGCAGCGTTTTGGTTTATTATTCTGTGAATAATACACCTATGTATTCGCTCAGCAAAAAATTTTTATAACACCCCCTCAAACTTTTTTCTTTTACGTTTCAAGGTGCATAGATTCCAAAAATGCAATGTCCGTCCGCCGTACGCCGTCCGCCGTATCACGTGTACAGGCTTCATTTTCGGTCTAAAAAAATCGTTCTTTCGCACACATGCTCCATTTGGGCCCTAGTTGTGTCCCGAAACTTTTCAGCCCGATCGGAATATACCCAGGGGTGTTATGAGTGAAAATGTGTGTAAAAATAGGAACTTTTTACGTTTTAGCAACATATTGGTAACATGAGCTTCTGAGATATCGTTTTCTATGTTTTTGGGGACGAGAAGACCGAATATGAAGTCGATTTTGACCAAAGAGTGGAAAATTGAGTTCTACCAAATGTTCAGCTCCCAGAATTGATTTTTTATGAGTGAAAAACCTGGGAAATCGTCTGAAATCACCATCAGTTTGTATAATAACACTGGGAAAAGTGTCAAGACGTGGTTCAGGACGATTAAATGGCACTACCAATGATCAAAGATAGTTTAAAAAAAAAGAAAAAAAAGAGCGTACCTAATTTGTGTTTTGGGGGCCAAAATTAATGGAAACCATCAGAAGTAGCTATTTCGATTATTACGCATGAATGAAACAATTAATGAACAGCCAACCTTTCTGTAGGTATGTCCAATAGAATAATAAACCCATGTGACAAGGACTTTGCAGCGTTTTTTCGTTAGCCATCTTCGTAGCATCAGAAAGCAGTGCATAGATTTCCAGATTTTATTCACTAATTCAGCTACATGATCCTTCCACAGTTCATTATTATATTGATTTGTTAATTTACTGTTGTCTGATAAATGTGCAGGCACAGCTGCGAGAATAAATCAAAGAAAAACACTGACTGCTTTGACCACAACCTGCAATGCAAGAGTTATATTGGTATGATTAGAAATTTTTCAATAACTAACCTCTGTATGAAGTGATTCTCTTCCCATAAAATTTGTTCTTCTCTTTTAGAAGTTGACTTTAAATAAATAAATGTGTGCAGTGCAGTTCAGTATTTCCTGGATTGTTCACAGTCTACAAACTCGCTGAAGGGGAAACTCATTTACCGTCTGACCATTACTTGCTAAGAGGGGAGTAGTGAAGAAGGGAGGTAATACTAATACCGTTTATTATACTGGTGGGTCAGGGGTTAACTCGGCGACCGCGAGCTCTAATTAACCCAACTATTTTCTAATCCGGCGCAACGGGAGATCACATTAAAAAAATTTAACCCGCACTATCTACAGACGTAACGACCGTCGTTATCAACGGGCTTTGGACTTTTGGTTGAACTTGTGTGATGTTGCTCCTTATCGGGGTAATCCTGTGATAAAAATCGCACCAAACGGGATTCTGTTGGGTCGAGTGATTGGTCGAGGCCCTCTCTGGGGCAAATACTCTTTAGACGGGAAAACAGAACACAGATCTGATAAGGCTGTTTTATTTCCCGCGGTCAGTAAGGTCCGATAGGACCTCAACTCGAAGGATCGTAGGTATCACTTTGTGATCCGCGCACATAATCTAAACTCGTCTGTACGACAACCGATGCGGCTGAAGACCACTTCCTCCCTCCATAATATCCGTTAAGTGCCCTAAACTGAATCAAATTTTCATCTACAGCCCAATGAGACTGACCTTTGCATGAAATCTGAAAACTTTCATGTTTCAACCTTCAACGTGAACAAGAAAATTTAAAAAACTAGTTCTAGATTATTTTGAGCTTGAAAATAACGAAAGCATTGTTATAAAAAAGTTTAAATTAGGATAAAAATACAAATCAGCTTTCGTAGCTTTTTTTTGTATTGAATAATATTGAATACTAGCTGAACCGGCAAAAGTTGTTCTGCCATATAAATATTATTTCTAGTGAATATGTTGGTTATTAAATAAAAAATAAGGAATGTATTGTAAGTGTGTGGGGATGGAATGTATGACAGAAAAAGGAAAACCCTGCAAAGTCCTTGTCACATGGGTTTATTATTCTATTGGACTTACCTACAGAAATGTTGGCTGTTCATTTATTGTTTCTTTCATGTGTAATAATTATTGAAAGAGCTATTTCTTATGGTTTCCACCAATTTTGGCCCCCAAAACACAAATTAGGTAGGTACGCTCCTTTTTTTTTCAAATTATCTTTGATCATTGGTAGTGCCATTTAATCGTCTTGATCCACGTGTTGACACTTTTTCTAGTGTTATTATGCAAATTGATGCTGATTTCACACGATTTTCCAGGGTTTTGCCTCATAAAAAATCAATTTTGGCAGCTGAACTTTTGGTAGAACCTCAATCTTCCAGTCTTTGGTCAAAATCGACTTCATATTCGGTCTTCTCGTCCCTAACAACATGGAAAAAGATACCTCAAAAGCTCATTTTACTAATATTTATATATTTATGTATTTATTTATTTATTTATTACGGGCAAGCCCAATTACAATACATACATTAAAACCATTCTAACAGAGTGGGGTGGAGAGGGGACAACGGAATGACAATCAATCATGGGGGGGGGGGGGAAACAGTGGAAATACTTAAAAAGAGAAGTGGAATCAATCCCTACTATATTATAAAAACGGATCTCTGTCTGTCTGTCTGTCTGTGTGTGTGTGATTCTATGCACGGCCAAACGGCTCGACGGATATCGACCAAATTTGGCACGAATACCCAGTAGGCTCCCAAGTTGTGCAACGTCGCATTTTTAATTCCCTCACCATAGCGGAACTATGGTCGACCATGGTCAACTTCGTTATTTGATCGGTAACCCCTATTTTTTATCGCCTATTCGTAATCTACGTGAAATTCTATGTACGATCGACCCTTCGGACTACCCCCGCGGTCGACCATAGCGCGTCCATGGGCCCCTCCATGGTCGAATCCCGAATTGCTTTTCACGGCCGAACGGCTCGACGGATATCGACCAAATTTGGCACCAATATCCGGTAGCCTCCCAAGTTGAACGTAGGCGCATTTTTGATTCCCTGACCATAGCGGAAATATGGTCGACCATGGTCAACTCCTGAATGGCTTGACGGATATCGACCAAATTTGGCACGAATATCCAGTAGGCTCCCAAGTTGTGCAACGTCGCATTTTTAATTCCCTGACCATAGCGGAACTATGGTCGACCATGGTCAACTTCGTTAATTGAAATGGTAACCCCTATTTTTTATCGCGTATTCGTAAACTACGTGAAATTCTATCTACGATCGACCCTTCGGACTACCCCCACGGTCGACCATAGCGCATCCATGGGCCCCTCCATGGTCGAATCCCGAATTGCTCAACGGATATCGACCAAATTTGGCACCAATATCCGGTAGCCTCCCAAGTTGAACGTAGGCACATTTTTAATTCCCTGACCATAGCGGAAATATGGTCGACCATGGTCAACTCCTGAATGGCTTGACGGATTTTGATAAAATTGGGCACAAATACCCGGTAGGCTATGGGATTTTTCCGTCGTTTGTTGGTTCCACGATACTGCGTACAGCGAATCTCGGATAGCGAGCGAAGCGAGCGGTCAGGCTAGTTGAATATAAGGGGGGAACTAGCGATGGTTGAGGGACAGAAATAGGTTGGCGCAGCGAGGGATTCTTCGGAAGGGACGATGTCGTTGGTAGTTCGTCGGCATGAAGGGGATGTAGAAGAGCGGCGGTGAGCGAGAGGTAAGGCGAGGGACGAGAAGATATATTTTCGAGATGAGAGCCGGGCAGTCGATGTTGTTGTTAAGGAGTTTGTGGAGTAAGGTGAGATCAGCGGCGCTACGACGGTTTTCGAGGGTGGTCAGGTGGCAATTCCGCAGCAACGGGTCGTTCACGACATCAGCCGGAGAATTGCCCAGCTTGAAGGCGACGTACCGCAAGAACTCGTTTTGGACTCGCTCCAGGCGGTATTTGTGGACGGAGTAGGCAGGAGACCAGACGGTAGACGCATACTCCAGGATCGGCAGGACTAGAGCTTTGTAGAGGGCTACGATGGCTGGGATGCTCGTGAATTCCCTAGTGCTGCGCTTCAGGAAGCCCAGGGCGCGCATGGCACGGTTTGACAGCTCCTCGATATGGGCTGTAAAGTTCAGCTGCTCGTCGCACAAGACTCCCAAGTCCCTATACTCGCTCACACGCCGCAAAGGAGCGCCACTCAGAGCGTAATCATGGAAGACGGGCTGGGAAGAACGATGGAAGGTCATGACCGAGCACATTGACGGGTTCAGGTACAAGTGATTCGATACACACCACGCCTCCAACCTCCCGATGGCCGACTGCAGGGCGACGAAGTCCGAACGGGCAGCGACATGGGCAAAGATCTTCAGGTCGTCCGCAAACAGCAAACACCTAACACCAGGTGCGAGTGCCCCCACCACGCTGTTTATCATCAGGAGGAAGCAGAGATGCCCAAGATGGCTACCCTGTGGGATACCGGATGACGCCGAGAAAGGCAGTGAGAGTTGGCCCCTCACCCGAACAACCAGCCGACGATCGGTCAGATACGACTCCATCCAGTCAAGGAGAGAGCCATGGATCCCCAGGGAATGCAAGAGTGCGAGAAGATGGTTATGGGACAGTTTGTCGAAGGCTTTGGCTTACTAAAACACAAAAAGTAGGTACCTACTTTTATAAACATTTTCACTCATAACACCCCTGGGTATATTCCGATCGGGCTGAAAAGTTCCGGGACACAACTAGGACCCAAATGGAACATGTGTGCGAAAGAACGACTTTTTTAGACCGAAAATGAAGCCGGTACACGTTCTGTGAATAATACACCTATATATGTATTCGCTCAGCAAAAAATTTTTATAACACCCCCTCAAACTTTTTTCTTTTGCAATGTCCGTCCGCCGTCCAACGTACGCCGTATCACGTGTACCGGCTTCATTTTTGGTCTAAAAAGTCGTTCTTCCACACACATGCTCCATTTGGGCTCCAGTTGTGTCCCGAAACTTTTCAGCCCGATCGGAATATATCCAGGGATGTTATGAGGGAAAATGTGCACAAAAATAGGTACTTTTTGTGTTTTAGTAACATGTTAGTAACATGAGCTTTTGAGGTATCGTTTTCCATGTTTCTCGGGAAGAGAAGACCGAATATGAAGTCGATTTTGACCAAAGAGTGGAAAATCGAGGTTCTGCCAAATGTTCAGCTCCCAAAATTGATTTTTTATGAGTCAAAAACCTGGGAAATCGTCTGAAATCACCATCAATTTGTATAATAACACTGGAAGTAGTATTAACACGTGGATTAAGACGATTAAATGGCACTACCAATGATCAAAGATAATTTGAAAAAAAAAGGAGCGTACCTACCTAATTTGTGTTTTGGGGGCCAAAATTGGTGGAAACAATCAGAAATAGCTATTTCAATTATTTCACATGAAATAAACAATAACTGAACAGCCAACATTTCTGTAGGTATGTCCAATAGAATAATAAACCCATGTGACAAGGACTTTGCAGCGTTTTTGGAATCTACGCACCTTGAAAGAAACGGAAAAGAAAAAATTTTGAGGGGGTGTTATACAAAAATTTTGCTGAGCGAATACATAGGTGTATTATTCACAGAATAATACACCTGGTTAATACCTACCATCTGTGGTCAATACCTACCTGGTCAATACCTACCTGGTCAATACCTACCATCTGTGGTCAATACCTACCCCCATGGTCAAGTATAATGAACAGTTGTGTAATAACTTGCCCATCAATAATACTTCAACGGTTCGTCAAGTTGCAAAAGTACCGATCAACAAAATCCAGCCCCCTTCTTGGTAAATGAACCGCTGTGTAATAATTTACCGTTCTGTAATAATTTACCGGTGTGTAATAATTTACCGTTATGTAATAATTTACCGTTGTGTAATAATAATTTACCATTGTGTAATAATAATTTACCCATCAATAATACTTCAACGTTTGTTCAAGTTTCGCTACCTATCAACAAACTCCAAAAGAGCCATCATTTTTCAAATGACATACCTAATATCACAGAAAAAACCAACTCGACTTCATACTCCGCGATTATAATCAGGTGATCCCTAGCAATGATTTTATCTCGGGCCAATTCCCGATTGTTAGCGCGTCCCTGCTGACGAGATTTGGGCTAAATTATACAATTTCATTCACCCTGCTAACGAAAATGCCTGACGGTGCAAAATTCGGGGTCTTACTGTGAACGAGCGGCTGGACGTACGTTGCTCCGGGTGGTCTTAAAAAACTTGTAAGTTCGAGAACTATTTAAAACCATAAAAAGATTCACGTAAAAAAAAGGAATAGGCGTTCTGAAAATTTCAACCCCTATTTTGAACCCCTTAGAGATGACTGACAGTAACGTCGAGCTTCGAGGACCAACTAGACCCCAAACGGAACCTATAACCCGAATTTCATCAATTTTGTTTCATGGTAACTATGAAAAGTGGTCAGTACGGCGTACGGCGGACAGACAGAAATATTTTTATTGCATTTTCGGATTCTACATACCTTGAAACGTAAACCATACAATTTTGAGGGGGGGGTTAGAATTTTTGTTTCATGCTCGATTCCAAATAAGGAATGTATTGGAAGTGTGTGGGGATGGAATGTATAACAGAAAAAGGAAAAAAGCGCTGTAGTCGATGACCGCCGATAAAAACGAAAAAAACACTAACCATTCATTTTCTCAATTCAGTGTATTTCATTAACATAGCGGACATATTCATTGTTTGATGTCTCAAAAGTAAGATGTAAAGAAAATAAAAGTACCATATTTTTTATCCTAAAGTAGGAAAATGAAATTAAGAAAATCAATATTAATTTAGAAGAGCACTTGAGTATACGATATTTCATGTCAGTCCGTCTTTAGCCAACACAAATAACCTCGATGGTTTGCCCACGCAAGAACGTGCTACGTATAATTTTCCGTGTGCAAAACATGGTGTGCCCAAATCTAATCCGCAAACAGACATCGTTTGGCCTTGCTATTTATTGATTGCCAATGCCAATCTACAAAATACCTATCTACACAGATTTGTTCTTTAGTATTTTACCAACCTTTTTACAATCATGAAACACGTGGATCAGGTGACCCAGGTCAGCTGATAATTTCCTTCAGTGACCCAGGTCACCTGATAATTACGTTCTGTACGAAATACGAACAACGGTATTTTTATTAGTATGAAATACTAAAATCGCGATTAAACACTTGCAAGAAATGATCTTACTAAGGAGAGTCATAGTACTCGTACGTATAATTAATGCTCAGCCTACATTGTTGGATAGGCTGAGCTGGATTATAGCTAATGGACGTAGAGGACGTTTTACGATTGCAGATTGCTCTCAGCGATCCTGCCATGGCGCACTTTTTTGACCAAAAAAGAAAAAGACGAGGGTATCTGCTCTCCTTCCTCCTACTAACCCCTCTACCTATGTCCGACATCCCTTCGCCGCGTCAGTGGCAACGCTGGCTTACGGCCAACACTGCTTTCCCCCCGATCCCCATCCTCACTTCCGTTCACAGACCCGCACGAAGGCGACCGCGCGGTTGGGTGGGAGTGTCGGCCCGCCTACAACCAAAAAACAGGCCCGACACTTTAGCGGTGGGTGGTAAAACGTCCTCTACGTCCATTAGCTATAATCCAGCTCAGCCTATCCAACAATGTAGGCTGAGCATTAATTATAGTACATGGACTCCGAGGACGTTTTACGATTGCAGATGATTCACAGTCCCGCGTGGACGCTAACAGCATCCCCCTGGGACCGGCCCATCCGCCTGGCCACGACCAAAGGCAAGCCGAGAGCTTGAAGCACGAGGCAGTCTGATTTTTATAACACAAAGGCCGATTTCTGCCTGCCCGGCTAAACTCTCCAGGCCAGCTGACGTCTGTCCGGCATTTGGGTCTTTACCCCCCCCCCCCCTTTCGGAGAGCAGACCCGTCCTTCCCCCTAATGGTCCCCCTAATTTAGAACTTAAATTAGGAATAAAATAAAATAAAATTACCTGATGACTACTTCAGGCCGAGCGACTGTACGAGTGAGGTGAGACGAAGCAAACCGGGCTCGACACGCTGCCGCCACGAAGTTACCGCATAACGGTACGTCAACCCAGTGAGGTGTAAAGGCGTAACTAATGTATTACACCGAAGTGAGAAAACCGTCGGAGGGTTATGTATTAATGTTGTCTTTATCAAAGAAAGACTTAAGTAGCGGACAACTATGCATCAGAGTGTTAAATGACAATGTCAAATGTTGGGGCCCTGTAATAGGGACGCACCACAAACGGGGTGAAACAACAGATCTTAATTGACTCGAAAAAACTCTGTGCAATGAGGTTAACTTAATGAAATTTTGAAGTTAAGATTGACGAAAAGTTAAATTGACGACTAAGAAGTTAAATTGACGAGAAAAAGAAGTTAAAGCCAATGTTTAATAATTTAATTATGAGGGTCCTGCGAAGCTCCGGACGTGGAAGGGGCGTGGGGATCAATAACGGCCGCTGCGAAATCACCCTGTGAACCAAGGGGCCGGTTATATACCGTCGCAAACATAGACGATGATTGAGCCCATCCCGCAGCTTTGAATATCACTGCTAAAGGCACACCCTTTCGTGCTGCGGCACTAACCGAGGCATGCCGGGTGGAGTAGGCGGAAAAGGTACCAATGTCAATGCCCGCTTCGCCGAGGAGGGAAGTCACCCAGCCTCTCAAGGTCACAGCCGTAATAGGTTTGTAGGGCGGTCGGGAAGTGACTAGTAACGGTCCCCCCCCCCCCCCCCCCCCGGCGCCTCAGCTGTGCGGTCAAGGTAAGCTTTTAAGAAGGTCGGAATGCACAATGACTCATCGGCCGTACAGAAGGGAAAGTGAAGGGTAGGAGCTATCGATCTGGGTCGGGAAGTTTTGAGGAGCGCTGGGACGAAAATATGAACGCCCGACTGGGAAAATTTGATACATGAGCGGTTGATAGCCAAAATTGTTTGGGGGCGTGAACCTGACGCCAACAGTAACAGCATAGCTAATTTGCGGGCCAAATTTCGTACGGACATCGTCGAGAAGGACCGAAGGAACGTAATGACGATATCAGGGTCCCATGACGATTCATATTTCGCTCGTGGGGGTCGTAAACGAAACACTGCTTTTAAAAACCGAGTCACAAGCTTGTCGGAGCCTAAATCAAAATCGGCTAACCAAGACAGAGCCGACCGGTGAGTGTTAAACGTACTATAGGATACTGAGGAAGAATCAAGCAAATATTGAAAAAATTGCAGAACTTTCGACGTATCAACTATAGAGGGGTCCAAATTTCGTGCAGAGCAAAAAACGGTCCACCGAGCGATTGACGATAAATATTGCTTATAAAAGTCCCTGTAAGGAGAGAACAAGAGACTAGGTGACGGGTCAAAATATAAAATTTCGGAAATAGCCAAGTCATGAAATAATGAAAACCAGGGCTGTTGAGGCCAACAAGGGGCTACCACGATCCCGCAGGCCGAATCCCTACGAATCTTTTGGAGTACTCTGGGAAGGAGGACGAATGGAGGAAAACAGTAGAAAAAGATCCCGCCCCACGGAATCGTAAACGCATCGATATCGACAGCGTGATCATCGGGGCGAAAGGAAATATAACGATCACATTTATGTAGGAGAGAAGAGGCAAATAAATCGACGTCCGGGCGTGAAAAATTTGCTACAATGGAATCAAAGGCCTCGTGGGATAACCCCCACTCCCCTTGTTCGAATTCGTGACGTGATTCCTCGTCCGCTATAACGTTCTCGCCGGTGGCGATGTAGGAGGCCCGCAGCCATATGTTCCGCTCTTCGCAAAATTTCCAAATTAGGAGCGCGACGGCTTGTAGGCGCGGATAGGATACTGACCCCATCCTATTGATCATGGCCACGGCGGTAGTGTTATCGATCCGTAACAAAATCGACATATCAGTCCAATTGCCTGCGAAATGAAGCAGGGCTTCATAAACCGCCCACATCTCCAATTCGTTAATATGGCATGTAGCTCTATCGGCCCCCCACCAACCCTGATTTTATGAGGGGGTAAGTGGGCCCCCCAACCCGTCAAGCAGGCATCCGTCCAAATGCAATGACGATAATCCTCGGGTCGAATGGGAGCCGGTTGTAGAGAGGTGTCCGAGAGCCACCACAAGAGCTCGGCTCGAGCGAAGTCCAACAAAGTGCCCCGCGCCGAATAGTCGTTCCGATAACGAACTAACGCGCGTACCTTATCTCGTTCTAAGGATCGAATGTAAATCCGTCCATATCGGACCGCTGGAAGACAAGACACCAAGTATCCAATAAGACGCGCCAGGGATCGTATCGACCATGACGAGTTTTGGAGGAAGCGCGTCACCTGTGCTCTAAGGGATATAATTTTAGATTCTGGTAAGGAAATATACATGGTAATCGAGTCAAAATGAAGGCCTAAAAAGACTATCGACTGAGCAGGGGTAATCACGCTCTTGGAGTAATTGATAACAAACCCTAAGTGGGTAAGTAGGTTGCAAGCGGATAACGCTGCGCGTGTGGTGGCGGCCTCAGACCGGCCTAGTAGGGCAATGTCGTCTAAATAATTTACTAACGTAATTCCCGAATTCCTCAATGTTGCCATCACCGGTCTCATTAATTTGTGAAAAACATAAGGCGCGCCAGCCAGGCCCTTGGGAAGGGCCGTCATTACATATGTACAGCCCAAAAATTCAAACACGAGATACGGTAAATCCGCCCGGTGAATAGGAACTGTAAAGTAAGCGTCCGATAAATCAATTTTGGAAGCAAAATCCCCGGGGCCTAGCAGCGCACAAAATGATCGGATCGTCTAAACGAAATTTATCCGTAACAATGAATTTATTAAGTTGTTTGAGTTTGAAAATAAATCGGCAATCAGAGGAATCTTTTTTCGGAACTAGAAAAATTGACGACAAAAAACGCCATACCTCCACTACTCCAAGATCACGTAATTTAGATAATTTAGACGCCATCAATTTCTGTTTACTAGAAAGATCCGTCAAAGCGGGCGAATCCAGGTGAATTGGCACAGAAGTTAAATTCGGCCGGTGGAGGGGAGGTCGACCGGGCCCAAAGGGCAGCCGGTAACCTTCCACCCACTGTAATAGTAGTGGGGAGTCGGTGACTCGCTTCCAATTCGTATAAAAATGTTGGATTCGGCCTGCAAAAAGGGAGGGGGCAGCCAAATTGGCTTCCAAATCCCACCAATGGTCAGACTGAATAGTTAACTGACTAGAAACAACTGGAACGGAACTCACCTGAGGAGGCATCAGTGTTTCTTGGTGGGGCTGTAAGGTTTTCGGTTCCGGCGGCGTTTTTGAGCCCTCGAAAGCGGCGCACCCTGGTAGGCCTGGCCCTGCTGCCCCGACGGTGGCTGGCGCTGGGGCGGGCGAGAGGCGTTTCCCGACTGCCCCTCAGCAGAAGTCGACGGGAGCGACAGTTGGCGCCGGGAAGACGGCCGTGTCCCGTGCCGGTGGTTGGGGCGGCGGCTTCTTCTTCGTCATCGGTGTCGCGAGTAAAATGGACTCGAGTAAAATGGACTCCGATTTCGCGACCTCGCCCGCCTCCTTGGCCCAGACGTCGGAAGCGTCCCCAATAAGAAAGTTATTGGCTACGGGTTGCTTCCGCGCAGCCGGCTGAAATTGTGTCTTGAAGTGTTTGATGAGGCGTGATCTCCGCATGGCGGACAATCGGAACTGCGAGGAGCAGACCATCTGCGAGATCTGCTACAAGCGTTGGAATAAATCCACACGACTTGTGGCGAGATCCCGCGATAAAACCGCATTTATCGTCCCCGACAATGCCACCATTATTTGCGAGTTTATTTGTTGTGACTTTTGAAGACTGCTGTCTAATCGGTCGTTGGGAGCCACCTGCTGTGCCCGACCCCGAAGAATCGGATCCACCGCAGGGGGGGCCAAAGGGGGGCAGTGAACTGCCGGGTCGAAGGTGGCTGCGAGACGACGGTATGTGTCTGCATCAATCCCCTCGGCACACCATTGGGTCCAGGGACCCAATAAGTCCGGATGGACGGGGATGGTGGGCGGAGGAGGGGGCTTCTCCCCGACGATGGCTCGAATTTCGTCGGGTAGCACCGGTACCGTGACGGGGACCGACGGTGCGGCGGCAAACTCCGCGACCTCCGAGGAGGACGACGTGGAGGAGGCCGAAGGCGACGGCGTGCGGCGGCGATGGCGCCGTTCCCTTTTCTTCTTTTTATGTTGCCGGGTACGTCGCCTCTCCCTTTCTCTCCGAGACTCCCGTTCGGACCCCGATGATGAGGACGAAGAAGAGGACGAGGACGAGGATGAGGATGACGATGACGATGACGACGACGACTCTCTTCGTTTGCGGCGTTTCTTCTTGGGAGCCGATAATTTTGGTTTCACGCCCGAGGGCCCTTGCACCGCGATAACGGCGGGCTGAGCGGGCGGAGCCGGCACTCCGATGTCCATCGGACAATCGAGTGAGATCTTATCATCGTCTTCGCTGATTGGTTGCGGTTCGACGTTCGGAGGTCTCAGGAAATGAGGCACGAATCGGTTTACCGAGGCCGAACCGAAGTACCAATCGGGGGCCAACGCGGGCGCGGGAGCGACCTCTCGGGTCACAGAGGTCCCTAAGTGGGACGTGCTAGCACCGGAGAGCCCCGCCGACACCGCCGAAGGCCCCGTAGTCGATTGAGGAACAGCGGGGAACGACGCGTAATGTCGAGAACCTGCAGAGGCCCGTAAGTCGGGCATGCTGGGGTTTTCGACAACCGCTGACGAGCCCGCCGATTCCTTAACTGCCGACGTCGACGCGTAAGGTCGAGAACTCGCAGAGGTCCATAAATCGGACAATGCGGAGTTCCCGACGACCGCTGAAGACGTTAAGGCCTTATGACGGGCAGCTGAAGGCTGCGTCGAAGAGGACGCGTAATCTCCCGAACTCACCGGTTTCTTTACAGTCGCCGGATCCTTCGATGAGACCGCTGAACTCTTCTTTGACGAGGACCGGGAGCCGGATGAGGAAAATCCGCTCGAGGATTCACCGGGAGCCCCAGGAATCGATGACGACGCGACATCGCCGCGAGGGTCGGGGGGCTTTGAGGTTACCTCCGCATCTCGGTCGACCCACATCCCCACGATCCGAACTGTTTTCCGCGACATATGAACGCAAAACCACGGAACGTAACTAATATACCACACGCGTCACGCGTAAACGTATATTGAAAATAAAAGACTATATTGAAAACTATACGAAAAGCGCAATTTAAGAAAGTGTCCAGGCGGATGGCGAAAACAAAAGTGAGGATGGGGATCGGGGGGATAGCAGTGTTGGCCATAAGCCAGTGTTGCCACTGACGCGGCGAAGGGATGTCGGACATAGGTAGAGGGGTTAGTAGGAGGAAGGAGAGCAGATACCCTCGTCTTTTTCTTTTTTGGTCAAAAAAGTGCGCCATGGCAGGATCGCTGAGAGCAATCTGCAATCGTAAAACGTCCTCGGAGTCCATGTACTATAATACTGATTGGAGTCCAATGCTTAGATATACACGGATGTGCAACGTAGTGTCCGGTAGCCTTGGATCGCAAGAGTTTTCCAACTTTGATGTCGTCGAATTTCAACCAAAGCCGAATTATTTTGCGCAGTGGTTAACGTAATATGGTTAGGTAAATCGAGAGCTATCCAACGAGTGGTGAACGATTTTTGTACGATGATAACTGGCGAAGATAAAGTTCCGTAGCAACGAATCGGTTGTAAGCGAAAATCATCAGAAATATTTTCGTGACGCTTCTCCGTTACATGTCCCGCGTTACATTTTCGAGTTTATGTAGCAAAGTAAAGACATAAAATGTCAAAAATGGGAGGGTCGCCTAGCGGTATGAAATATATTTTACGACCTATTCTCATACCTACCAAATATACTTACAAAATTTCATAAAAATCGGTCGAGCCGTATCGGAGTAGTGTGACCACAAACACCGTGACATGAGATTTTTATAGATATAGATAAACTAAGTGTATTTACTAACTACTTAGGAATAACCTGTCAATACCGTTAGTTCTTGATCAATGTAACTCATTCTCCAATCACTTGCGGTGTGCTTTGTCAATGAAACTGCTTATATTATGTACATACACATACGCAGTCATGAATAGCATTGGAAGAGACGAGTCTGGACGGGTCACTGGCCCTAGACTCATAAACCAACATAAGTTTAGAACTTGTATTATGTATATCTACTCTCTAAAAATCATCATATTTGTTGTATAAAGTTTCTGTTGAATTAAAAATTTAAATAATAATTGAGAAGTATGTTGGATGATCAGCTACTGAACTTCAGCTAGTGGCCTGTGTTGTTTCTTGCAGGAAACAAGTCTTAGTGGAGGGACGATTTTCACAACGCTGTCATAATATGACACCTACCGCGTTTTGTTTTATTATTCTGTGAATAATAACTATGTATTCGCTCAGCAAAAACTTTTTATAACACCTCCTCAAGATTTGTACTTTTACATTTCAAGGTTCGTATATTTCAAAAACACTGCAAAGTCCTTGTAACTTGGGTTTATCATTCTATTGGACATACCTACAGAAATGTTGACTGTTTATTTATTATTTCCTTCATGTGCAATAATTGAAATAGGAATTTTTTATGGTTTCTTCCAATTTTGGCCCCCAAGAACACTAATTGGGCTCCACGTTTTTTTACAAAAACATTATCTTTGATCATTGATGGTGTCACTTAGTTGTCTTGATTCACCTGTTGATACCTACATCGTGTTATTATACAAAAACTTATGGTGATTTCAGACCATTTCCCAGATTTTTGAATCACAAAAAATGAATTTTGAGAGCTGAACTTTCGTTAAAACCTCAATTCTTCATTCTTTGGTCAAAATCAACTTCATGTTCGTTCTTCGCGCCCTAAAAAAATATGGAAAACGATGCCTCACAAGCTCATGTTCACTAAAACTTTTTTTTTTTTAAACCAACAAAAAACCCCAGTTTCCTCCTCATAACACCCCTGGGTGTATTCCGATCGCGCTGCCGAGCTTCGGAGCACAAAGAAGACCTAAATGTGTTCCAAAATTTGTATCCAAACTGTGTGAGGAAGAACGAATATTTTATACATTTAAGGCTGAAACTTCGTTAGAACCTCAGTTGTCCACTCTTCGGTCAAAATCAACTTCATATTCGGTCTCCTCGTCCTAAAAAACCTGGAAAACGATACCTCACAAGCTCATGTTACTATAACACCAAAAAACCTATTTTTACACGCCATTTTCACCAATAACACCATTGGGTATACTCCGATCGGGCTGCAGAGTTTCGGGACACAACTAGGGCCCAAATGGAGCCAGTATGCGAAAGCACCAATTTTTTAGACCGAAAATGAAGTAGATATGGATGATACGGCGGACGGCGGACCGCGGATGGCGGACGGCGGACGGTGGACGGCCGACGGACATTGCATTTTTGGAATCTGCGCACCTTGAAACGTGAAAGAAAAAATTTGAGGGGGTGTTATAAAATTTTTTTGCTGAGCGAATACATCAATAAACCAAAATGCGGCGTCCGTCCGGTCCGCCATGTCATCCATTCTACTTCATTTACGGTCTAAAAAATTCGTTCTTTCGCACAGTCGCTCCTTTTGGGACCTAGGTGTGCCCCGAAACTTTACAGCCCGATCGGAGTACACCCAGGGTGTTATAGATGAGAAATGGTGTAAAAATATGGTTTTTGGTGTTTTAGTAACATGAGTTTGTGATGCATCGTTTTCCATGTTTTTTTAGGACGAGGAGAGCGAATATGAAGTCGATTTTGACCGAGGAGTGGAAAATTGAGGTTCTAACGAAGTTTCAGCCTAAAATTATTTACGTTAAATTTTGGTCTAAAACCTTCGTTCTTCCGCACACAGTCTGGGTCCCCATTTGGGAACACATTTGGGTCCTAGTTGTGCTCCGAAGCTCGGAAGCCCAATCGAATTCATCCACGGGTGTTATGGGTGAAAAATTGGTGTAAAAATAGGGGTTTTCGAGGTTTTTTGAGGTTTTAGAGAACACGAGCTTGTTAGGTACCGATTCCCATATTTTGTAGGGCGAGAAGACCGAATATGAAGTTGATTTTGACTAAATATTGAAGAATTAAGGTTGTAACGAAGGTTCAGCTCCAAAATTCATTTTTTCAGGTAAAACCTGGGAAATTGTCTGAAATCACCATAAATTTTCAAGTCATCAAATCTTTACAAGATATGATGATTTTGTGTTTATAATTTTGCAATGAAGTATCAAATACTTCAAATATTTTTAATATACTCATTATGTGAATAAATGGCTTTAGAAAATTAAAAAAAAAAAATTGTATAATAACACACTAGAAGTAGTATTAAAAGGTGAAGCAAGTTAATTAAATGGAACTATCAAATGATCAATTATAATTTGTAAAAAAAAGGAGCCTAATTCGTGTTTCTGGGGGGCCAAACATGAAAGAAACAGTAAATGAACAGGTTCTGTAGGTAAGTCCAATAGAATAATAAACCCATGTCACAGGGACTTTGCAGCATTTTTGTTAGGAAACATCGCGCACTTCATGAGAGGATCCTGCCCAACAGTACGATGATACCTACAAGGTTTTTGGAAAAATATGGTGGGGGGGGGGGGGGGGTTGCGATGGGGTCAAAGTCTCGTGGGACACCCTGCATATATACGGACATGAATTTGGAGTATTTTGGCCGGTTGAAAAGTAGAAATTTTCTTGGTAACTGACATCCAAGGTTTAGATTTTGGTTTATTATTCTGTGAATAATACACCTATGTATTCGCTCAGCATCAAATTTTTATAACACCCCCTCAAAATTTTTTCTTTTCCGTTTCAAGGTGCGTAGATGCCAAAAATGTCCGTCAGCCGTATCACGCATACCGGCTTCATTTTCGGTCTAAAAAAGTCGTTCTTCCGCACACATGCTCCATTTGGGCCCTAGTTGTGTCCCGAAACTTTTCAGTCCGATCGGAATATACCCAGGTGTGTTATGAGTGAAAATGTGTATAAAAATAGGTACTTTTTGTGCTTTAGTAGCATGTTAGTAACATGAGCTTTTGACGTATCGTTTTCCATGTTTTGGGGGAAGAGAAGACCGAATATGGAGTCGATTTAGACCAAAGGGTGGAAAATTGAGTTTCTACCAAATGTTGAGCTCCCAAAACTGATTTTTTATGAGTCAGAAACCTGGGAAATCACCATCAATTTGTATAATAACACTAGAAACAGTGTCAACACGTGGATCAAATCGATTAAATGGCACTACCAATGATCAAAGATAGTTTGAAAAAAAAAGGGGCGTACCTAATTTATTCGTGTTTTAGGGGCCAGAATTGGTGGAAACCGTCAGAAATAGCTATTTATTTATTTGTTCATTTGGTAAATTACGGGCGAGCCCAATTACAAGCAAGTTGTGTTTATAATAGAGCAAGTCGTGGTATAACAATAATACAAATGAAAGATGATAATGAGTAGTAACAAGTAGTACACACTTCTTAATTGAATGAGACGGGAGATGAGTAGATTAAAGATATTAGTATAAACAAAGAATGGGAGAAAAAATCATAGTCGGGGTATGTATAAAGTAGGAGGTTTGCAGAAGTCTAGCTAATGGGCGGTTCATCAGGTAGTTTGTTGCACAAAAGGGGACTTTAAACAACAACGATGACCGGGCACACGGGCGAGGCAACAGGAAACAGATCTCCTCCAGCAGAGGAGGATCAGCAGGTCAGCAATGCAACTTAGTGTACTCAAAGGCAGCAGGTTACAGGTGACGAGCAATGACCTGTAGTTCACATCGTCGTGTATTTAAATTCAATCTCCAGCAGTAGAACTGAATTCAAGAAAGCCTTATTTTCGTTCCTCATTACTACCAGTAGCTCAGAATGCGAGGCCATGACAGGTGTGTTATGAGTGAAAATGTGTATAAAAACTTATAAGTATTAATTACTAATATCATTTTTATTTATTTTTATGCAGAATTTTGTAGCCATATAAGTTTCTTTTTATTCTCTCTCTTGATTTAAGATATAGCTAAGATAGCTAAATACAAAGCTATAGTTTCATATATATAGGTATACAACTTGTACATATATATTTTTTTGGTTTATTATTTGCAATAATGAACCATTGGAATCGAGCATGAAAAAAAAAAAACGCTGCAAATCCCTGCACAACGGTTTATTATTTTGTACAGAATACCCTTCTGTTACAGATCACAGCTCTCTGTATAGATAACCCGTCTATATAATATAATATGTACTATTCTACACATATTATGTAGATCGCGGACCCTCCGTACCTAAACCCGTACTCGTTACTAGGTACCTGCCTAAACCGTTGTGTAATAATTTACCTGTATAGGTTCTCCTTCTACGGAGATAGAATAATGAACCGTTGTGTAATAATTTGCCCATCAATAATACTTCAACGGTTGTTCAAGTTGCAAAAGTACCTATCAACAAAATCCAGCCCCTTCTTGGTAGATGAGCCGTTGTGTAATAATTTACCGTTGTGTAATAATTTACCGTGGTGTAATAATTTACCGTTGTGTAATAATTTACCGTGGTGTAATAATTTACCGTTGTGTAATAATTTTCCATTGTGTAGTAATTTACCCATCAATAATACTTCAACGGTTGTTCAAGTTGCAAAAGTACCTATCAACAAAATCCAGCACCTACTTGGTAGATGAGCCGTTGTGTAATAATTAACCGGTGTGTAATAATTTACCGTTGTGTAATAATTTACCGTGGTGTAATAATTTACCGTTGTGTAATAATTTACGTTGTGTAATAATTTACCGTTGTGTAATAATTTACGTTGTATAATAATTTGCCGTTGTGTAATTATTTGCCATTGTGTAATAATTTACCCATCAATAATACTTCAACGTTTGTTTAAGTTTCATCCACCAACAAAATCCAATAGTCCATCACTTGCCAAATGAAATAATATCGTAGAAAAAACAACTCGACTTCATACAGCCATCCTTGATTACAATCAGGTGCTCCTTAGTGACGAAATCCCGGCCGGATTCATACCGTTTGATTCGTTTGGTTGACGAAGCTTTTTGGTGCACACGAACGGCTGGACGTAAAGTGCTCCGGGTGGTCTCAAAAAATTGTTTAGCTCAAGACAAATTTAATATCTTAAAAAAAACCATACCCTTCTATCGAAAGATTTTGAGATACGGCGTTCTGAACATTTCAACCCGTATTTTGAACCCCTTTGAGATGACTGACAGTAACGTCGAGCTTCGAGGACCAACTAGACCCCGAACGGAACCTATAACCCGAATTTCATCAATTTTCTTACATGGTAACTAAGAAAAGAGGCCCGTACGGCGTACGGCGTACGGCGGACAGACAGAAATATTTTTATTGCAGTTTTGGATTCTACATATCTTGAAACGTAAACCATCAAATTTTGAGGGGGGGTAATTTTTTTTTTCTTGCTCGATTCCAATGGTTCATTATTGAAAATAATAAACCAAAAATTCTAACCCCCCTCAAAATTTGATGGTTTACGTTTCAAGGTACCTATGTAGAATCCAAAACTGCAATAAAAAAATTTCTTTCTGTCCGCCGTACGCCGTACTGGCCACTTTTCTTAGTTACCATAAACAAAATTGATGAAATTCGGGTTATAGGTTCCGTTCGGGGTCTAGTTGGTCCTCGAAGCTCGACGTTACTGTCAGTCATCTCTAAGGGGTTCAAAATAGGGGTTGAAATTTTCAGAATGCCGCAGCTCGAAATCTTTCGAAAGAAGGATATGGTTTTTTTACGTTTTTCAATTGATCTTGAACTATAGAATTTTTTGAGACCACCCGGAGCATTGTACGTCCAGCCGTTCGTGTCCACCAATAAGCTTCGTCAACACGATCGTGAATCAAACGGTATAAATCCGGCCCGGATATTATCGTAACTACGGAGCATCTGATTATAATCAAGGATGGCTGTATGAAGTCGATTTGGTTGTTCTGCGATATTATTTCATTTGATAAGTGATGGACTATTGGATTTTGTTGGTAGGTACTCCTGAAACTTAAACAAACGTTGAAGTTTTGTTGATGGGTAAATTATTACACAACGGCAGATTATTACACAACGGTAAATTTTTACATAACGGTAAATTATTTCACAACGGCAAATTATTACACAACGGTTCATCAACCAAGAAAGGGCTGGATTTTGTTGATCGGTACTTTTCCAACTTGAACAATCGTTGAAGTATAATTGATGGCCAAGTTATTACACAACGGTTCATTATACTTGACCGCGAAGGTAGGTATTGACCACAGAAGACAGTGATCTGCGCAGAAGGGGCATCTATCTCACTCCACATCAACAATTTTCCTTCAGAACTTCATTATTTGCGTTTCTTTTTGTCGTTTTAGTTACTGCTTGTCATCGACAGAATTATTTTAGCCACATTTAACTCGTAATTTAGATAGGTACTAACCTATGAGTGAAAATGTGTATGAAAATAGGTACTTTTTGTGTTTTAGTAGGTAACATGTTAGT
The DNA here is from genome assembly GCA_954871275.1 of Leptopterna dolabrata. Taxonomy (NCBI): domain Eukaryota; kingdom Metazoa; phylum Arthropoda; class Insecta; order Hemiptera; family Miridae; genus Leptopterna; species Leptopterna dolabrata. Next base: position 63,803,256 of record OX940976.1, on the reverse strand, counting down.
AAAATGAGCTTTTGATATATCGGTTTCCATGTTTTTGTGGGACGAGAAGACGAATATGAAGTCGATTTTGACCAGAGTGGAAAATTGAGATTCTACCAAAGGTGCTGCTCCCAAAATTGATTTTTTATGAGCCAAAAACCTGGGAAACTGTCTGATATCACTATCAGTTTGTATAATAACACTAGAAAAAGTGTCAACAGGTGAGTCAAGACAATTAAATGGCACTACCAATGATCAATGATAATTTGAAAAAAAAAGGAGCGTACCTAATTTTGGTTTATTATTTTCCATAATGAACCATTGGAATCGAGCATGAAAAAAAAAATTCTTACCCCCCCTCAAAATTTGATGGTTTACGTTTCAAGGTATGTAGAATCCAAAACTGCAATAAAAATATTTCTGTCTGTCCGCCGTACGCCGTACGCCGTACGCCGTACGGGCCACTTTTCTTAGTTACCATGAAAAAAAATTGATGAAATTCGGGTTATAGGTTCCGTTCGGCGTCTAGTTGGTCCTCGAAGCTCGACGTTACTGTCAGTCATCTCTAAGGGGTTCAAAATAGGGGTTGAAATTTTCAAAACGCCTATGCCATTTTTTTACGTAAATATTTTTACGGTTTTAAATAATTCTTGAACTTGCGAGTTTTTTAAGACCATCCGGAGCATCGTACGTCCAGCCGTTCGTTCACAGTAAGGCCCCGAAGTTTGCACCGACAGGCATTTTCGACTCCAGTGTGAATGAAATGTATACAATTCAAACCAAATCTCGTAACCAGAGACGCGCCCACAATAGGAATTTGTGAATACGGCCAATCATTGGTAGGGATCACCTGATTATATTGGCGGAGTATGAAGTCGAGTTGGTTGTTCTGTGATATTATTTAATTTGAAAAATGATGGCTCTTTTGGAGTTGTTGGTAGGTAGTGAAACTTGAACAAACGTTGAAGTATTATTGATGGGTAAATTATTACTACGGTAAATCATTACTGAACGGTAAATTATTACACAACGGTTCATTATACCATCTACGTAGAAGGGGCTGGAGTTTGTTGGTAGGTACTTCTGCAACTATTTTCACTCCTCATCAACAATTTCTTTTCAGAACTTCATTATGTGTGTTTCTTTTTGTTAGGTACTATTTGTCATCGGCAGAATTATTTTAGCAACATTTAACTCGTGATTTAGGTAGGTACCTAGTAACGAGTACGGGGTTAGGTACTAACCTACGGAGGGTCTGCGATCTACATAATTATGCATAGAATAGTACATATTATTATATTATATAGACGGGTTATCTATACATAGAGCTGTGATCTGTAACAGAAGGGTATTCTATACAAAATAATAAACGGTTGTGCAGGGATTTGCAGCGTTTTGTTTTGGGGACCAAAATTGGTGGAAACAATCAGAAATAGCTATTTCAATTATTTCACATGAAAGAAACAATAAATTAACAGCCAGCATTTCTGGAGGTAAGTCCAGTAGAATAATAAACCCATGTGACAAGGGCATTGTTTATCAATTTCCTTTGCATTTTGTAAACGTTCACTCTTCGAAGTAATCCTAACGTGAGCCGGGAGTTGGCCATCGATTTTGATAATTCCTTAAAAATTGTTCCAATAGTTTCCAATTTGTTCATTATTGACTAACTTTTTATGACTTTGCCTACTAATAAGATTCCTGACCAAAAGTAGGATAAAACCCAATTATTCCCTTTTTCGAAACCGGTACATCTCATGACCATGTTGGTAGTTGATTCCACTGAAAAGGCAAACCAAGGAACTACAGTAAAATATTTATATTTAAAAGAATAAGTAAAAAAGTAAAAGAGGGAGTAAAAACAAAATGGAAGAAGGAGTAAAGGAAGGGAAAGGGAGAAGTAAAGGCACGTCAACACATCTAAACGTGAGCACCAAGTGTATAATAGAAATGATTTCAAAATAAAACAAAGGTTGCTTGCTCCACTGTTTACTTGTCCTGACACAGGGAGGACATCGGTGTACAAAACAACGGAAAAGCAACAGAATGGCATGGCTAATAGCCGAGGACATATAACCAAACAGAAACACACACCCTGCTAGAACTGCCAACTTAAGCTCAAACCAGACAGTTGGGAAAATTTTTGACTTAAATAAAGATTTTTTCTTAATTTTATAAAGTAAAAGAAAAAATTTGACTTAAGTAAAGATTTTTCTTTACTTCGGGGAGTAATGTCTATGAAAGCGAAATCAGATAAAGCATTTCCTTAAGAAATTATTTTACTTTCAGAAGTAAAGTATTATTTTTACTCAAGTTAGGACTATGAATACCGCCCTAAGTCCCCTCCGCAGACGCAATGATGAAAGAAGTGAGAACGGGCGCTCGGGGACGCGAAAAACTGAGCTGACCCAGTTATAAGATGAAAGAGACAAAAAAAGGGCGGCGACAAGGGTTGGAGGCGGAGGAAAAAAGGGGGGGTGGTCGGGGGCGGAGGAGGCGGTGGAGGCGGTGGAGGAAGTAGACGCAGTGGTGCGAGTGCGGAAGTGGCGCGGTGCGGATGCGATTGGGCGGTGGACGAGGGGCGGTGGTGCGACCTCGCAGTCTGTTATTGATTGAGAACCCGCACCCACCCGCCCACCTACCCTTCCGACGGGTCCAACCAAAATACTCCGCCCACCCCCTTCAAGGTCGTCCCAAGGACACTAGAGCTTCCTATTTGGACAAGTAGACGAGGGCTTGCGGTAGAAGTGGGTGGAGTGGGCGGAGGGGTTGTTAGGGGGTGTGTGCTGAGTGGGCGGGAGGGGTTGGTCCGCAAACGTCATTAGCCCTCACTTCCTCATTGATTTAACATGTTTCCTCATTATCTCTGAGATAAATATAAAAGTTGTATTGTTTTTCGTTTATTTATTCTGTGAATAAACCTATGTATTCGCTTAGCAAAAAAATTTTTGAACACCCCTCAAAAATTTTTTTTTACGTTTCAAGGCGGGTGGATTCCAAAAACGCTGCAAAGTGCTTGTTACTTGGGTTTATTATTCTACTGGACATACCTACAGAAATGTTGGCTGTTCATTTATTCTTTCATGCGCGATCATTGAAATAGCTATTTCTGATGGTTTCCACCAATTTTGGCCCCAAAAAACACGAATTAGGCTCCTATTTTTTTCTTCTTATTTATATAAATTATCATTGATTATTGATAGTGCCATTTAATTGTCTTGATTCACCTGTTGAAACTACTTCTAGCGTTATTATACAAATTTATGGTGATTTCGGACAATTTCCCAGGTTTTTTCTCATAAAAAAACGAATTTCGGAACCTTCGTTACAACCTCAATTCTTCACAATTTGGTCAAAATCAACTTCATATTCGGTCTTCTCGCCCTAAAAAACGCACTAAGCGATACCTCACAAGCTCATGTTAGTAAAACTCCAAAAATTTCTATTTTTACACCCATTTTTCACCCATAACACCCTTGGGTATATTCCGATCGTACTGCAAAGTTTCGGAACACAACTAGGGCCCAAATGGAGCATTTATCTGAAAGAACGAATTTTTTAGACCGAAAATGAAGCCGATATGGATGATCAGGCGTACGGCGGACAGAGATTGTATTTTTTGAATCTGCGCACCTTGAAACGTAAAAGAAAAAATTTTGAGGGGGTTTTATACACATTTTTTGCTGAGCGAATACATCAATAAACGAAAATGCAGCGTCCGTCCGCCGTATCGTCCATATCTACTTTATTTTTGGTCTAAAAAATTCGTTCATTCTCACACAGCTCCATTTGGGCTCCAGTTGTGTCCTGCAACTTTGCAGCCCGATCGGAATATACCCAGGGGTGAAATGGGGGTCAAAATAGGGTTTTTTTGTGTGTTTTAGTAACATGAGCTTATGAGGCATCGTTTTCCATGTTTTTTAGGGCGAGGAGACCGAATATCAAGTTGATTCTGACGAAAGAATAAAGATTTGGGCTGGAAAGAAAGTTCAGCTCCCAAAATTCATTTTTTATGAGCCAAAATACTGGGAAATTGCCTCAAACCACCATCAATTTGTGTAAAAAATACTAGAAGTAGTATCAACAGGTGAATTAAGACAATTAAATGGCACTATCAATAATAGTCAAAAATAATCTGTGGACAAAGAAAATAGCAGCTCAAGTCGGGTTTGTGAGAAACAATAAATGAACAGCCAACATTTCTGCTGGTATGTCCAGTAGAATAATAAACCCATGTGACAAGGACTTTGCAGCGTTTTTGGAATCTACGCACCTTGAAACGTAAAAGAAAACATTTTCGGGGGGTGTTATACAATTTTTTGCTGAGCGAATACATGTGTATTATTCACAGAATACTAAACCAAAATGCAGTGCTCGTACGCCATGTCATCCATATCCGCCGTATCACGCATAACTACTTTATTCTCGGTCTAAAAAACTCGTTCTTTCGCACACAGGCTCCATTTGGGCCCTAGCTGTGTCCCGAAACTTTGCAGCCCAATCGGGACACTCAGGGGTGTTATGGGTGAAAAATGGGTGTAAGGTTTTTTGGAGTTTTGCTAACATGAGCTTGTGAGGTATCGTTTTCCATGGTTTTTGGGACGTGAAGACCGAATATGAAGTTGATTTTGACCAAGCACTGAAGAAGTGAATCGAGAAACAAAGGTTCAGCTCCCAGAATTCATGTTTGTTAGGAGTCAAAAACCTGGGAAATTTTCTGAAATCATCATAAGTTTCCATATTAACACGAGAATTAGCATCAGCAGGTGAATCGAAAATTAAATGACGTTATCAATAATAAAAGATAATTTGTCAAAAATAGGAGCCTAATTCGTGTTTTTGTGGTACATAATTGGTGGAAACCATGAAAAAAGCATATTTCAATTACTGCATATAAAGAAAAAATAAATGAACAGCAAAACTTGCTGTAGGCAGCAATTCTGTCCAGCATGATAATAAACCCATGTGACAAGGACTTTGCAGAGTTTTTGTTGAGAAAATTACAGGTTCTTCGGGTTTTTCAGGATTTTTTTCGTTTTATTGAATTATTTTTTGTATAATTATGTGCAGGTAATAATTTTGTCTTCATTTGAAAAGGCTGAAATGTTTATATTAAAAACTAATGAAAAATTCAGGCTCCATGGTTTCGTAGGAGGTGGTATTGTGTAAGTGTTTGAGATCAGGGTCTTATAAAGTTGAAGGTCAGGTACATTAATTTTATAACGACGGGTTGACGCAGTAGGCGAACGGTGGCTCCTGCCTTGGCTTTTGTCAACGCATTATTGATCACATCAGCTCTGAGGAAAGAACTGACCCTCAATACCCTCCTGAAGTTTTGGCTCGGACACAGGAAAATCCTCAAAACAGACCCGTTTTGCTGTGGGAGTTGTCATAAAGGGGAACGTGGAGTTGTTCCCGTATGAATAACACTGACCTGTACAGACCTACACTCCTCCTATCGCTGGAAAACCACAAAGGAAACAACGCTTGCGATGGAAACACGCACGTGAATCGCATAATGTAATAACCTGAAAAAGATCGGCAGGCACGTGATGACCTACCGAGCTACTACGGCCAATGGTAGGTGTGGTGTTCCCTAACGACAGGGTAGGACTGGACGGGAAGGAATTAGTCTTATTTTATGGTTTTTAGGGGTATGCGTAAAAAGGCACATTTGCTGAAACGTACCACGTTTTGAGATGGGAAAAGCTGAATAACATAAAATCTGCAGGATGTAGCGAAAAAATTATGCAAGTAACAGTTGAAGGAGATAACATTTTAAATAAAATGAGACCAATTTCAAGTCTCTAGGACAAATGGTTACTATGTTATGAGGAAAAAAAGAGTATTTTTATGTAACAAAGTGAGTTTTTCCGATCTTCAACCTCAATGCGGCACGGGTTAACGTTATCCGATCGACCTAAAACTTTTCCAATCTCATTTGCTAGTCAAATGGCACCTTTTAGGGGGTTGCCAGAAGTGATTTTCTCAAAAAAAATTTTGCCTATTGCCTTGTGACCACCCTGCTAGAGAGGTCACAAAAAGTCAACTTTCGAAATTCAATCGTGGCAACCCCCTAAAAGGTGCCATTTGGCTAGAAAATGAGATTCCCAAAGTTTTAGGTCGATCAGATAACATTAACCCGTGCCGCATCGAGGTTGAAGTTTAGAAAACTCACTTTTTTTCATAAAAATATTATTTCTTTCCTCATAACATAGTATCAATTTGTCCTAGAGACTTGAAATTGGTCTTATTGTATCCTAATTCGTGTGAGCCTAATCTCCAGTCAATAGAATCGACCTCCAGGCAATTTGATACATCTTTATCACTCTGGTATATTGAAAATTCATACATTTGAATCTAATATATAATATATGGAGTGGGTAGGGGGGAGATGGGTGGGTGGTGGGTGCTATGAAATGCACAAAAAAACAATACAAATTATGTAAAAAGTGTTTTAATAATACAAATTGAAAGTTTTTTGTATAGAAAATAATAGCCTGGAACTTATTTTATAACACAATATATCTATTCCAACACCACTGAATTTAGAACTACATTAATGGCTTAGATAGTGAGGCTATATCGACAGCAGGGTAAATTTTCCTACATTCTGATACAAGTTGTAATAAAAATTGGCGCTGTTCTTCGTCTTTTGTCATGCAAGAGTTCAAGCAATTCAGTGGTGTTGGAATAGATATATTGTGTTGTAAAATAAGTTCCAGGCTATCATTTTCTATACAAAAAACTTTCAATTTGTATTATTAAAACACTTTTTACATAATTTTTATTGTTTTTTGTGCATTTCATAGCACCCACCACCCACCCATCTCCCCCCTACCCCCTCCATATATTATATATTAGATTCAAATGTATCAATCTTCAAAATACCAGAGTGATAAAGAAGTATCAAATTGCCTAGAGGTCGATTTCATTGACTGGAGTGTGGTTTTTAGGGGTATGCGTAAAAAGGCACATTTGCTGAAAAGGACCACGTTTTGAGATGGGCAAAGCTGAATAACATAAAATCTATAGGATCTAGCGAAAACATTATTGGAGTAAAAGTTGAAGACGATAAAATTTCAAATAAAATAAGGCCAATTTCAAGTCTCTAGCACAAATGGTTACTATGTTATGAGGAAAGAAATAATATTTTTATGAAAAAAAGTGAGTTTTTCTAAACTTCAACCTCGATGCGGCACGGGTTAATGTTATCCGATCGACCTAGAACTTTGGGAATCACATTTTCTAGCCAAATGGCACCTTTTAGGGGGTTGCCACGATTGAATTTCGAAAGTTGACTTTTTGTGACCACTCTAGTAGGGTGGTCACAAGGCAATAGGCAAAATTTTTTTTTAGAAAATCACTTCTGGCAACCCCCTAAAAGGTGCCATTTGGCTAGAAAATGAGATTGGCAAAGTTTTAGGTCGATCGGATAACGTTAACCCGTGCCGCATTGAGGTTGAAGATCAGAAAAACTCACTTTGTTACATAAAAATACTCTTTTTTTCCTCATAACATAGTAACCATTTGTCCTAGAGACTTGAAATTGGTCTCATTTTATTTAAAATGTTATCTCCTTCAACTGTTACTTGCATAATTTTTTCGCTACATCCTGCAGATTTTATGTTATTCAGCTTTTCCCATCTCAAAACGTGGTACGTTTCAGCAAATGTGCCTTTTTACGCATACCCCTAAAAACCACACTCCAGTCAATGGAATCGACCTCTAGGCAATTTGATACATCTTTATCACTCTGGTATATTGAATATTGATACATTTGAATCTAATATATAATATATATGGAGTGGGTAGGGGGGAGATGGGTGGATGGTGGGTGCTATGATATGCACAAAAAACAATAAAAATTATGTAAAAGGTGTTTTAATAATACAACTTGAAAGTTTTTTGTATAGAAAATAATAGCCTGGAACTTTTTTTACAACACAATATATCTATTCCAACACCACTGAATTTAGAACTACATTAATGGCTTAGATAGTGAGGCTTTATCGACATCAGGGTAAATTTTCCTACATTCTGACACAACTTGTAATAAAAATTGGCGCTGTTCTTCGTCTTCTGTCAAGCAAGAGTTCAAGCAATTCAGTGGTGTTGGAATAGATATATTGTGTTGTAAAATAAGTTCCAGGCTATTATTTTCTATAAAAAAACTTTCAATTTGTATTATTAAAACACTTTTCACATAATTGTTATTGTTTTTTGTGCATTTCATAGCACCCACCACCCACCCATCTCCCCCCTACCCCCTCCATATATTATATATTAGATTCAAATGTATCAATTTTCAATATACCAGAGTGATAAAGAAGTATCACATTGCCTAGAGGTCGCTTTCATTGACTGGAGTGTGGTTTTTAGGGGTATGCGTAAAAAGGCACATTTGCTGAAACGAACCACGTTTTGAGATGGGAAAAGCGGAATAACATAAAATCTATAGGTTCTAGCGAAACAATTATTGGAGTAAATGTTGAAGAAGATAACATTTCAAATAAAATACACTGCCAAGGTGATGGCACAGGAGCTTCCTCGTCACAATCAGAGTGACCCATTATAAAATAGAACAGACTCGGAAGCAAAATAACATAACATTACATTACATTACATAACATTACATAACGTTAAATATACATATTACATAACATTACATTACATTACATAACATTACATAACATTACATGAAATATACATATTATACATAACATGACTTCCATAATACATTACGTCCATTATACATAACTAGCCTGACCGCTCGCTTCGCTCGCTATCCGAGATTCGGTGTACGCAGTATCGTGGAACCAACAAACGACGGAAAAATCCCATACCCTACCGGGTATTTGTGCCCAATTTTATCAAAATCCGTCAAGCCATTCAGGAGTTGACCATGGTCGACCATATTTCCGCTATGGTCAGGGAATTAAAAACGCGCCTACGTTCAACTTGGTAGGCTACCGGATATTGGTGCCAAATTTGGTCGATATCCGTTGAGCAATTCGGGATTCGACCATGGAGGGGCCCATGGATGCGCTAAGGTCGACCGCGGGGGTAGTCCGAAGGGTCGATCGTAGATAGAATTTCACGTAGATTACGAATACGCGATAAAAAATACCATTTCAATTAACGAAGTTGACCATGGTCGACCATAGTTCCGCTATGGTCAGGGAATTAAAAATGCGACGTTGCACAACTTGGGAGCCTACTGGATACTCGTGCCAAATTTGGTCGATATCCGTCAAGCCATTCAGGAGTTGACCATGGTCGACCATAGTTCCGCTGTGGTCAGGGAATTAAAAATGCGACGTTGCACAACTTGGGAGCCTACTGGATATTCGTGCCAAATTTGGTCGATATCCGTTGAGCAATTCGGGATTCGACCATGGAGGGGCCCATGGATGCGCTATGGTCGACCGCGGGGGTAGTCCGAAGGGTCGATCGTAGATAGAATTTCACGTAGATTACGAATACGCGATAAAAAAATAGGGGTTACCATTTCAATTAACGAAGTTGACCATGGTCGACCATAGTTCCGCTATGGTCAGGGAATTAAAAATGCGACGTTGCACAACTTGGGAGCCTACTGGATATTCGTGCCAAATTTGGTCGATATCCATCAAGCCATTCAGGAGTTGACCATGGGCGACCATAGTTCCGCTATGGTCAGGGAATTAAAAATGCGACGTTGCACAACTTGGGAGCCTACTGGATATTCGTGCCAAATTTGGTCGATATCCGTCAAGCCATTCAGGAGTTGACCATGGTCAACCATAGTTCCGCTATGGTCAGGGAATTGAAAATGCGACGTTGCACAACTTGGGAGCCTACTGGATATTCGTGCCAAATTTGGTCGATATCCGTCGAGCCGTTTGGCCGTGCATAGAAGGACAGACAGACAGACAGAGCGCATGCGCAGGGCGAACCGCTGGCTCTATCATGTTGAAATTTATATGGGACCTCAATGGGCCCTACCCGCTTAATCCCTGAGAATTACATTGAAATTGGGTGAAATCTTTGGTTACTACGGCTGTAACAAGGAAATTGAATTTATTTCACGCCAGCGCATGCGCAGAGCGCACCGAGGGTCCGATCATGCTGAAATTCATACTGGAACTCACTAGACCTTGTCCAAACAACCCTTGAAAATTTGAGCGAAATTGAATCAAAATTGTGAAAGTTATGCGTGTTTGTTGAATTTAACGTTAGCGCATGCGCAGGGCGTACCGCTGGATCAATCATGTTGAAATTTGTATGGGACCTCAAGGGGCCTTATCCGCACCATCCCTCAAAATTTGAGCGGAATCAATTCAAAATCGTGGAAGTTATGGCTGTAACAAGGAAATGCGGACAGACTCAGACTCACAGACCGACAGACACGGAACCAAATTTGTTCAGTAGGCTTTGAAACGCAAAATGCAAGTGGAAATTTTGATTTCTGAAGACAAAAATTTTTTGGCTCACGAAAGTGAACACAAGGCTTCCGCTGCTTCGCAGACTCGGAAGCAATAAGACCAACTTCAAGTCTCTAGGACAAATGGTTTCTATGTTATGAGGAAAGAAATAATATTTTCATGAAAAAAAGGGGGGGTTTTCTAAACTTCAACCTCGATGCGGCACGGGTTAATGTTATCCGATCGACCTAAAACTTTGGGAATCTCATTTTCTAGCCAAATGGCACCTTTTAGGGGGTTGCCACGATTGAATTTCGAAAGTTGACTTTTTGTGACCACTCTAGTAGGGTGGTCACAAGGCAATAGGCAAAATTTTTTTTGAGAAAATCACTTCTGGCAACCCCCTAAATCTAGTACCATACACCATTTTGTTTTTTTTCCAACGCCTATTTCAAAGCACAATATTATTGTCAGCAAGTTGCTTAAATTTCATCATCACCATCAACTTCTGTTCATCATTATTATAATCTTCATCAGTTCATCATCATCATAATCTCTAAGGTACGTTTCTGTACTGCCTGTATTCTGTATTGTAAGCTTACCACATTGTTATTCATTCATACTAATTTTATTTTTACCCTAGTCATGATCTATCATTTACTCACTTTCACTCATGTTGTTTGTCATTCGCCCTGAAGATGTTGAATAAATTCAACGAAACGTTGGCATAAAGAAAATCGTTTTCACTGGCAGAACCTCAGGAACCTCCTAACTTACTTATTCCAGCGGTCAAGAACCTCGTCATAGTGTAATCGCCTTTTTATGAAGATGTAATTCCCGGGCCGGTTCTAGTACTTGATTTAGGGCTTTCCTGGGGGGAGCTCGAGGGTACTGATCACAGTAAACAGTGATCTACACAGGTAAATAATAAGCCGTTGTGCAACGTGCATAGATTCCAAAAACGCTGCAAAGTCCTTGTCACATTGGTTTATTATTCTACTGGATATACCTACAGAAATGCTGGCTAATCATTTATTGTTTCTTTGATGTAAAATATTTGAAAAAGCTATTTCTGATAGTTTCCACCAATTTTGGCCCCCACAACACAAATTAGGTAGGTACGCTCCTTTTGGTTTATTATTCTGTGAATAATACACCTATGTATTCGCTCAGCAAAAAATTTTTATAACACCCCCTCAAACTTTTTTCTTTTCCGTTTCAAGGTGCGTAGATTCCAAAAATGCAATGTCCGTCCGACGTCCGCCGTACGCCGTACGCCGTATCACGTGTACAGGCTTCATTTTCGGTCTAAAAAAGTCGTTCTTTCGCAAACATGCTCCATTTGGGCCCTAATTGTGTCCCGAAACTTTTCAGCCCGATCGGAATATACCCAGGGGTGTTATGAGTGAAAATGTGTGTAAAAATAGGTACTTTTTGCGTTTTAGCAACATGTTAGTAAACTGAGCTTTTGAGGTATCGTTTTCCATGGTTTTGGGGACGAGAATACCGAATATGAAGTCAATTTTGACCAAAGACGCGGAAATTGAGGTTTTACCAAAGGTTCAGCTCCCAAAATTGGTTTTTTATGAGTCAAAAACCTGGAAAACTGTCTGAAATCACCATCAATGTGTATACTAACATTAGAAAAAGTGTAAACAGGTGAATCAAGACCATTAAATGGCACTACCAGTGATCAAAGATGATCTGAAAAAAAAAAAAAAAAAAAAGCGTATTTATTTCATGTTTTGGGGGTCAAAATTGGTGGAATTCATCAGAAATAGCTATTTCAATCATTCCACATGAAAGAAACAATAAATTTAACAGCCAACAAGAATCTCTAGAACTCCAATAGAATAATAAACCCATGTGACAAGGACTTTGCAGCGTTTTTTTCAAATTATCTTTGATCATTGGTAGTGCCACTTAATCGTCTTGATCCACGTGTTGACACTTCTTCTAGTATTATTATACAAACTGATGGTGATTTCAGACGATTTTCCAGGTTTTTGCCTCATAAAAAATCAATTTTGGCAGCTGAACCTTTGGAAGAACCTCAATTTTCCACTCCTTGGCCAAAATCGGCTTCATACTCGGTCTTCTCGTCCCCCAAAACATAGAAAAAGATACCTCAAAAGCTCATGTTACTAATATGTTACTAAAACACAAAAAGTACCTATTTTTATCCACATTTTCACTCATAACACCCCTGGGTATATTCCGATCGGGCTGCAAAGTTTCGGGACACAACTAGGGCCCAAATGGAGCATGTGTGCGAAAGAACGACTTTTTTAGACCGAAAATGAAGCCGGTACACGTGATACGGTGTGCGGCGTACGGCGGACGGCGGACGGACATTGCATTTTTGGAATCTACGCACCTTCAAACGGAAAAGAAAAAAGTTTGAGGGGGTGTTATAAAAATTTTTTGCTGACCGAATACATAGGTGTATTATTCACAGAATAATAAACCTATTCTGCGTAACCAGAGACGCAGAGACGCGCCCACAATAGGAATTTGTGAATACGGCCAATCATTGGTAGGGATCACCTGATTATATTGGCGGAGTATGAAGTCGAGTTGGTTGTTCTGTGATATTATTTAATTTGAAAAATGATGGCTCTATTGGAGTTTGTTGGTAGGTAGTGAAACTTGAACAAACGTTGAAGTATTATTGATGGGTAAATTATTACTACGGTAAATCATTACTCAACGGTAAATTATTACAGAACGGTAAATTATACCATCTACGTAGAAGGGGCTGGAGTTTGTTGGTAGGTACTTTTGCAACTTTTTTCACTCCTCATCAACAATTTCTTTTCAGAACTTCATTATGTGTGTTTCTTTTTGTTAGGTACTGTTTGTCATCGGCAGAATTATTTTAGCAACATTTAACTCGTGATTTAGGTAGGTACCTAGTAACGAGTACGGGGTTAGGTACTAACCTACGGAGTGTCTGCGATCTACATAATATGCATATAATAGAATAGTACATATCATATTATATAGACGGGTTATCTATACATAGAGCTGTGATCTGTAACAGAAGGGTATTCTATACAAAATAATAAACCGTTGTGCAGGGATTTGCAGCGTTTTTAATGAAAACTTCAATAATTTAATTTAAGTAGTATTGGATTAACCGACGGTCAAAGAGGTGGAAGAGGGATTGAAAAAACCATCAAATTTTATGGTTTACGTTTCAAGGTATGTAGAATCCAAAACTGCAATAAAAATATTTCTGTCTGTCCGCCGTACGCCGTACGGGCCACTTTTCTTAGTTACCATGAAAAAAAATTGATGAAATTCGGGTTATAGGTTCCGTTCGCTGTCTAGTTGGTCCTCGAAGCTCGACGTTACTGTGAGTCATCTCTAAGGGGTTCAAAATAGGGGTTGACATTTTCAAAACGCCTATACCATTTTTTTACGTGAATATTTTTACGGTTTTAAATAGTTCTTGAACTTGCGAGTTTTTTAAGACCATCCGGAGCGTCGTACGTCCAGCCGTTCGTTCACAGTAAGGCCCCGAAGTTAGCACCGACAGGCATTTTCGACTCCAGTGTGAATGAAATTGTATACAATTCAAACCAAATCTCGTAACCAGAGACGCGCCCACAATAGGAATTTGTGAATACGGCCAATCATTGGTAGGGATCACCTGATTATATTGGCGGAGTATGAAGTCGAGTTGGTTGTTCTGTGATATTATTTCATTTGAAAAATGATGGCTCTTTTGGAGTTTGTTGGTAGGTAGTGAAACTTGAACAAACGTTGAAGTATATTATTGATGGGTAAATTATTACTACGGTAAATCATTACTCAACGGTAAATTATTACACAACGGTTCATTATACCATCTACGTAGAAGGGGCTGGAGTTTGTTTAGGTACTTTTGCAACTTTTTTCACTCCTCATCAACAATTTCTTTTCAGAACTTCATTATGTGTGTTTCTTTTTGTTAGGTACTGTTTGTCATCGGCAGAATTATTTTAGCAACATTTAACTCGTGATTTAGGTAGGTACCTAGTAACGAGTACGGGGTTAGGTACTAACCTACGGAGGGTCTGCGATCTACATAATATGTATAGAATAGTACATATCATATTATATAGACGGGTTATCTATACATAGAGCTGTTATCTGTAACTAAATAATAAACCGTTGTGCAGGGATTTGCAGCGTTTTTTTTTTCAAATTGCGGAATTCACATTTTTTTATTAGACGATTGCTCAGGGCCCTGTGAAATTCCCGTGCTCTTCCCCGCCTACTGAAAAACGTAATCACCGCGGAACGACGACCAATCGATGCCGGGTGATTGGGATTAGAAGCTCCTTTATCTTCCCTTGTCGAGACTGAAAGGCTTAGTTCAGTCTCGCCGCGGCCTCATAAATCTCTCCGTCGCTGTAATTCCACGAGCCGCTTGCCCCAGTTTGTGCATCGGGGGATGAGCCTTCGCGTGCGCCCGGTTCGAACCCCCTCCGCGTTTGTTTCCTTCCCCCGACCTCCTTTTTTTTTTTTTTTTAAATGCCGAAATGAGGAAGCGCCCGGTTTTATCATGTCCTCGGTAAGTATCTCGGAAATATATCTCTTTGCGGAGGACGGTGAAACTGCGAGGTCACAATATACTCGTATGTGAAGCCGGTGGCCGGGGGAGCGGAAAAGCAGATAGGAATGCTGTTTTCGTCGTATCTTCCCTCGTGTAAATACAGGATGAATGATACAGATTTATGAATTCAACTATACGCTGCAACGCTGAAATAATATGTACATTTATATCTACCGAGTAAAGTTTGTTGGAGATAAGCCCACGGTTTTTCGGTGTATTTCTGTTTACCCGTACTTAACCAGACGCCAGGGATAGCTTCTCACTCCATTCTTTTTCTGTTCATTCCATTACTTGTGCACGTAACTAGGCATTTGTATTATTCATTACCTACATCAAGGTTCCTTCTTTCTTGCACAACAACAACAACAAAAATGAACAAATTCAACACCAAAAATAGCATACGATTTTTGGTATATTATTTTCAATAATGAACCCTCGGAATCGAGCATTACAAAAAAAAATTAACCCCATCCCCGACCCTCGAAATTTGATTGTTTCCGTTTCAAGGTACCTACGTAGAATCGATATGGAATAAAATGCTGAAAACTATTACATAACGGTTTATTAACCTGTATAGATGCCCTTCTGCTTAGATCACTTTTTTCTGTAGCATCACTGTTTTCATGAACAGCACCTAAATCGGGTCCTGGAGCCGGCAGGGCAATCACATTTCATAAATGTACAGTGGAATCAAGAATTTTATCATTAATTATTTTTTGTTATTCATGGAGCATAAGCGTGCATAGCATGGCGGGTGCGAAAAAGAAACAGAGCTTGAGAGCGAAAAATGGCGTTGGGTGCGAAAATGGAACAGAGCTTTGGTGCAAAAAGTAGCAGAAGAAACGAAAAACGCTGCAAAGTGCTTGTCACAAGGGTTTATTATTCTATTGGACATACCTACAGAAATGATGGCTGTTCATTTATTGTTTCTCAAAAACAAAATTAGGCTCTTTTTTTCACATTATCTTTGATCATTGATAGTGCCATTTAATTGTTTTGATTCACCTGTTGATACTACTTCTAGCGCTAGTGTACAAATTTATGGTGATTTCAGATAATTTCCTAGGTGTTTGACTCACAAAAAATTAATTTTGGGAGCTGAACCTTCGTTACAACCTCAATTCTTCACTCTTTGGTCAAAATCAACTTCATATTCGGTATTCCCACCCTCAAAAATATGAAAAACGATACCTCAAAAGCCCTATTTTTACACAAATGTTTCACCCGTAACACCCCTGGGTGTATTCCGATCGGACTGCCAAGCTTTGGAGCACAACAAGGACCCAAATGTGTTCCCAAGTGGGGACCCAAACTGTGTGTGGAAGAACGACGATTTTAGACCAAATTTTAACGTAAATTGAAGGTTGAATCTTCGTTACATAGAACCTCATTTCCACTCTTTGGTCAAAATCGACTTCATATTCGGTCTCCTCGTCCTAAAAAAACATGCAAAACGATACATCACAAGCTCGAAAACGCCAAAAAAAAACATTTTCACCCCCCATTTTTCACCCATAACACCATTGGGTATATTCCGACCGGGCTGCAAATTTTCGGGACATAGCTAGGGCCCAAATGGATCCTGTGTGCGAAAGAACGAATTTTTTAGACCGAAATTAAAGTAGATATGGATGATACGGCTGACGGCGGACGGACATCGCATGTTTGGAATCTACGTACCTTGATACGTAAAAGAAGTGTTACAAAAAGTTTTTACTGAGCGAATACATAGGTGTATTATTCATACAATAATAAACCAAAAGGTTAGATTTTAAAACAAATGTAAGTTTAAAAAGTGGTTGAGCTATTTATAAGCGATAATAATTACGTCGATTCAAAGTGATCGTTCGAGATCAACCGAACTTTGAGGAGGTATCCATGAATTGATATTATGATTGCTCCCGAGTCAAAGGCGATGATTATCTTCCCGAAAACAATACGGCAAAGGCGGTTTTAATATTTTTTAATAAAATTTCAATTCATTTCATATCACTCAGTGCCTTCATCTTCGTGCCAAGTCAGCTCAGATGATGTTGACGGCGCTGCGGAATTCCGTTTGAAAATCGTCGAGCCTCGGTTGAGCGATTCGGATTCACGATAACAAACTTGCCGGATCCAATATCGCCTTCGGGCGGCGGGCAGAGAGGGAAACCGGCTAATTTTATTAAACGCCCCACCAAAGTTACGGTTATCAAGAGTTTTCCTGAAACGTCGGAAACCCCTCGCGAAAAAGGCCAGTAAAGTAAACTCCGAGCAGACAAGAGCTAATACAATTCCGAAGAGCCCTTCTTCCTTTAACTTGATCCTCTGTCCGCTCACTACTTTTCTCTTTTTTTTTATGGAAGTAAAATCAAGATGGAGGAAAAAGAAGGTGGATTTCGGAAACTTCTTTTTTTCTTGCTGAGAACGAAACTAGGTGAAGGAAGAACTTGGTAAAAGGAAGAGAGTTGGCGAATTCAAGGCACGTGCCAAACAAAAAGATTAACCAGGTCAACTAATCCTCTCCTGGAATCCTGAGCGGAGGCGCCGACAGGCGTTCCTTTCTGGATCAACAACATTACTTTTTTCCTCCTTTGAGGTGGTTTTCTTGCCCCCCCCCCCCCCCCCCCCCCACACAACCATCTTGTCGGGATCGGGACTTCAAAGTCTTCACCGACGGATCAATAGTGTACAGACAGGAGATTAGGTCCTGCTACGATGCAATATTCCGAACCCAAGTCTTCAGGTGGATATTGACGTGTCAGCAAAACTGTTGTACTTGCATGCAGCACAATTTTATAGCTGAAGCAAACTACCTGCATCGTCAGAGTAGGGTGAAAAATAGGGTTGACTTGTTCGAAAGGCCGCAGCTCGAAAACTTTTGATTTTTTAAATTTTTTTGCGTAGAGCGGTGAGGAAATCTTTGAGGTCCGTAGGTGGGATTCGGACCTCGTAAGATACCTGGATTGGTACCGCACCACCGGGTTATGTGGCACCATAGATTTATATACCTGGGATACGCAACTGAAGGGACCAAGAACGAGCCTCGCTGGGAGTTCTACGCTACGCTCCCAGGCCGGGCAAACCGTTACGATGCGCTCCTGATAGTTATATCTATTACGATGCGCCTCGTCAAATGAAATAAAAACTATGAATTTCGAATGTTCCGATATCAGTGGCATGAGCCACCTTTCAATGGAAAAGCTGCACAGTTTCGAAGCCACTGTGTAAGGAAGTGAAGTTTGGAGGGCAGTACTTTGACCAGCTTGTATACCTCTTGGCACGGAGTTTTCGTTTCAAAGTTTCGCAATTTTGCAAACGTGTCATCACGGGAATTTGGTAACACGAGACTTTTTGTTTCGTCTAACCATGTAAGCAACCTGGCGCAAATTAGTAACTTCGTGAACATCAACATCGGCATTGGGACTATGCATCAAGGCACTCCTCATGATCTGAAACATCATGCACACGTACATGTATAAAGGAACTACGACAAATACTGCCAGCACCTTACAAAAATGACAACAGTACCTTCCTACTTGGTGTAAATAAATCGTCTTTAGCCATCCTCTTCACACGGGCATGAAGCGCAACTTTATTCTTTTCGCACTTCCTGTCATTCGCGACTTCATGAGTATACTCCTCTTTCGAAAAGTCACCTCTTGACCTGTTGTCCAAAGATAAGCCTTACACTTCCTCCTCTCCTTTTCTGCACACGTCGAACAGGGGTGATCTGCATTATCCGCATAATATCTCATTGGGAGCGCAAGATTTAAAAAAAATGCGTTGCCGTAGCCGCCAGTGGGCTTATTGTCGAATGAAATCTGGGGAACACCGCCAGACCCCCGGATTATAACAGTTTAGATCAAGGATCAAAGCAAGGAAACATGGAACATATTTTTCGAATAGGTACATGATAACAGAGGATAGGGAGATATTTATGTAGAAAAACGTCTGCCAATTCGAGTAGGCACTAGCTTCCTCACTTGAATCACATTAACGTGTAGACTAGTTGGGTAGGTTCGTTATGATACGGGACCATCTGCGATCCAACCCGCATGTACCCTCAAAATTTCATCTCTCTACGACTATTTTTCGCGTAGTAAGAAGCGTTATAAGGAAACGGTCAACATTTCATGTTAGCGCATGCGGAGAGGGAAATCACAGTAAGATTCCAATGAAGTTCATACGGAACCATCGATGTATTATACTGATCGACCCTCCAAATGTGAACTCATTTCAACGATAATTAAGGTAGTTATGGGCACTCCAAGTATTTCACGTTTGCGCATGCGCAGACTAAACGATTTTCATTATTTTGTAACGGGACCATCTGCGATCCAACCCGCGTATACCGTCAGAATTTCAGCTCTCTACGACTATTTATCGCGTAGTTAGAAACGTTACAAGGAAATGGTCAACATTTCATGTTCGCGCATGCGTAGATCAAAGTTACATTACCATTCCAATGAAACTGATTGGGAACTACCAAAGTATTATTCCTGACCGACCCTCCAAGTTTGAATTGATTTCAACGATATTTATGGTAGTTATGGGTGTTCCAATTATTTCACGTTTGCGCATGCGCAGACGAAAGTTAGGGTACTTTTTCAATGATGTTGGTATGGGACCATCTGTGACTCAACCCGCACCTACTCTCGAAATTTCAGCCCACTTCGATCATTATTTCGGTTAGTTATGGGTGTTGCAAGGAATTACCACAGACAGACAGACATGGAACGGAAAATGGTATTGGAAATTTTCATTTTGGAGGACATGAACTTTTTTTTTTACTCAATCACGAATCCAAGGCTTCCTTCCCTGCCTTCGGTAGTGAGGAAGCAAAAAAACTTCGTGGGATTTCCAAGCCTGAGACCAGCGACCTAACGCAATGTCATGTAATACACGTCCTCAGCTGCTTTTGGCGTTTTTCGGGTAGGTGGAACCCCCTCGGCAGTTTTCGGAGGAGTTGGGTCATGCTCTCCTCGGAGTTGGGTGGCAGGAGTGGGGTAGAGGGAGAACTGTGCGGGCGATGGGGAGGGGAGCTGAGTTCACCTGGACTGGACGCGGACGTTTTCCAGCCTGGTTTACTCCCTTAAAAACATGTTCCATGTTAAAAGTTCAATAGGTCCAGTCTAAACGAACGGGAGCGCATCGTAATGTGGCAGAGTGGACTTTCACTTCGGAGCGGACCGGTGGGAGCGCAACGTAGGTCGCCCGCCTCCCTCTGGGGTTCCCCTGCTGGGCCCGGTGCGTCGAGGGGCAGAAAGGACTCCTGAGGCTGTGTTAACGTAATGAATCGGTGTATTTGAATTGGCTTATGGAAGACAAGAAAGGCAGAATTATTAATATAAATGTTTGAAATTGTCATTGTACATGAATTATTGATCATTATAGGCAATCGTAGAATTTTCATTATTGGTTGGGGGGTTTAAAAACAACGAACGAAATCGAGAGAAACTAACGAATATCATCTCAAATCAGTTTTCTTTCCGATTTCTTTACTTCCTTTCGAGATGAGGGTTTAGAGAATAGAAGCGCTTGTATTTTCTAAGGATGGTATTTTATTACAAAAATGAAAAACATGACTTGTATAATAAGTAAAATTAAAATGAACAATGACTAAATTAGACCCTAGCTGTGACAAACCTAACGTGACATGTTGTTATGACTACGTACTACTTATTGCTACTATTAAAATTATACAATGACTGATATACGTATTACTAGACTATACATATATTTCCCACTAAACATGGTTAAATACTAAATCAAACAAATTAAATCAACACATGATTAAATAATATAATTTTTTTAAATTTTTGTTTAATCCTAGATTTTTAGTGGCGTCAATTGTCATCTGTTTTGCACATGTGAAAACTGAAAATGAACTATTTACCTACATAGGAGGCATCACAAACAGGAAGAAGGGGAAGGAGTAGAGGTTTTCTTAACAGTTATTTTTCAGAGATGAAGGTATTTAGAAGAGAATCCCTTTCTTTCGTGACCACATAGCTATAAATACCTGGGGTATTTATACCTATGGGTTTTCAATCCAAAAATTGGTTTGTGGCAGCTTTGGAGATATTAGTGTGTTACTATGAGCTGTGTCTCATCGTTCTATGCACCTTTCTTACCCCTCAAACTTTCGCCGACCGGTGGGGATTCCCCAACCTGGAGGCTCGCTAAATCCACCTTTCTCCCTAGGGCAGTTGCGTATCCAGGCATATATATCAATGTGTGGGACTCAGACTCTCAGACCGCAGTAAAACCTCACATACCTTTTCCCACGTTGGAACTCAGCCTGGAACTGTTCAACACATTACTTCAGGCTGAGTCCTAAGGAGATCCCTTCAGTCCTCGTTATGTCGCTCTGCACCCTCAGTTCTTTGCCGCTCTCGTTCGAGATGCATCTTCTTCTTTAGGATCTTTTCTACATATTCTGCCACGTGATTCCAATGCTGCTCGTTTTGCAGCATCATGACGACCACCGTTTCTGGTGTCAAGCTGGCTGCTGAAACTCCCAATTCTTCCAGTATGCAAGTCCGTTCTACTGTCCACTGCGTACATCTGAAGAATGTATAATACATATCATCTTCCTCCTGACAGCTGCGGCATGTAGGAACACTTACCTTTCCCATCCTGTGCAGATAGCTATAAAATAACCCGTGCCCTGAAAAGAACTGAGTAAAGAAGTAGTTCACTTCTCCGTGTTTCTACGGATCTTTTCTACGGCTCAAGCCGTACTCGGATGTCTGGGACCAGCCGTGCAGTCCACCTTCCTCTCAGCTCGCCTGCCCACATCTCCTGCCAACTTGCCATCGTACTTTCTCTCTCTTCTCTGGCAATGCGGGATCTTTCACTTTCTCCTCTTCTTTCATAGATCCGCTTCCTCTCTGCCGCCAGCAGCTGTATGGGTGCTGCTCTTGCAAGGACAAGTATTGCTCATTCTGATACTGTCTTGTAGGCACTCTTCCCTGTACTGCAATCATTCGCTTCCTGTAATAGGAACACTACTGACATCATCAGGCGCCGTTTGCAAGGCCTAGGCCCATTCACGTTTCTCATTAGGCGGCTCAGAGCAGAAAACTTTTGATAGAAGGGTACCAATGGTTTTGATACCTCACTACCAACGTTGGCCTTATTAGCATCGCTCAAAGGCTTTGGACCATTGAATTATCTAGTATAACCTCAGCACAATGTGCAAGGAGACTAAGAAATATTGAAGTACCTGCCAAATAGTGTACTTCTGCTGAATAGCAAGTAAATCAGCCTGATGAAACCAAAAAGGTTTGCGGGACTCGGTTTAATATCAGGGAGGGAGGGCAAAATGATGATCCTGTTGAATTTGCGTAGTTTGAGTGTAATTTCCAGGGTTTCCGGTAGGTATGTCAAGTCGTCATCCTTTCTTCCCACGTCATTAGTGTAATTCATAAATAAAATTACCTTGATTATTTTTACTGAACACACTATTTGATCTTGTTTGTTATTAGGGATGTCAAAATACAAAGATTAGGTAGATACCCTTGAAAATGTCTCAAAATTATTTGCCATTTGTCTCTATGCTAGAGTTTTTGCAGCATCCTCACGCCAAAACGAAACGGAAAACGACACCGAAACAGAAATGGCGGATGAGGCGACCGAAGTCAGATGCTAACCATTTCGGTTCCATTTTCATTCCACTTTGGCATCTACCGGCAGGTGAAGTCACGCTAACGTTATTTAACTTCTCTTTCGTTCATTTTACTCAGTGGTGAATACAACTATGTCCACACATGGCGTCAAGACTGGATAAACATAGAAAGACGCGAGGAAGCAGCTGTGAATACGAAACTCAACATATATTTTACAAGGACAACAGAAGAAGGTAGTAGTGTTATGCAGACGTAAGGTTACATCAAGTTTCGTCATCTCAACAGGACGAGAGCTGACACCGTGAGATCCCGGTATTTTTTGTTGTCACGGTTCGTCAAACTCTTCAGTGTCTTATGTGTTCACTGCTTTCGTTTCGTTCGTTTCTACAATAAAAACTACAATAGAACGAAATTTGGAATATATTTACCCATGTATTTGAATTTTTAATTTCACGCATTCAATTTCCGAAATAGAAATGAGGTTTCAATTCGCTACTGGTGTAGAATGATTGCAGGCTTCATGCAAGTGTGAGTGAATATAATGTTTAGGAAGACTGTAATTATCTGTTGGACAAAGAAAGTAAAGATAACTTCTCATTAAAAAAATACTAAAGAACTGGGTACGCACATTAGTTAGTTTTTCGTAATTTTCATGACTAATTTGCGGTAATTAAGGTCTTATTCCATACACAAGTAGATTTAATAAGGGACTTCTGGCACAGGCATCACCCTACAATGTCAAGGTTATGCAAAACCCGCAACACACATACTGCCTGCTGTTGTAAGGGAGTAATAATTTCTGCGTCGGCTGGTGGACTCGAAGGTTCGAGTTCAGGACCTGAGCAGCTAAATTTTCCCGTCACTGAGGCGTAACGAAAAAAGTTTGCTTCGGCTGGTGGGAACCTTCGATCCCCGACCGAGCCGTGCAGCAACATTTTTTCGTCACGCCCTGCCCCTGCACTAAGCTCGCGAGGCAAGGTAGGTGTGTTGTGGGTGTTACATGACCTCGACATTGCAGGGTGACCCCTGCGCCAGAAGCCCCTTATTATATATCTACTTACAAAAGTTCCGGTGTGGAGATCACAACACAATACTTCCATGTTCTTCATAATGCGAGTAGTATGGATTCAAGTTTGGCGGCCGACCATTGCGGCCCGACTAGCTGCTCATGTTGGCCTGACTGACCGATCATTAGATATGTAAATATAATAATATAGGTACTTGCATAGAAATACCACTTTCTGACACCACACCAAACCAAGTAAACCTAGAAAATGTTGGACCCATCGACATATGTTTTGGAGTAAATTAGCCAAATCAGATATTATTAAGCTCAACATCAATAGGCATGATCTAGACATCCTAACGGACATTTTGGAACCAACCGCACCAATTTGAATCAATTTTTACAGCATTATCATTGAAAATAAAAAAAATTAGAAAACCCTTCATAACTCTCTTTTTTGACCTAGAAAGCTCGTTCCCATCTCAAATTAAAGAGTCCATTGAGCTAAACAGAACCCAAAAACAAAATCTGAGAAAGGCCGTATTTTGAGGAAGTTATGGCCATTTGAAATTCAATATTCGTTCATACATACAGAGCGACATCAAGAGAAAACCATATAGAAACTCGTTTTGGGCACTTCTGAACAAGAGTCCATGGTTTTCTCAAACACCTATTTTTCACGGTATCACCGTAATACGAGCATGGATGTGTAAAACCCTTCAAAATCCCTCCCCCCTCTATGTAGAGCACTATTTTCTGTGGTCAATAACCCTCCTGCTTCCCCCAGTACAGCCTCAAATCCAGTACTGCCGGCCGAACAATATTGCACACACGTACACTCAATATGCGGCCACACAAACCGAATTTCATTAATTTTATTTCATGGTAACTAGGAAAAGAACGAATTACGGCATAATGCGGACGGATAGAAATGTTCTTTTCCATTTTCGGATTCTACGTACAAACGGAAGCCATCAACTTGCTCAATTCCAAAGGTTCATAATTGAAAATAATAAACCAAAAAGCTGGAATTTACTCAAGTTGCATTAAATTGACTTGCAAACAGATTTAATGAGTAAAGAAGATAACTTCTCAGTTAGGGCTTCACCGACGAACGTGGTAGGGTTATCGGTACTCCTTGCTTATACGTTCTACTAGTTCTTGCATTCTGTGGTTTGGTACTTACGCATTCAAATAGAGTCCAATAGTCCAAATAGTCCAAAATAGTCCACGTAGGTAGGTGCAGTAAAGTTATATATCACAGTGGCTGATCACAGTTCGTTGATCAATAACACATACAAGAAAGAAGTCACAGGAAATTCACAGCCTCGTAAGATTGTAATACTTACTGTTCTATGCCCGGTACACTTCCCCCAGCTCATTCAGAAATGATATAAATTTGTCTTCATCACCTGAATGAAGCATATTCCAACATACGCAGTCGAGATGAGACCAGCATTTCTTTGGTAGTGCCTCTCTTCTATTGGTTTATTATTCTATGAATAATACACCTATGTATTCGCTCAGCAAGAAATTTTTATAACACCCCCTCAAAATGTTTTCGCTTGCGTTTCAAGGTGCATAGATTCCAAAAATGCTATGTCCGTCCGCGTCCGCCGACCGCCTTACGCCGTATCACCCGTATCTTCTTTGTTTTCTGTATAAAAAATTCGTTCTTTCGCACACAGGCATTTGGGCCCTAGTTGTCCCGAAACTTGCAAGCCCGATCGGAATATACCCAGGGGTGTTCTCGGTGACAACGGGTGCAAAAATAGGGTTTTTTGGTGTTTGAGTAATATGACCATATTTTTTAGGACGATGAGACCAATATGAAGTAGGTTTTGTCCGAAGAGTGGAAAATTGAGGTTCTAACGAAGTTTCAGCCTTAAACTTACGTTAAATGTTGGTCTAAAATCGTCGTTCGTCCGCACACAGTTTGAGTCCAAATTTTGGAACAAATTTGGGTCCTAGCTGTGCTCCGAAGCTCGGCCGCCCGATTGGAATACACCCAAGGAGAAAAATGGGTGTAAAAATAGGGGTTTTCGATGTTTTTTGAGGTTTTAGTGAACGTGAGCTTGTGAGGTACGTTTTCCATGTTTTTTTTCGGGCGAGGAGACCGAATATGAAGTTGATTTTGACGAAAGAGTGAAGAATTGAGATTGTAACGAAGGTTCAACTCCTTGTATTCATTTTTTAAGAGCCACAACCCTGGGTAATTGTCTGTAATCATCATAACCGCGCCTAATAACACTAGAAGTAGTATCAACAAGTGAATCAAGAAAATTAAATGGAAGTGGGACAAGACAATGATCAATGATAATATTTTTTTTTTTTTAAGTAGGAGCGTAATTCCTGTTTTTCAGAAACAATAAACGAACAGCCAGCATTTCTGTAGGTAAGCCCAGTAGAATAATAAACCCTTTGCAGCGTTTTTTTTTTTTTTTTTTTTTAAGGGTTTAGTGAACATGAGCTTGTGAGGTATCGTTCTCAATGTTTTTTAGGGCCGGAAGACCGAATTTGAAGTTAATTTTGACAAAGAGTGAAGAATTGAGGTTGTAACGAAGTTTCAGCTCCCAAAATTCATTTTTTATGAATCAAAAACCTGGGAAATTTTCTGAAATCATAATAAATTTGTATAATAATACTAGAAGTAGTATCAACAGGTGAAGCAATACAATTAAATGGCACTATTAATGATGAAAGATAATTTGTCAAAAACAGGAGCCAAATTCGAGTTTTGGGGCCAAAATGGGTAGAAACTATCATAAATAGCTAGGTACTTCAATTATTACACATGAAAGAAACAATAAATGAACAGCCAACATTTCAGTAGGTATGTTCAGTAGAATAATAAACTAATGTGACAAGGACTTCATATAGTTTTTTAGGATAGTATATTTTCCCTCCAGCCAAGACAGCTCAATTTTGGGTATGTGCACCAGTTCTTGGGTAGACATGCACGTACCCTGTAGGAGATACACAGATTTAGAACGCATACGTAAGGAGCGCAAAGTTATCTTCGTGCTTGGAACAGGTCGGAAGGAAGAGCGGTTTGTCTATTTTGAAGGGGTGCTGCTATGTTTCACATTTTCTTTTCTGACAAAGCGGGCTAATCTCAAAAGTTATTTTGGGTTAACCCTACCGACAAATAACTATATATGGGGTATGAAATCAACCTGATAGTGTATAGAGAGGAGAAGATAACAGCAAACTTTTTACGAGAGTTGCCAGGTCCAAAAGTATTGGAATAGTCGATGTTTTTTGCGAAGGGAGATAGAGAAACTTTCGAAAAACGGAGTAAACAAGTCGGTAAAACTTATGATAAATGAGGCTGAAAACAAGATAGTGGATAAGGAGGGGAGGGGGTTCAATTCAGAAAGGACAGAGGAAGGTTGAAGCCTCGACCAGCTCAACAGTCGGGCGGTTCGGAGAGGACGCAGCCAGACGTCTAGACGGAGTATCGATCAGGCAGCCCGCCTCCAGTTCGGAGGCCAAACCCCGTTTTCTGTACCAGCACTTACACCCCCCCCCCCCCCCACTCCGCGGATGCTGTCACATAAGATTACATCTTCATAATAATCACATAAGAAGTATGAGAAACTTCTATATTTCGGCCCGAATGCCGACGAATCCGCGAGTGTACAACACATGTTCGTCCCCATGAAATATTCCTTTCTGGTTGATAGCCCTCATCAAATATTCGAAAGATGTGAGGGTCACGACAAGGGGACTTGATAGCGTCCAGCTACCTCTCTCTCAAGTTGAAATCAAAGGGAACACAGGTTTTAGAATTTTGTTTTATTATTTTCATTAATGAAAAATGGAATTTAAAAAAGTTTCAAATTATTACAAAACGATTTATATTATTTTCCTGTATAGACGCCCCTTCTGCGTACACCCCTGTTTTCTGTGGTCAATACGCTCGAGCTCCCCCAGCAAAGCCATAAATCGCGTACCGGCACCGGCCCGGGAATTACAGTTTCATAAAAATGCACGGGATTCAATAACTCAATCATTATTATTATCTGTTGTTATTCATGAAGCATAACGTTTGTTCAAGTTGCAAAACTACCTAGCAACAAAATCCAAAAGAGCCATCATTTTTCAAATGGAATAATACCACAGAACAACCAACCCGACTTCATACAGCCATCAGGTGCTCCCTAGCAATGATATATGTGCCGAATTTATACCGTTTGATTCAAACACAAAATAATTTTTTGAGACCACCCGGAGCATTGTACGTCCAGTGCGTTAGTTTGCACCAAAAAGATTCGTCAACATGATCGTGAATGAAACGCTATACATTCAGCCCGGATATCGTTGCTAGGGAACACCTGATAATAATCACTGATGGATGTATGAAGTAGAGTTGGTTGTTCTGTGATATTATTTCATTTGAAAAATGATGGCTCTTTTGAATTTTGTTGGTGATAATTTTGAGACTTGAACAAACGTTATGCTTCATGAATAACATCAAATAACATTAATGATTGAATTATTTAATCCCGCGCATTTTTATGAAACTGTAATTCCTGGGCAGCTCCAGTACCCGTTTTAGGGCTAGCACGAGGGTAGGTGATGTCCACAGAAAACAGTGATCTGCGCAGAAGGGGCATCTATACAGGTAAATAATAATCCGCTGTGTAATAACTTGCAGCGTTTTTACACTACGTAATACATGTTAAAATTGTAGGGAAATTCTAACAAGATTTTAATTTCAAAAATTGTCCTCTAACAGTTCCTTGGAATTTGCTCATCAAGTCATACTGCCTGACCGGTACATGTGGGGAAACTTACCTCAGTATTTATTTATTGCATTTTAGCGAATTTTCGAAGAAAAGGAAGCTATTGTTCTCGGTCCAAAATTTTTTAAACTCGAATTTCCGAAAGATTTTTATACCAAAATCCGTTTCAGACCATCCTGAATTCCCTGCCGAAAGACACCAAAAATTATATGTATATATATATATATATATATATATTTATATATTAATATATTTATACATTTATATATTTATATATGTATGTGTCATTCCAGACGATAACTCTCGAAAGAATTGAGATAAAAAGTTCAAATTTGCATGAAAAATCTGTCTTGGCAATCGAAAGGCTAAGTTCGAAGATGGGCAGAATCGGGTCACCCTAAGGGGGAGTTTTGGGGTGTTTTAGGGGGGGGGGGAAATTACCCATAAATTCCCAAAATGAAAAAGTCTGACAAGTGACACCTCATTTTAAAGGTTTCTGTACGCTGAACACGATGGTGAAATCAGAATTGCGATATCTCATTCCATTCTCAAACTGGAGCACTTTGAAGATGAAGGAACGTGGTTATTTCTTGAGATGTTCTTCCTGGTTCGTCTGCTCTAATCTGATAACGGAATGGGATATCGCAATTCTGACTTCACCATCGTGTTCAGCGTTGGAAAATCTACAAACCGAGGTGTTACTCGGCAAAAAATGGAACAAAAAATTTGTTACGTACCCAATACCTACTCTTCTGGTATTCAAAACATTTTTGATTTCCCCCTCCCCCTCCTTCCACCCCAAATTTTACTTTGAGTAAAACTACTCCTGTTTTAATTTTGTATGGTATCAAGTTGGGAAAACATTGGCCGAAAATTAATTTTCAGAAAATTTTAGGCGGAGGAGGAAGATGCCGAAAACTTCGAAAATTCGCTCTTATAGCCATGCTGCATGACTGTGGTTTTTGTTTCTATAATTTCACATAAGTTGCCGTCACCTTGTTGTTTCAGTTATAAGACGGAGCCCACGTAGGTAATCGTTCATTGTAATAATCACTTGATTTTGGTTTATTATTTCCAATAATGAACCTTCGATATCGAGCATAAAAAACAAATTGAACCCCCCTCCACCCTCAAAATCTGACGGTTTCCGTTTCAAGGTACGTAGAACTCGAAAATGGAATAAAAACGCTGCAAATTATTACACAACGGTTATTATTTATCTGTATAGATGCTCCTTCTGCGTAGATCATGGTTTTCTATGGTCATACCTACCATCGAGCTCCCCCAAGCAAAGTCGTAAATCGAGTACTGGAGCCAGCCGGGAAATATTACAGTTTCATAAATATGCGGTGGATTCAATAATTCTATCATTAATATATTATTTTTGTTGTTATTCATGAAGCATAACTTTTGTTCTCGTTACATAATAAATTATAATGTACCTACCTAAGAACAAAATCCGAAACAGTCATCATTCTTCAAATGAAACAATATCACAGAACAACTAACTCGACTTCATACAGCCATCCGTGATTATAATGAGGTGCTCTCTAGCAATGATATCCGGGCCTGATGTATACCGTTTCATTCACGATCATGTTGACGAAGCTTTTCGGTGCAAACGAACGGCTGGTCGCAAAATGTTCTTGGTCGTCTCAAAAAATTCAATAGTTTGAGATCAATTTAAAAACGTAAAAAACCATACCCTTCAGCAGAGCGTTTTCGAGCTACGGCGTTCTGAAAATCTCAGCCCCTATTTTTCACCCCTTAGAGATGACTGACAGTAACACCGAGCTTCGTGGACCAACTAGAAAACGGGACCTACAAACGAAATGTCATTAATTTCGGTTCATGGTAACTAAGAAAAGTGCGAAGTATGGTGTACGGCGGACGGACTGAAATGTTTTCATTCCATTTTCGGATTTTACGTACGTTGAAACGGAAACCATCAAATTTTGAGGGGGGGGGGGGGGGTAAAAAAATTTGCATTCTCGATTCCAGAGGTTCATTACCTGTTGAAAATAGTAAACCAAAAATTTCTGTCCGTATCCCATGGGATTACTTCTTCTTCTTTTCTTCTTCCGAAGTGCAACAGTCCTTTAAAGAGCCTAGGCAGGAAATTGGTGTTTCTGGGCCATCCATAAGATTTTCAAGTTCCCTTCTCCAGAAAAGCCAAAGGAGGCTGTACAAAACCACGATTTGTCGATAAGTCTGCACGAGTCGTGAGCCCTCACGCAAGAATGAAAACAAAAGCTCCGTGTTTGGAAAGAAAATTCCCCAACAGAATTTATGGTCTGGAGTTCGATGCTCAGAAACGTAGCTGGAATAAGAACATACACGGAACTACGGGATTTATATACCTAATATAATGAGCCACACAACGTGAACTGCATCAAGAAGGGTAGGTGGGTTGGGCACGTGGAGCGAATGGATCCCGGTCCCAAGTAAGCCCCTTTACGGACACACAGGTGGTAGCAGAAGGAGATGCATACCGCGTACAAGATGGGCTGATGACGTGGACGCTGACCTTTGAAGCCTCAGTGTCAGGAGATGACTGTTGGCTGCAATGAACAAGGATGACTGGCGGCAGACAATTGAGGACGTCCAGGGATGCGTACCTCAATATATCTATATATTTCATTGCGTACCTATTTCCTACATAGTTCACAACACAACTGAATGGTCCAAATTGACTCAAATTTTTATAGTAGTTCAGGGTAAAGTCCTTGTTGATCCCAGATGAATTTCGTCGCATTCGCATCTTGTTTCATTATTTAAACTTCTCCGAATATATTCTTGCATAATCCTCTAAAACCTCGATCTTGCTGGGTCTTAAATAATTTATAGTGCTTCCTTGCACTATAAACGAGTGGTCTTTTTGAAATATAGGTATATGTTGTCAAAGATCCTTGTGTGTCTGTGTTTCTGCATTTCTGCATTTCTACATAACGCTATAACTCACGACTCAATGGTCCAAACTGACTCAAATTTTAGTGGTATTTCGGGGTTAGGTCCTAGTTGGTCCCATATGAATTTCGTCGCATTCGGATCAGTAGTACAGACGGGCATGCGCAAACGTGAAAAACGTCGAACCCCCATAACTCACAACAAAACCGAATGGTCCAAGTTGACTCAAATTTTGGTGGTAGTTCGGGGTTAGGTCCTAGTGTAAGATCCCTTACACTGATTACCAAATGAAACGTGTAAAAATCAAGAGGAAGAAGCTACGGAAAAATCATATAACACCCGATAGAACAATACGATCGAGGTCAGTCGTCGAAATTCCGCGGAGCTGTGCTGTTGGAAGCGAAAGGCCCGGCCCACCGTTGCCGCCTTTCCTCACGCTGTCCCGTCTTGGAGCTACCCAGCCGAGACGTACTTCCCGGAGAGGACAACTACCAGGGAGTCTCTACGGAAAAGGTCAGATCCACCCTTAATCTAACCCGCCAAATACAATCGGTCGCGAGCGCGAATTTCGGGCACCGAAGAAAATTAATTTCTAGAAGTGTTAAGGCTGGAGAGTACTATAGGATAATAACAAAATTTTATCAATAAAAAGCCTCCGTGAGATCTATCCTTTTAATTTATTCCTAGAGACACCCAAGTAGAAACCTCAAGCATTAGGTATATCTAATGCTTACAATTGGCCAATTACAGCACGATGATCCAAACAAATCATCTTTCTTTAATCTGATCCAGTACCAAGTCTCTCGTGTTCTATATATTTAGATTGTTTTTCAAACCTTGTTAATAGAGGGAATGTCGCTGCTTAATTCCCCAGTTGCCCGGATTGTTAATTTTGACAAAATCCTCTCTTTCGAACTATCCTAAAAAATATCCTACAAATACTGCCTATTATGAACATGGAAAACTAATTCCACCCCTAGTACAAAAGCCGAGCCATGTAATCCATGGATTACTCTGGACCATAATATGTTTAAATCGGTATTTACCTATGTAACTACCAAAGTGAAAGAGATAAGTACTAAGTTGTTTTCGCTTAATGCCAATATTTATACAATAATAGGGTATATATTATCCCGGTTTAATCAGAGAAAAGCGTTGTGATATCCATTATTCTCTTCAAGACAGGCAAAAATAAAGACAGACAAATTTTTGGTTGTTCTACATACCCAATCGTTATCAATGGGCAATTTCGTGAGGGATTTTTTATATTTTTGATCTCAGAATCGGATTTAGCACCTTTGAAAAAACCCCACTCCCAATTTTTATCTCAAAATTCCGTGTTGCTTGGGCATCAGACGGATAGAAAGAAAACGAAATGACCTCATAAGTGGATGGGACTGAGGGGACCCCCCAGGCCGACGCGGGGGTGAGGGCCTTAACCAATGACGTCATTGTCATTTCGCTTTCTTTCCACTGGTTCATGGCCCACTTTCGATCATCTGATACCCCTCATATAGAACCTTTTCGGAAAGCTCTCGCCGAGATCTTTTACTTAAGAAAATAAAAGAAAGCAGGTGAAATTGCCCATTGGAAAAAAAAACCTGAAGAAAATAATCACGAGTCATTTTCTTCAATATACAACATAAATACGAGTAATATAATACAAATAAATAAATAAATGTAATATAGGAGGAAAACTGCCCAAACACCTTCTCACGAATGGGCCATTTATTATTATAAACATGCACTTGTTCCTCATTCCTTATATTGACCGAGTAACTGAAGCAAAAATGCTGCAAATTATTTTACAACGGTTTATTATTTCGCTGTATAGATATGTTTAGATAAGTTTTCTGTAGTCAATACCTACCCTTGTGCTCCCCCCAGGAAAGCCCAAAATCTAGTACTGCTGCCGGCCTGGCAACTAAATTATTTCTTGTTATTCATGAAGGCGGACAGGCGACGGCGGACGGACAGAAATGTTGTACTCCATTTTCGGATTCTATAGTGCCTACCTCGGAAAGGAAACAATTAAATTTTGAGGAGGGGTTTACAAAAATGTCATACTCGATTCCTAAGGTTCATTATGGAAAATAAACCAATAATGTCCAAGTCTTCAATAAGATCAAATAATAAATTCATCAAATTCCTACAGTGTTGTATAATTTAGTTTAAATGGCTCCTTTAATATGCGGATGATGTTATCGGCACTGAGAGGACTAACCATTAAAACCACAATGACAAGTGCAGGGGATACTAAGGTACCTGCAAGGTATCAAGAAACGTAATTGAAACAAGTTGATGTTTTATCAATCGTGAGAATCAATCCCTCGGGTAGAAATATATCAGGTATGTAGAAACAGGGGTTTCACGATGAAAACTCCATTTACAAGCAAAATTCCGTTTCATCGAATTGACGCATTCAATCCACCCCGCAAGACTGCTCGGTCGTGTGTTACTGGCCTATCCGGACCCCTTGAATATTGGAACCAGCCTCCTTCGATAGAAATTATTAACATTTAGAGAGCAAGATAACAAGCAGATAACAAACTTTCCATCCAGTGTTAGTGACGTTTCAATACCACTTTCTTGGACTTGATAGAATTGGTACGACGTATCAAAAGAAAATTAGCAATCTTGTATCATTCTACATAGCCATGTTGACAGCAAATTAATTATAACTATTCACAACATGATATAGAGTTTTCTTTGGTCAAAGGAAGGAGGAGGGTGGTGATCCTTGAACCTATTTTGAAAATGGTCCAAAACAAATATTCTTGGTTGCCTCCACTGGTCTGGAAATTAATGACAGAAAATACCAGTAGGCACAGGAAATCCAACTTGAAGAGATAACGGTATTCCATAATCAAATCAGAATGCAGGCTCGAATAAGTCGGAGTTCATCAAATTCGAGTTTATGGGGGTAAAAAAGGCGGAAGATTATCAAGAATAGGTTGGTAAATTGGTACAATACTATCATGGTGTGACATTAGGGAGTAAGCCTTAATAAAATGAATCAATGATGATGGTACATGGATGGCACATTCAGATTAAACTATCTGCCTATCATGAATAAGTACCTAGATCATATTCCCGTCAGAAAGCTTATATTTTCATGAATTCCATATTGATTTACTTATAAATTCCTATAATAATCTCTTCTATATATTACATGAAAATGTGCACGAAGTTTCTGAGTCCGCCCTGATCACCTGAGTGAGCTCTGGAGACCAATTTGTTCCTTTTCAACCCACGAGGCTCAAATTTGGACTGAAGCTCCTGTGGGACTCGTAACTGCTGGGTAAGTAGTAAGAACACTTCGTTTCTCTGCTTGGCATTGCAACGCATGCCTGGTGCAGCTAGTAGTATTATAAAAATAATTTGCTCAGTGATATTAGTGTCGGGAATAATATGTGTATATTTATATGTGTGTGTGTGTGTGTGTGTGTGTGTGTGTGTGTGTGTGTGTGTGTGTGTGTGTGTGTGTGTGTGTGTGTGTGTGTGTGTGTGTGTGTGTGTGTGTGTGTGTGTGTGTGTGTGTGTGTGTGTGTGTGTGTGTGTGTGTGTGTGTGTGTGTGTGTGTGTGTGTGTGTGTGTGTGTGTGTGTGTGTGTGTGTGTGTGTGTGTGTGTGTGTGTGTGTGTGTGTGTGTGTGTGTGTGTGTGTGTGTGTGTGTGTGTGTGTGTGTGTGTGTGTGTGTGTGTTTTATTTATATATATACATTAATAACAAGTAATATATATATTAGCTCTAATAAATAATATAAAGTAATAATAAGCTTGTAATACTATCCTTCTATTTAACGTTTTCGAGCTACGGTGTTCTGAAAATGTCAACCCCTACTTTTCACTCCTTAGAGGTGATTGACAGTAACTCTGAACTTCGCGGACCAGCTAGACCCCAAATGGGACCTACAAACCAAATTTCATTCATTCTAGTTCACGATAACTAAGGAAAGTGCGAAGTACGGCGGACGGACAGAAATTTTGGTTTATTATTTTCAATAACGAACCTTTGGAATCGAGCATGAAAAAAAAGTCTGCTAATTCGAGTAGGTAGTACAGCTTCCTCACTTGAATCACATGAAAGTGTTGAATAGTTGGGTAGGTTCATTCAGTGGACAGGTGGAGTATCAATGCATGCTGTGGATATAGGGCCGTCTGCGATCCAACCCGCGCACCCTCAAAATTTCAGCTCTACGACCATTTTTCGCGTAGTTAGAAATGTTACAAAGAATGGTTACAGTACGATTCTAATGAAATTCATGTGGAACTATCAAAGTATTATTCCGGATCGACTCTCCAAGTTTGAACTCATTTCAACTATATTTAAGGTAATTATGGGCGTTCTGGGACCCAACCCGCACCTACCCTCCAAATTTCAGACAGACAGACTCACAGACAGACGGACAGACAGGCAGGCACGGAACCAAAAATGTTCCTTGATGTCTGAAACGCAATACTACGGTAGTAGAAATTTTCATTTTGGAGGACATATACTTTCACACTACCGTTAACCTTCGATTCGTGATTGAGAAGAAAAACAATTGTATGCCCTCCAAAATTAAAATTGCCATTACGCAGCAAATTTCATTAATTTTGGTTCTGGTAACCAATAAAAGTGCGCAGTACGGCGTACGGCGGACGGACAGAAATTTTTGTATTTCCATTTTCGGATTCTAAATAATTATCGTTCGATCCCAAAGGTTCATTATTGAAGATAATGAAAAATAAACAAATCTGAAGATATCATATAACTCAGCTCACGTACCTAACCCCTGAGTTTCTTCTTGCGTAACCTCTTGACGACGCGAACGTTGATATGAATTGCATACAGTCCAGGGAAAAGTCATGTTTCAGAGGGAATATTATTGCAGCTTTAGGGAGGTAGCTAATAAATAAATTACAAAACTTTTATCTCAGTAAGCTCAGTAATGCTCAGTTTTCGTCTCAAAAGTCGGGCTAGTTTAACAAGGTAAATCAGTTCCAACCATTATTATGACGACAATCACTTTCCACTGCTCTCAGTCGAAAGCTTCCTTCGAATACAAGTTTCGCAGCCCCCGAAGTTTTTCTCTTCTTTTCCAAAGAATTACTTAGCTCTTAATTGAATACTGAAAAACTACTTACATAATTAACCACGCGACTCGTGTTCTGATTGTAGCAAAATAAACTGAACGTAAGAGATTACTAACTTAGCAGTACATAACATAAAAATTAAATGCAAAGCAATACTCCTTGCAAAAATTAATCTTCTATATATAATTAATCCTAAGTTTGTAAAAAATGCGTATCCAAAACAGAATGTATTCTTTTCTCCAAGAATTTGTTTATAATTTTGTATAGGTCGTGTTAATAATGGCATAATTTAGTTAAAAGTTTTTGTTCTCCCGTCATTAAAATTATATTATGCAGGCAAAGTATCAACATATTTATGCTCTAACGTGCCATCTGTAGTTTCGCATGCCTGGCATCGCGAAGGGTTGTCCGAGGTCAGAAACTTAGGCTTATATTCCGTCCGCACTTAGCCGATGATTCAAGCGCAACCTGCACATAGTAACTATAAGCCCTCTATTGATGTAAAGCCGGCAAGCCAAGGCAAAAATGCAGGTTTTTGGTGAATCTGCTTGTAGAATCTACCCTTTTCGGTCATATCTCTTCAACCCAAAGAGATTTTATAGCACCTACTGATGATTGGATACAAATCGTTGTCGTGGTACCCCCATTCTACTAAAATGTAAATATCTTAAGATTCAACCAATAAATAGCAAGGAGAAAGAAGAGCTGAGCAAGCCTCGGTGGATCTACTGATCGGACTCCTACCAGCGACTTCTCTCTCTCTTACCCTGCGCCGCTCTTTCGAACCTCTCCTTCGCATACTCGCTGTGGTGAAAACCGCGGGCTACTGACACGTCCACTATCGCTCGCTGTTGTGAAAACCGTGGGATGGTAGCTATCCTCTAACACCCGCTGTGGTGAAAACCGGGGGGTGGAAGCAATCTTAAAAGACTCGTAAGGGGAAAATCCTCCTCTCTCGGAGCGCGACGACGATAGTCCTTGAACTTTTCTTGTATCAATAGGTAAGCCATTGATTGCCCCTTGCTCTGCTAACTTATCCATTCTCTTGCTGCGGCAAATACCGCTATGCCCTTTAATCCAAACAAAATTTATTTCAATTCAATTCAATAAATTTTCATTTTTCAAATGCACATTTTTCATATTTTTCATAGGTAACAAGTAAAATAAGGCAAAATATAAAAATTCCACTAGCAAAAAAACACATCTAATGGTGTTTGAAATCCCATAAAAGAAGAGTCTGTGTGTGGGCAATCGTTTTTGAGTACGATTTTTTGTTACAGCGCCGGAATTCTCAAAACAGAGTTATGTAGGTACGGCGAAATTAATTGATAAAATTATATGCATATATTATTATTACTATAGTAAGTAAAAAATACAGAAAAATGACATACAAACATTGGTTAAGTAGTAGATAATATAAACTTTAAAAAAGAATAAAATAGGTCGTCATTATAATAATATCACAGTCAAAAGTCTTCAGTTTTGAGCTATTTCTTCAGGGTAATTTTAAAATAATTCATTAAATCTTTGAGGTCTAACAAAATTTCACGTTTATATTTTTCCAGTGAGCGGATTAGGATCTCTTCGTGGGCCGGTACTTTTGAAAAGTCCTCTTGAAAGGACTGAAGAACTCAGAGAATCAGAGAAAATGGCGATTTGGGTCATCATCGAAGTGGTACCTATGTGAAAGACTGCATTCTAAAGGTTGACCTTCCAGTTGAATGGTAGAAGAACAATATTTTCAGAGACATCTTGCGCTTTCTGTGCCTCTGAATATTGAACAGGTATGTATCGTGATTGTGTGAAAAGATGTGGCCGTTGCGCTATTATCAGGTTCCCTTTCCAGAGAGTCCTTGGGAGGCTCAAATCCCCCACATGTTGGATTGATCAACTAACGAGGATACAACGTATCACCGTCACGTAACGTAGGTACATTGTAAAAAACTGCAAAGCAATTATTTACTTGCTCCAACCAATCTTCTTTCAATGTTTTATTTATATAGAGACAAGGGGCAGGTTTCTTTTAGTAGGTCGTCCCACTCTTCCTCAGTCCCGTTGAGCCTTTAGTTGACATTCGAGGTTCGGGACAACTGTAGTTCGTTTCTCTATTTATCTAGAATAAACTTTTCTGCCAACTGGACAACCTTTTTGTTCCCAATTTCCTCGTCTTTATAGGGTAGTTCGGGGTATCCATACATCACGAACTTCCAGTCACCCGTATCCCATTCCTTTCGGGTTGGGTTTTTTTTCTTCTCTTCGGGATCGATCGAGGAAAACGCGAACCCCGTGTTTTCTCAGCCAGTTCTATGTTTCTACTTCGCCCCAGGCAAAGAAAAGAAAGCAACAGAAAATGAGAGATTTATACGTTAGGTTAAACCTCAGTGAAATAGACCGTGTCAATACAGGTGGCTCTAGATTGTACTTGTATAACATTGATGAGAATTTGTCGCGTTTTTCCCTCTGTGAAAAGATTTAAACTCAAAATTTGCACAGGTAGGTAGGTACCTACTTACCTATCCAACTATCGAACAAATGATAGGCGACAGGTATTGCCAACGACCTGGCATATAAGGGAATTTTTTGTAAAGGCCTTTTCGTAAGGATTTTTATAAAACCCTCAGCCTACAGTGAAAATCAGAAATTTAAATATTTTTGATAAAAATGAGAAAGAAGGTCAACCTAAACAACAACCTATCATTAGTTAGTTACCTTCCAACAGTGTTTGTTACTTTTATTAGGACTAGATTATGTTATTTTTACAACTATTTATAAACCTTCTGTAGTGATTGAGGAGGAGACAGACGAGTCGATCGCTTGATTGAGAATGGTTAATTTATTGGTGGCACCTGGCTCTTTTATAGCCCCCTGACATGATCAGAGGGGGGTCGGGGGGTCCCCACTCTGAGAGAATACATGTCTACACATAGTGTAGGTTGTGGAGGAGCAGCCGATCACAACACTGCTCCCCCCAGAATTTAAGTAACGTATTTAGTTAAATTTTGTTCTTCGTGCCGTTGCGGTGGCGGTTGTCTGGCGTGGGAAGAGCGTGTGCTGGTTGCGGTGGTCCGTTGTGGCTGTCCGGGTCGTTGTCGTTGGGGGCGGTACGTTTGCGGCGTATGAAGAGCCGGGATGTAGGTTGAGTGCGTGGGTACGGCCGTGGCGGCTGATCGGGTGGGGCGTTGTTGCGGGCGCCAGGTGCATGGAGTGCGGCATTTTTGTGCTCGGGGGTCCCATGTGCGGCGGTAGAAACACGAGCGGTTCGTCGCGCGGCGCGGCGTGTGGTCGTTCGTGGCTGCGTCGGCGGTCGCTGTTGTCATTCGAATCACACGAACCCCTTCGGTGACGGTAGCCACTCGAGGAGGGGGGGGGGGGGAGAGGCGAAGGGTATGAGGCGATCGGCGAGAGCAGCGAGTTTCGTAAGATCGGGTTCGTCGTGCGCCGCGAGGTGAAGGCGAAGGCTATCTAGAAGGGCTCGCAGAAAAAGCTGCCGGTTGAGCGGGGTCGAGGTGTCGGCCGGGTGTGCTCTTTGGGCGAGAACTGACGGTAGCTCGTCGTCGGAAGTCGGTTCGGAGTAAGGCGGTGAGCCGGGAGCCATCGGACGGTGCGTGTGCGGCCAGAGGGCGAGTTTTCGATATCCGGTAGCTGTTGTCGTTCGATGATGCCAGCCGCTATAGTAATTCGCCGAGATGGGCCGACGCTTTCGCGTTAAGGTCCGGTGATATTCGGCGAAATTTCGCGTGGCATGGAGGTCCCTTCGTGACGATGTGATGGAGCAATGAATGGGAAATCGGCTCCGGGAGCTGACAGAATCAGTCATAAGATTATTGATACTTACCTTGACTTCTTAATACACCCAATCATCCATATAATCAACAGTAGTCTGGAACTTTCTACGTTTCCCAACATATGGAAGATAGCAAAGGTAATCCCGCTGCATAAGGCGGGATCAACGGCTGAATTGACAAATTTTCGACCAATTTCGTTGCTCAGCATACTCTCCAAACTCTTAGAAAAATGGGTTAAGCGACAATTGAACGTATATCTGGAAAAGAATAACCTGATCACTACTAGGCAATTTGGCTTTACCCCTGGCGTTGGAGTCGAGGAGGCCCATTACAATCTGACCAAAGATCTCTATGGAGTAATGGATAAAAAGAGCAATGGAATTTTGGTTTTGATAGACCTTGCTAAGTGCTTCGACTCCATAGACAGAGACAGATTGATAAAAGCATTAGAACGTCATGGTATACTAGGGAAAGAGCTCTCCTGGTTCAGGAGCTATCTGTCTGATAGGAAGCAATTAGTGAGTGTTGACGGTGTGGAAAGCGATATACTTCCGGTGGATTTTGGAGTAATTCAAGGAAGTACGCTGGGGCCAGATTTATTTCGGGTCTTTATCAACGATATCGCGAAAATACCCATTAGAGGTAAATTGTACCTATTTGCTGATGATGCGGCCTTCTTGTTTGATCATAACTCATGGCAGGAGGTCTTCACACGAGCTAACGAGGATATGAATATGCCAATGGCTCAATTCACAATCTCTCACCATAAACGTCAACAAATCCAAATGTCTACTGTTTTCCCGCGCCAAAGACAGGGACGCGCATCCGCATAAGCTGAAACTACACTTTTGTAATCCAGAGTTCATGGCATGTGAGTGTACAGAAATAGAGAGGGTAAAAAGTGCACAATACCTTGGTGTGGTGCTGGATGAGAATCTTGATTGGAAAGACCAGGTAAACGCTCTGGTGAAGAAAACGAGGAAGTTTGTTCACATATTCTATACACCATCCAAAATTGCTTCTCGAAAAACACACTCATTTTATTGTATAAAGCTCTAGTACAGTCAGTACTTAGCTTTGGCATTCTCTGGTGGGGTAACGCATACAGTAGCGTGCTGGAACCTATAAATGTATGCAAAAAGCAATTTTGAAAGTTCTACTGAAAAAACCCCGGAGGTTCCCCAGTGCTGAGCTGTTTAGCAAGGCAAAAGTATTTACAGTTAAGCAGCTCTACATAAAGCACGCACTACTTTATTATCACAAACATCCTGGAACATTAGACGCTTCGACGCCTGGCCCATCAGATCAGTGCACCCGTACAATGAGACTCACAACTCAAGCTGTAATACCAATTCCATCAAGCCGCTTGCAATCCACTTCTCGCCACTTGTACCACAACTTACCATAAATCTTACGAACTATTCCGGCCTCTCTAGTCCACCCTCACTCAATCAGTAGATCTGCATACAAGAAATCCGTTTTTTCATACCTCATTGCGGCCTCGCCCTCGGAATGTGACGCCATGACATCCAGCATTTATACTTTGTGATAGCATACAGATACCATTATTATTTTACTATTATTATTGTTTTCCGGTTTTTGTTTTATTAACTAATGAACTAAATAAAATTTAATTTACATGCAACTCCCCCCCTTGGCACAGATCCTTGATCTATGAGGGGGGTAGTTTCCATGACAAGTGTGTAATTTCAAATGTACCTACCAATCAGCGGAATAAATTTTTTCATTCATTCATTCATTCATTTCATTCTACGCGTTGCGGTGTGTCGGCCGGGAGGGCTCTACGGAGTCGGCGGGCGAGGACTGACGGATTCTCGTGCTCGGAAGTCGGTTGGGGTCGGCGTAGAGGTCCGCTTGTCGGGGCTCGAGGGCGAGGAAGGCGCGGGCGAATTTAGCATGCGGCGTCGTGAGGCCTTCGTGAGTCAATGTGATCTCGAGTTGGGCGAATCAGACGTGCGGGGTCGTACGGCCGGAGCTGGAGTGTTGATGTCGGTGGAGTTGTTTCTGCGGGTGTCGGTGGTTTCGGGTCCGTTTTTTCGTTCTCTTTGTAGGCGCCAGTCCCGGAGAGGTGTCGTCTGGAAGTGAGTCTCTCGCAGGCGTCCGTGAGCGTTATATAGAAAACGCGGGGTAGGGCGGTGAAGCGGGGTGTCGCTGCGGTCTCCGTTGACGCTGGCGTCGGGGTGGGGCGGCGCTGTGGGGCGTCGGAGTGGGGCGCGTATGCCGGGCGTAGTGCTGCGGAGGTGGGGCTCGTCGCAGACGGTCGGCGGGCGCTGAGCGGCGTTGTTCGTCGTCGGAAGTCGCTGTCGTCGCACCGCGGTCGCAGACGGCGGGCGGAGGCTGTGCGCTGCGTGTCACCACTCGGGGTCACCAGTGTAGTGATTGAGGAGGAGACAGACGAGTCGATCGCTTGATTGAGAATGGTTAATTTATTGGTGGCACATGGCTCTTTTATAGCCCCCTGACATGATCAGAGGGGGGTCAGGGGGTCCCCACTCTGAGAGAATACATGTCTACACTTGGTGTAGGTTGTGGAGGAGCAGCCGATTACAACACCTTCCAACAGAGTTTGTCACTTTTTATTAGGCTAGGTTATGTTATGTTTACAACTATTTATAAACCGCTTCTCTAGACTTACCTACATCGTCCTTTTGAAAACACCGCGCAGTAGGCAATGGTTATCCTATCTCTTCCCAACTCCAATGCCGGTGTGGAGAGAATATTTTCCATGATGAACCACAGTAAAATAAAAATATAAATAAATATCGACACTTCGGCAGCTTTAATTAAGGTGAAAATCGACATGAAATCCAAACATCAAAAGAGTTCGAATTATACAATTGGGGAGGAACATTTTGAACCGTTCAGCAGTACCTCTTACCATTTTATATGATTGACTACCTACTTTCTTGTCCTATTGAGTTCTCATTTTTTTGCATTTTGAGGGGGAGAGGCCATTATAAATCCAAAATAGACAGGACGACTCCCTAACTAAATCACTCGCAATAAAATCATGGGAATCCATTTCAAAGAAGAAAAATTGCAAAAAATTGAAAGGACTGCGGAAATTGAACGGTTACCTATTACCATTATACACGAAAAATACACTTTTATACAAGTTTCGGTGATCAAACCATCGTCAGTAACAAACGATAACTCTATTGTTTGTTACTAATAAGTTTTGTTTGTTACTGACGATGGTTTAAACACCGAAACCGGTATAACAGTGTAATTATCGTGTATTATGGAAATAGGCAACCTTCAATAACTCCGTTTTGGTTTATTATTTTCAATAACAAACCTTCGGAATCGAGCATGAAAAAAAAATTTAACAACCCCTCAAAATTTGATGGTTTACGTTTCAAGGTATGCAGAATCCAAAAATGCAATAAAAAACGCTGCAAAT
The DNA here is from genome assembly GCA_954871275.1 of Leptopterna dolabrata. Lineage (NCBI taxonomy): Eukaryota > Metazoa > Arthropoda > Insecta > Hemiptera > Miridae > Leptopterna > Leptopterna dolabrata. The sequence continues at coordinate 63,759,708 of OX940976.1, read as the reverse complement.
TATTACATAACGGTTTATTACCTATTTACCTGTATAGATGCCCCTTCTGCGCAGATCACTGCTTTCTGTGGTCAACTCCCTAGGAAAGTCCTAAATCGAGTACCGGAACCGGCCCGGGAATTACAGTTTCATAAAAATGCGAGGGATTCAGTAATTCAATAATTAATTATTTAAAAAAAGTATAATTATAATAAAAACCGTTGTGCAATAAACCGTTGTATAATAATTTACTTATACAGATGCCCCTTCTGCGTAGATCACTATTTTCTGGGGTCAATACCCTCGAGCTTCCCCCCAGGAAAGCCCTAAATCCAGTACATGCCATGGGGACATTGAGTACAGGAATTGAAGTTTCATAGAAATGCGCGGAATTCAACAATACAATCATTAATTATTTGTAGTTATTCATGTAGCATAAGGTAAATAAAAAACCGCTGCGTAATAATTTGCCGTTGTGTAATAATTCACCCAATAATACTTCAACGTTTGTTCAAGTTGAAAAACTACCTATCAACTAAATCCAAAAGAGCCATCATTTTTCAAATGAAATAATATCACAGAACATCCAACTCGACTTCATACAGCCATCCGTGATTATATTTACGTGCTCCCTAGCAACGATATCTGGGCCGGATTCATACAGTTTTATTCAATTCACAATCATGTTGACGAAGCTTTTCGGTGCAAACAAACGGCTGGTCGTACAATGCTCCGGGCGGTCTCAAAAAATTCTTTAGTTCAAGATCAATTTAAAAACTTAAGAAAAACATACCTTTCTATCGAAAGTTTTCGAGCTACTGCGTTCTGAAAATGTCAACCCCTATTTTTCACCCCTTAAAGATGACTGACAGTAACGCCGAGCTTCGAGGATCAGCTAGACCCCAAACGGGACCTACAAACCAAATTTAATTAATTTTGGTCCATGGTAACTAAGAAAAGTGCTAAGTACGGCTTGCGTACGACGGATGGACATAAATTTTGGTTTATTGTTTTCAGTAATGAACCTTTGGAATCAAGCATGAAAAAAAAAAAAAGTGTAACCCCCCCCCCCCCCCCCCTCATAATTTAACGGATTCCGTTGTAAGGTATGTAGAATCCGGAAATGCAATTAAACATTTTCTGTCCGTCCGCCGTGCACCGTACTTCGCACTTTTCTTAGTTACCATGAACCAAAATTAATGAAATTTGGTTTGTAGGCCAAAAACCTGGGAAATTGTCTGAAATCATCATCAATTTGTATGATATCACTAGAAAAAGTGTCAACAGGTGAAGATAATTTGGAAAAAAAGAGCGTAATTCGTGTTTTGGGAGCAAAAATTTGTGGAAACAATCAGAATTTCAGTTATTGCACATAATACAAACTATGTGCATATATTGCACATAAAAGAAACAATAAATAAACTGGCGACATTTCTGTAGGTATGTCCAGTAGAATAATAGACCCATGTGACAAGGACTTTTCCGCGTTTTTTCTTGTTAAAAAAAAAAAGTTTCCCCCTTTTCCGTATCTACTCTTTTGTGGTAGTAGGTAGGTACTATAATTTAGAACATTATTTTGACCTTTTTTTTCAATATTTTTTCGCGTAGGGATTTTCGTGGGGATTTTGTTTCTCCAGTGCGGGGGAATATACCTAAGGATTTTTTTCGTGCTACATAGGGATTTTTGACATTTTCGTCTGGTACCTAACACTGCCAATACTACAGGTTTTATTAGTCAAATCACAAATCTGACAAGAGATGATTCATGTGGAAGGGTTTCGAGTACTCAAGTGTAGGTACCTATGATTCGATTTGCCTTTTACAACCAGGCAGGTGCATCGTGTCCGCGTTAGGTGGTTACGCCAACATGTCCCGATTGAAAGATGGTTCTGATTTATTCATTCGATGTTCCGGAAACTTAACACCGAAACCCTCGCAAATCCAAACATGAACAGTTAACATAAAGCTTATCGCATCTTCCCTTCGCTCAGGACGACTCGAGTTACGGAATACGGCAACAGAGGATCCGATGAGAGCCGTCTAGAACCGTCTGTCTTCGCAAAATAAAAGTCAAAGCTCCGAGGTAGCTTCCTAGGAATCTGCGAGTATGCCGGTGGGCTCTAGCTACCGTTGGTGGGACTTCCTATCAAGATGCACAGAGTTCGTGCCTTCGTGCACACAATCCCTCCCACGACCCCATAAATATTCCCCTTCTCAATATTCCACGCATCTTCACCTTGCCCGGCCACGGCGCCTACCACTGTTCGCTTGCTCCTTTGTTCTTTTTACTCGACTCGACTTTCTTTCTTGTTTTAGTACAGCGTAATCCACAAGACGATTCAATTTCCCTTTTGTTTTATTATTCTGTTAATAATACACCTATGTATTCGCTCAGCAAAAAGTTTTTATAACACCGCCTCAAAAACTTTTCTTTTACGTTTCAAGGTGCGTAGATTCCAAACTGCAATGTCCGTCCGCCGTCCGCCGTACGCCGTACACCGTATCATGGATATCTCCTTCAATTTCGGTCTAAAAAATTCGTTCTTTCGCACAGTGGCCCCATTTGGGCCCTAGTTGTGTCCCAAAACTTTTCAGCCTGATCGGAATACACCCAAGGGTGTTGTGGGTGAAAAATGGGGGGGGGGGGGGATGGGGTTTTTTGGTGTTTTAGTAACATGAGCTTGTGAGATATCTTTTTCCATGTTTTTTACGGCAAGGATACTGAATATGAAGTCAATTTTGACCAGAGTAGAGAATGGAGGTTTAACGAAGTTTCGGCCTTAAATTTACGTTAAAATTTGGTCTAAAATCGTCGCTCTTCCGCACTCAGTTTGGGTTCCGATTTGGGAACACATTTGGCTCTTAGTTGTGCTCCGAAGCTCGGCAACCAGATCGGAATACACCCAGGTGTTATGGGTGAAAAATTGGTGAAAAAGTAGGGTTTTTCGAGGTTTTAGTGAACATTAGCTTGTGATGTATCGTTTTCCACGTTTTTTAGGGCGAGAAGACCGAAGATGAAGTTGATTTTGACCAGAGTGAGAATTGAGGTTGTAACGAAGGTTCAGTTCCCAAAATTCGTTTTTTATGAGTCAAAAACCTGGGAAATTGTCTGAAATTACCGTAAACTTGTATAATAACACTAGAAGTAGTATCAGCAGATGAATCAAGACAACTAATGGCACTATCAATGATCTAACATAATTTGTCAAAAATAGGAGCTTATTTCGTGTTTTTAGGGGCCAAAATTGGTGGAAACCATCAACAATAACTATTTGAATAATTTCACATGAAAGAAACAATAAATGAACAGCCCACATTTCTGTGGGTGTGTTCAGTAGAATAATAAACCCATGTGACTAGGACTTTGCAGCGTTTTTATCTCTTGTCCTCTTGCTATGGTTGAATAAGTCAACCTTTGTTTATAAATGTAGCGCAAATGGCAATAATATTTCCGGAAATTTCGTCCTGGACTCAGATTTCGGACCTTTTCCGTTACCGTTCCGCCAGGGGCCTCGAGCGCCTGCCGCTGGACCCTCCCGCCGTTATCGTTCCGCCACCCAGAAAAGTGGAAAGCAGAAAAGAATGTAAAAGCAAATAATTCAATTCCATTCGAAACAAGTCTCGTTTGTTCGTTAAGTGCCAATCGATAAAGGTGTTGTGGTTCACGCTAAGTTCTTTCTCACAAAACTATATGCTTACCATTTCGTTTGCCCAAGTGTATGTAATATATTATATTCATATTATGAACAACACGATATCTCTGAAGGGGAGTTTCGAACCTGTGAGGTAGATTTTGCTACGTAGTGCCCTTTCTGCCCTGCAGCATTTAAGTATGTTACACCGCCACGTATCTCTTGTTCCGGTCAAATGAAGTTTGGTTTCAAGGCCTCCTCAGCAACGGATATTTCGTGGTAAGATCCCTCTTTCTTGAAGGAACCGAACGGCATCTTCCTTGGATTTTACCATGTGATACAAGGAGAACAAGTTAATTTCGGATAGATTCATTTTGCGTGGGCAATCGCCCACGTTTCTACTAATACCTCGGATAAATGACAGACGACTCTATTTAAAACGAGATCAAGGTGACCCCTGAAACAGATAAGCTTGTTTTGTTGAATGGTTGGTGGCGGAACGATAACGGCGGCGCCCGAGGCTCCTGGCGGAACAGTAGGTAACGGAAAAGGTCCCAGTTTCTTGAGACAAGCTAACGTCCGACGTCGGTATCTCATCCTGCAACGACAATTCGTTATTCAACTTCTTCATTAAGACGTTCCTGAATACCGATTTCGCTATCCGGGTGTCGTTGCACGAGAACTCAACAACCGCAGTACTGAGTAGGTAAAAAAATAAAAATAAAAAATTATATTGTGATAGCTGTGTACCTACCTACCTACTCTTTACCTACCTACCTACCTGCCTAATTCACCATCTTTCATTTGCTTCCCCTCTACCGACGGTAGCCTTGGATTCGTGATTTAGTCATAAAATTTGTCCTCCAAAATTTAAATTTCCACTACCATTTTGCGTTTCAGATATCAAGGAACATTTTGGTTATAATAAAATAAAGGTTTAAAAGGTAAAAAATAATAAAGGTTTATAACAAACCTTTGGAATCGAGCATGAAAAAAAATTTTTAGGCCCCCCCTCAAAATTTGATGGTTTCCGTTTCAAGGTATGTAGAATCCGAAAATGCAATAAAAAAATTTCTGTCAGTCCGCCGTACGCCGTAAGCCGTACTTCGCACTTTTCTTAGTTTCCATGAGCGAACTTGGGAGTTTTTTAAGACCACCCGGACATTGTACGTCCAGCCGTTCGCTCACATAAGGCCCAGAAGTTTGCACCGACAAGCTTTTTCAACAGGAGGGTGAATGAAATAATTGTATACATTCAGCTCAAATATCATCACTAGGGACGTGGATTCGGGAATTGGCCCGAGGTAATCATTGCTCGGGAGCTCCTGACTATATTCACGGAGCATGAAGTCGAGTTGGTTGTTCTGTGATTTATTTCATTTGAAAAATGATGGGTCTTTTGGAGTTTGTTGATAGGTAGTGAAACTTGAACAAACGTTGAAGTATTATTGATGGGTAAATTATTACACAATGGTAAATTATTACGCGACAGTAAATTATTACACAACAGTTCATTATACCATTTACTTAGAAGGGGCTGGTGTTTGTTGGTAGGTACTTTTGCAACTTAAACAACGTTGAAGTATTATTGCTGGGTAAATTATTACACAACAGTTCATTATACCATCTACTTAGAAGGGGCTGGTGTTTTTTGGTAGGTTCTTTTGCAACTTAAACAACGTTGAAGTATTATTTATGGGCAAATTATTACGCAACGATAAATTATTACTCAAAGGTAAATTATTACACAACGGTCATTACACTATCTACGTAGAAGGGGCATCTATACAGGTAAATAATAAACCTTTGTGTAACAATTTGCAGCGTTTTTGGTTCCGTGTCTGTCTGTCTGTGTAATTCCTTGTAATGCCCATAACTACCCGAAATAACGGTTGAAATCGGCTGACATTTGGAGGGTAGGTGCGGGTTCGGTCACAGATGGTCCCACATAAAAATCCCCACGAATGGTCCCACGAAAAACGCAAAAAACACTGTTATACCGGTTTCGGTGATCAAACCATCGTCAGTAACACACAATAACTACGTAAACGGGGGTTACTTTGAACAAGTTTTGCGTAAATTTCATCGCAGCGCGCGACTCCATTATCTTCAATAGGGGAGGGTGGAGGCATATTTTTTTTTGTTCAGAAATAGCCCCTTAAGAAGGGGTTACTTTGAACACGAGTGATTTCACCGTGTAAAACGCCAGTTTTCGGTGCCCGGTTCAAAGAAACCCCTAGAATATGCAAGTTCGAGTTTTTAAAAAAAATATCTTCGCTTTACAGATAGGTTTTTCTTCAAGTTTTGACGCGTAAACCCTTGGATTTTTTTTTTCAATTCAAAATGCTCCTAAAATTGCAAATTTAGTTTTTTCATCACCAAGTTCACTCAGGAATGTGAAAATAAACACAAAAATAACAATGTAAGAGAATCTTTAATGAAAATATCAATGAAAATATTCGGTCAGCCTGTTCAATCGCAGTTTCCTCTTTCTTTAAATCATAGAACGTTTCTTAAAAATAGTTTTCTTGAAATATAGGACTCGTGAATGCGAGAGGGTCTAAAGTTGAGACCAGAAATGAACGGCCAATTAGTTGTTCAAAGTAACCCCTCAAAGTTCCCGTTTTTTACTGTAGTAGCGATATAAAATCAACAAAATGAGTTAGAGACATGAAACAAACAAAAATATGTAGGCAAATAGATTGGTAACAAATAAATATCTCACCTGAAACGTTTTCTCTCACATGAACTCCGTGGCAGAGGAGGTTTGGGCACTGTTGTCAAAAATGCTGTTATCACACGAGTCCGACAAAAAGGCGCCAGCGGCCCAGGTTAGCCAACTTGATAACTTTTCGCAATCGCAGCGCATTCTACAGTAATCCTTGAAAGATCAGTACCAAACAAAGGTCGCTAGCTTGAAAACTAAGCCCACGCCGAGGATTTTCGATTCTACAGCTTGTCTGTTCAAAGTAACCCCTTGTGTTAAAAGTAACCCCGGTTTACGTATTGTTATTTCATGTATTAGTGGAAATAGACTATTTTTTTTTCAATAACTCCGTTTTTCTGCCTACTCGAATTGGCAGAAGTTTTAGATTGCTAAGGATTTTATGAATGTAGGAATTTTTTTTAATATATTTTTTTTAAATCATTTTCTACGTATGTTTTATGGCTTTCATTACCCTCTCACCATCAGGTGAAAAGGAAAAATAATAAAAAGTCCAGCATTGCACCTAAGTACCTAAGTAAACTCCGTATTTTTTTCTTTTTTTACGAACTATATTATTAAATACGTTTTTATCTATTTTTCCAACACAAAATTGATAATGGACGGAAATTACGAGGATCATTTGTCCCCCTCTTTATATATCGGGCAAACCTTGCACAGTTTGAAGCTATCAGGGAAAACTCAAGGTCTTATGCTTCCATTAAAAACATAAAGCAGCGGGTTTCTTTTAAATATTTTTTTATTTTTTTTTTTTTATTGTTTTTTTTTTCACTGAGTAAAATTTATAATATTGGATAGTTTTCCAGTCCAACTGTTGATTCGCAGCGCTGCAACAATTTTGACCTCCCCAGGGCATTAAGGTTCTCATTAAGGTTCTCGGAGGGAAAGCTTAATTGACTAAGGCCGCGAGCTCTTAATACCTATCTCTATAAATCTAGGTAATTAAGATGGGTAACTCGCATCTCTCTCAAACCTTGAGTCAGGAGCCTTGGCCTTTGAGCTCCTAGTCTCAAACTTAAACATGAATAGGTAGGTACCCAGAACCACCTACCCAACTAATACCTTTCAGTAAGTCCCACAGGTAGGTACTTGAATACTGCAAGATTCCAACTTAGCTTCATAGGTAAATAAATTCTCACGGAGGGAATCAACTCTGACTATCGAATGAAAGGGATTTTTGCAATAACTTTCGGCAAAATCGGGTGGGATTCGACTGTAAAAGTCTAATAGGCAATTTTTGTGGGTTACAAATTGCCTTTTTTTTTGTCGGAAAGTATGTTCAGTAACTGAAATTAACCTTTATTGACCTCATAATGAGGTGTTTATGTCGGGAAGTATAGGCAGAAAAGGACTGTGAAGCGTAAATTTCTGAGTTCCCGCTAGAAATGACGTATCAGGTAAATTGCCGAGTAGTTCAGATCACACCCCGCTTAGAGCGCTAGTGATGCCTACAAACTATGTACCTACAGAGCCGCAATGGATGGATGGAACCGCAAACTTGCAAATAATTTTTTTTTTAAATGCTTAAAATCAAACCGAGGGAAGGTCACAGCAAAGGATCTTCAAGTTTGCCAGAAAGGTTTGCCATTTCTAATATTGGGTTGTTGGCAGCATTGAGAACCTTCTCCTAGCTTTGCTCCACCTCTTTGAGCCAACAGCCATTCAGATGTCAATATAGACCTGATACATCATTCTTTGCCGTATTTTTACTTTTAATCGCCCTCATTTAAAAAATATCGCTTATTTTAGAAAACGGGCTTCAAGCTGCCATTTTTCTGAATATTTTTTTCCATTAAAAAGAGCTATGGGCATAACCCCGTACTCGTTAGTAGGTACCTACCTAAATCACGAGTTAAAAAAAGAATCACGTTTCAATTTAAAAACGCTTGCATACGAGTCTGCAACGCATTGGGACATTTTCATGTCTTTACCTATTGCTTTTGACATTATTAATATTAAGAGGTAGGTACCTAATTTCAATAAAATAGACGATTCCGGATTAATTATCTTCTACACTCACGATCATTAGTTTGTAAACAAAATATGAGAACAGTTATGCCCATAGCTCCGCTATTCGTATAGTCAATATGTTATGGAGAACATGAAAATGTTCGTTAAATCGAGAGCTTTCCAACGAGTGGTGAACGATTTTTGTGGGTTAAAAAGTGTAGAAAATGAACAAACCTAACAACGGGGTCGTTGTAAGCGGAAATCATTATAAAGGCACTGTAACACAATTTCGTTACGCAATTTCGTGACAGTTTTTTGTGCTATGTGCCAGGGCAAAGACATGAAAATGTCAAAAGTGACGTAAATTCCAATTTTAAATAATTTAATGATGGCTTGAGTTTTGTTCAGTCACCTACCTAATGTTTATGTTAATGTTGTAGGGATCTTCTTTTTCACAATGCTAGTTAACGGGTGTTTGAGGGACGAATAAGATCGAGGTGTGTTAGAAACCGTTATTTATTGCAACATAAGCTTTCAACTGCCCTCATACATTCATGTTCAGGTGTAATTTTATATAATGCACCACTTTTCTTGTCCCTTTCTATCAAGCTCAGGTCAAAGAAATTTGAGAGAGATTTTATATACTACACCACTTTTCAGTGGTGTTGTAAGTATATAAAATTAATTATTGTCCTGAAGATGACTGTCTGAGGGCAGTTGAACGCTTCCGTTTCAATAAATAACGGTTTCTAGCACACCTGGTTCTCAGTCGTCCCTCAAACACCCGTTGCCTACCTACGTACATTATTTTCCTTTCATATTTGTTTCAGCTTGCCTCTCATTATTACCAGCAGGAAGGAAATTAGTTGTACCTACCTACCTATAAGCAGGTAGGTACCTACTGTATACTGTACCTAGTCACATCAAATGTTAGTTCCTTTTCTTTTGTTTTAGAGTTTGAACAATGACAGCCAAACGGCTGTAGAAAAGCTCCTCATTAAATTATTTCAAATCGAAATTGGACTTTTATAATCGAATCCCACCAGCAAAGAGATAAGTCCGAAAAAAGAAGAATTTGTTTGTTTGGCCAAAATGTTGAATTTAACACAGGATGCGATAATAGATTAATTTGGACGTGCCATGTTTTCGAATTAGTGGTGGACCACAACATTGCCGATTGCCGTTAATAGGAGTTCCATACCTTCCGAACGGCTAATAAGGTATAGGTCATAATAGGTCAAGGTGAGAATAGTAAAGGTCAAGCCGTAGGTAATTTGAAGCTTGAGACTACATATATTATATACAAGTTGGTAAGCACCTGTGAAACGCTGAGTGCTAGGTCATTTTAATCAAGCAGATGCGTACAGACGACTAATCAACATGTTCATTAGTAAAATAGGTACCAACCCGCCTTCGTTAAATATAATAAAAACACAGAATTTCAAGTCCGACCTAGATAAGCCGGTGTTGCATGCCGCACGCAAGCTAGATAAGAAAATTGGGCTTAGACGTTGCAGTTGGGTACGTTTTTTAATCGATCAACCACTACCCGTGGTACCTACCTATAAATATGTAATAGTTGAACCCCTACCGTGATAAGTGATGAGCTATAACGATTTTGAAGGAACAGAAGCTGGGAGAACACACTCATTACAATACCAACTTGTACCTACCTACTGTTCATAGGTGCCTACATCAGATGCCAACCAAACCTCGGACGACAATGGCAGTAGGTACCTACAGCGTCAAGTTAAACTTGATGTAATTGACTTAACTATGATATTGCTGATATTGGGTGTATATAATTGAAACTCTTTGAGATACATATTACTAGGATTAGGTTGTGCGTCTGTGTTTTTAAGTGATTTTGGTTTATTATTTTCACTAATGAACCTCTGGAATCGAGCATGAAAAAAACGTTTAACCCCCCCTCAAAATTTTAATGGTTTCCGATTCAAGGTATGTAGAATCCGAAAATGCAATAAAAAAATTTCTGTCCGTCCTCCGTGCGACGTACTTCGCACTTTTCTTAGTTTCCATGAGCCAAAATTGTCCCACTTATAGGTCCCACTTGGGGTCTAGTTGGTCCTCGAAGCTCGGCGTTAACGTCAGCCATCCCTAAGGGGTGAAAAATAGGGGTTGAAATCTCCAGGACGCCGTTATCTCGATTTTTTTACGGTTTTAAATAGTTCTCGAACTTGGGAGTTTTTTAAGACCACCCGGACATTGTACGTCCAGCCGTTCGTTCGCAGTAAGGCCCAGAAGTTTGCACCGACAGGCTTTTTCAACAGGAGGGTGAATGAAATAATTGTATAGATTCAGCTCAAATATCATCACTAGGGACGCGGCAACAATTGGGGATTGGCCCGAGATGAAATCATTGCTAGGGATTACCTACCTGATTATATTCACGGAGTATGAAGTCGAGTTGGTTGTTTTGTGATATTATTTCATTTGAAAAATGATGGCTCTTTTGGAGTTTGTTGATAGGTAGTGAAACTTGAACAAACGTTGAAGTATTATTGATGGGTAAATTATTACACAATGGTAAATTACCTATTACACAACGGTTCATTATACCATCTACGTAGAAGGGGCTGGAGTTTGTTGGTAGGTACGTTTGCAACTTTTTTCACTCCACATCAACAATTTCACTTCAGAACTTCTTGTTTGCGTTTCTTTTTGCCATTTTAGGTACTGATTGTCATCGTCAGAATTATTTTAGGAACATTTAACTCGTGATTCAGGTAGGTACCTAGTAACGAGTATGGGGTTAAGTACTAACCTACGGAGGGACTGCGATCTACATAATATGTATAGAATAGTACATATATTATGTAAAGGGTTATCTGTACGGAGAGCTGTGGTCTGTAACAGAAGGGTATTTTGCACAAAATAATAAACCGTTGTGCAGGGATCTGCAGCGTTTTAATTATGTTATCTTGATTTATTTATTTTCAATTTGGTATGTTTTGTATTATTGAACTATCAATTTCCAGTCTCCTGCCATGTTCTTTCTGTGATATTATATCTAGACCGCATGAAAACTCGAAGCGACCAAGAACACGGTTTAAACGACATTATGAACTGGGGTTTTTTTTTACCACCCTAACTCGGCCTCCCGGGGGTCTCCGGGGTTGATTTTTCGTACACCCATTTTCGAGGGGCCCCTGAGGTGTGTACCAAATTTCAACCCTCGGGTCCATCAGCGGCCGGAGTTATGGAAGTTTGAAAATCGTTATTTTTCAAGTTTTTTTCTACTTGTTTTTGTTCTCGTTGTTCTTTGACAGGGCTACATCCTCACACAGACGATACGGATCGAGCTGAAATGCACACACATTCAGGCTCAAACGAAGTGCGTTTTGGGCGCCCCCATTAGGCGGTGTCTTGAGGGGGGGGGGGGGGGTAGTAAATGGTAGAGAGGCGTTTCAACAGGTGAATTTTTTTAAACGCTTTAGCTTCATAACCGGAAGGAAACACCAATTTAGGACAAAAGATTTTACTTCAAGATTTTACTACGAATCTCCCCGCCAAGCAGAGTTGAAAGCCATGTTACATCTATGAATGTAATTTATTTGAATATTTGTAATTATGATGCCCCTGATCTTGTGGTTTAATGGGAAGTCATATTAATATGTTAAATAATAACTTGTGAACTGTAGTTTCTATATCTTCTAGATGGAAGGAGAAGGGTGGGGGAAGACTAATGATTCTACCGACGTAGTAACGTTACCACAATGCCAAAACCGCTTAAGTACCATTTTGGCCATTTTCACCTAACTGAGTTTTTGGAGTCACTCTATTATACTCTATATCATGCCAATACCGCGAATCCCTACTACTAATTCAAACAGGTTACAATCAATCCCTAGTTACAAAGTGTCGCCTATCTCCAGAAATGAACAATCTGACCATACCAAAATCGAAGTGCGGGAACTCTTCCTTCCATAACCAGCAGATGTCCTTAAAACTTTGTCAATGCCCATAAATATTTTAGTGTTGAATGAAGAGAAAATTAGATCCAAATATCGTTCGTTATTGAAAAGAACTTAAGCACAAAATTGCGATTTAATTCGAAGTGCACAAGGCCAAAATCGCATATGTACCTACACTACCCTATTGGTTCGAAATGGCTTTTTCATAGTGGAGTGACAACCCATGTCATCATTATGAAAGTGCCGTCGCTTTAAAGCCATTTTTCGCTTTATACTGTAGCGTCAAAGAACGCGTTTTTCCAAAGCCGGCCATGCTTTTACTCGAAACTAAAACGACAATGAAATCGAGCCCGCATATCACCCATGTGATGCGGGGTTGCCTATCATACTGATTGCTAACCTTCCCCCTGTGATGCAACATGTAAGGGTGCAACATGTGATGCAAGGGTCATGAATCTACACGGATGCGCGTAAATTATATTTAATTTAAAAAGAAAAAAAGAAGAAGAAGAATTAATTCGTGCGTCCAGCATTAATCCACGTTTCGTCCAAATAGTAAATCTGTCGATTTTAATTTCTAAACTTTCGGATCTGTCTCAAATGATCCCTTCTCCACAAAACAAGCTCCACCCAATCAAGCAGCATTGAATCTCTTCCACGTTTGACAAATTGAAATTGCAGTTCTGTCGACAACTTGTAAAAAGTGGTTCTTTCATCATTGGGGAGGGGATCGCCTGTGCTAACGTCAAACAACATTTTATTTATAGTAAGAAGTTTATTTTTGATTTTTTGGTGTATTGCCTCTCGATCTAAATAATCGCCCGATCAGTTATTTTTGGGGTGGGCTCTGGTCTTCTTTTGTGAACAAAACCAGCCGTTTTCTCTGTGTTCTTTTATCACCCGGTAAATTGAGGCCGCTCATATACCTGTCGCGGCATCCACCATCTCCACAACACAGGACAGATCGGTCTCGATAAATTTCACGCATATGCTTGCACACGTTCATTACAGCGATTTTGTAGTTTTTAGTGATAGGTGGAGAAACTTACCGAGTGGGCTGTGTCGGTTTCCGACCTTGACATCACTGTTATATTTTGCTTTAAAAAACTACGGAGTTGGAATGAAAATAAAACCGATGAATTAAAGCTGAAGCCAAGATCTTGCCAATGAAGCATTTTCGGCAGTTAAAGGCCCCCATAAGTGAATATTATATTCAATAGAGGTACTGTTACGCTAGTAAGGAGATCGGGTAGAGCAAAAATGGTTTTGATCGCGGTTTTTCCCCCATTTTGGAGAGAAACCCCCAAAACCGCCCTCGCCAAACCCTTCCACCCTACCGTACTCCTACATTTTCCTGGGTCACAGGAACTGAAAGCAAATTTCTAACTAACAGGTTAAAGAACTGAAACCCTATGGGGAATAAAATTAAGTTTCTTCACATTCAACTCGATCGGTTTGGGCCAGAAAATTCCAGAAAACCGAAATTGATTGTTTCCCATTTTTTGTATGTTAGAGATGTGGGAACACAGTAACTATGATAAAAATCATGCCGGTGTTTCTGCAAGTATTGACGTGAATCCGCGTCATGCCAATTAATTGGCAAGTCTTTGTAAGTGAGTGATTGGAAGTATATGGTAAGCAAATTAATCCACATTAATTTGATCATGAAGAAGATTTATTCCAGAACGCATGAACAAAAAGTAAGGAATTTAGGTTTATGTAAAGAACATGATTAATAAAAATGAAATTCCCTAAAACATTCGAGGCACAAGGCTGGGTTATCTCGGCAGTCGGAACAATAAAATTTGGTATCCTTTCTCACTTTTTTTTATAACAATGTACACATCTCCAGCGCTTAGTGTCACCTTTTGAACCCTGTTTGGGGATCAGTGTTGGGAGATGTATAATTCTTGTCTTAGGTTATACCATTGGTGGGAGTGGTGGTGGGGGTAAAAGAAATTTTACTATTTCCAGCTCGAGACTGTTTCGTTCATTGCGAGTAAATCGGCAATCCCAAAGAACCTCTTTATTAGAGTGAGTTATAACTTACAAGATGGCGAAGGAACAGCTTCATTGTTATTATTATTGCATGAGTTATTAGTTTCCTCAGCAAAGCCCGAAATATCGATGACCCCAATTTTATCGTTCTCGACGTAGACAATATCTTCCTCACTATCCGAACACAAATCATCGAGAATTGTTCGAATTTCTTCATCTGAATATACCTGCGATTTCAACGGATTCAAGTAAGAATGCAGGATGAGGAGATTGGACAGAAAAGACATTGGAGACATTGGAAGAAAAAACAAAATAATAGAATAACATAAAGGACTTACCTTTCTGGTTGGACTTAGGTTCATTTTTGTTGGTGGAAATACCTCAATGACCCGTATAAAAATGCAATGGCACAGTAAAAAAAACTTTGTGGTGAGTGTTAGGCAGCAGACAGCAGTTCAAGGCACAGCAACTCGTAAACTTGTAGGGGGGGGGGGGGGGGCTAAAAAACGGACTTCGCCCTCTGAAAGCTTACAATCCTAAAGGGGGCGTTCCACCAACTGTTTCCCTCTCTTAAATGGGAATAGAAACAGTACCTAAATAAAAAGAATCATTTTTCTTTTATACAACAAATCAAGGACTCAAGAAGCAAGTGCATGTGAAGCATCGTCGGTCTCGTAATTTCGTCAAACTCATCTTGTCCCAATGTTTAATAGTGTAGGTACCTACTTCGTCTCTATATTTCAAATTTTAATTGGGCGATTAAACAACTATGGGCGACGGATCCTTCACGTCGGGAACGAACCTAACCTGAAAACTGACCTAGACTAAGTGTGAAAAAATGATAGTGTAGTGTCAAAAGTTACTGCTTGGATTCTAGATCACCTCCAGAGAAAAACAAGAATCAATAATTGACTTACCTTCCTTCCTAGAACTCTACCATAAAACCTGAGATAAATTAAGCTAAACTCCAAAAATGTTGGAGTACCATTCTTCAAACTCTCAAATTACCAGGATACGACTCCCTTGTCCTTTGAAAATGGAAACAGTCCTTACATCGCCAAGGGGGAAAGGGCGATAAATCGGGCAATAATTCCCAAAGGATACACCCCATCCCTCAAGGCACTATCATAGGCCACGGTAGATTCGTGAGAGAACAAGTCAAGATTCCAAAGACGGATCGAAGACTCACTAGCCCCCGAAACCACCGAGGTCCATCACAAAGGACAGGGAAGTTCACAAAAGTTCTGCATTGCAACCAATTCAAATAGAATGATAATTTTTTCCCCCAGACTAATCGAATACCCCAAAATTTACTTGAGCTCAGGACCTTATGAGAGGAGCTGCCAAGCTGACATTAGCAGCCTATAGCACATGGTAGGAGGTGATCACATTTATAGTTACTAAATTGAAACACACAAAAAAACAGAAATTCGCTTAGCTGCAAATGTGGAGAAAATCCTATAATCCATAGAATGCAATTCTTGACTAAAAGGAAAATTAATGATGACTTAGAAATTATCTGGAATGTGAACTGAATTTCAAAAAAAGGAAAAGGAAACCTAGTTGAAGAGCTGAAACTTTGAAAGTGTGCACTGCCTACCAGCTGGGACAAGATTTTACCAAAAAGGAATAGTAAGGAAAGGACATGAGTTTTGCAATTAAGTGGAACAAAATCCATATTCAAGCCCTCATCATTTAATCAACTAAGAATAAAAAATGAAACGGAAAACAGACAGAAAATGAGTACAAACACGATAAATTCATCAATTACAAAAAATTCTTAGCCATCTAAAATATTAAGAATAAAATTAATAAAAATAAAAAATGCCTAACTTCTACCCAAAATAAACTTTTGAAGTGACCTAATGTTCAACTAAATTAACAATTTGAATATTGCTTTTCAAAATATTACTTTAATGGTCAACATTTTATTTATGTTAAGTCGAAAGGAAAACTTTCCCATAGACAAAGCCCTTAAAAATACTCCTACAAAACCCCATACATCAAGACTTATGAAAAGGGAACCACCATCACAAGAGTTTGATTATTTTTCATTTTTATTTAGGGTAAAACCCCCAGTTTTCGGCACCCTTAAGGAAGTTTTTGACGGATTTTATCATACCTCAAACTAAATTTGAGCTTATGGGCAACAACTCCACTGCTTTTATATTTGCTAATGTCTCCACTTCAGTAATAAATGAGCTTGAACCGGCTATTTCAATTATTTATTTTTAAATAAAAGAAAATATATGGAAAAGCTGTTAGCTCCAGTATTCGGCATGATTTTTCTAGTTTTCGGCACCCCTAAATACCAGTTTTGGGCAGTCTATGTCCAGTTTTCGGCACCCCAAGTACCTATAATCGGCACCCGATGAACAGAAGGTCGGTAGGTGTTGTAACAAACTAGAAACGAAATCACTCAAATATTAATTAATAGATCGGTATGTATTTATCACAAAATTGTAATACAACTTTGACAGGTACAATAATTTCAAAATCATAAAGTATATGGCACACATTATGACAGTCCTTAGACTTTCATTGACACTGGAACTTTGAAAGATCAGATCTTTCTTTCTCACTGAACTCAAGCAACAGAAATAAGACCGATGACTAAGTGGTCTAGCAGTAACCAGTTTGTCTAAAACTGTCAGTGAACACTACTTATTCTAAAAGTAAACACAAGGTATACAAAAATGAGCATAAGGAACCAGGAACTTGAACACTGAAAGAAACTTACTTTAGGCTTGGAATACTCGACTAAGAATACATTGCTGATTTTAAATTTTAAATAAGCAACAAACAAATAAGGGCAGTTAGAAATTTAGGATACGGAGTAGTTTGTAAGGCATGGGGGGCAACGAAAAAACGTCTTCGTCATCAAGTTCTTCAGATGGTTGAGAACATCTTTTGTGATGAACCTTAGAGCCATGATTTACTTCGATTAATGCCATTATTCTTAGCATTTCCCCCGCATTTGAAGCAAAGGGGCTATGGAAGTTCCAGGTGTCGGATCATTGGATGTTTTTGGCACATTTTTCTTTTCGGCTTTCGCAGACTTATTTTTTCCTCGATTTTTTCCCCGTTCTTCTTTCGCTGCCTCTTCTACGTATTTTCTTCTTTTCCTGTTTTTTTCGTAGAGTTTTCTCCACAGGCTCCATGTTATGTCGTGTGGCATTCTCTCCATCGAACCGGTTCCTTTCCTTTTCGGCGTGGATGGCCAGTGCAGTACCTACCTCCCTTGAGGTTTTGAAAGGTTTTATTGTTATCTTGAGGAAGGGAGTATGTTTTACTGCCTTGATGATTGCAGGGTTGATCCTCTGATCCATAGTCTTCATTCATAAGCATGGGAGCGTCGAGTGCAGCACTGAGGACGTCATCAATTGATAGAACCGATGGTTCGGAAGCTCTGAACTGGATGGCGTTAAGCAAATACCTCCTAAGTGACAGTGGGCCAGGGTCACAAAAGTTGTCTATATTATTTTTAAAATGAAATTAGATTCCACTCTGAGAATTTTGAGACCAACCGCACGCTCCCACGATAAGTAGTTATTTTTCTATGATTTTTCAAATTTTCTAGAGGTTCCTACGTCATTGCACTCTTCTCGCCTGGGCGGGACCCCCCTGCCCACTGTGACGTAAGAACCTCTGGAATTGAAAAACCATAAAAACAACTGCTGATCGTAGGAGTGTGCGTTTGGTCTCGAAATTCTCAGGATGGAATCTACTTTAATTTTTTTTAAATAAAATAAATACTTGCATAGCTGGTTCTACTTTTCTTTTCTTTTTTTAATCGAGCGATTCTGGAATTTTGTTTCGTCTGGAGGGCATTGTTTCTGGCTACATTTTATGAAAAGTAGAGGTAAGTAACGTTTTCGCTTATTAGGTTTTTGCAAAACCAAAAAATGTTTCGTCTGGAGGGCATTGTTTCTGGCTAAATTTTATGAAAAGTAGAGGTAAGTAACGTTTTGTCGCTTATTAAGTTTTTGCAAAACCAAAAAATGCTACAAGCCAGTTATGCAAAACCCATCCAACCGCCAATATTTGTCACTTATTAGGTTATTGCATACCTACCTGCATTTGACTGAAAACTGATACCAATACGACTAAGCGCCATTCATTATCATTACACCACCAAAAACCATCAACAAAAGAGATAGGTACGGGAATACATTATTAGGCGACAGCAAATTTCAGAGCCCGCAGCTGTCACAGAAAACTTAGTTGCAAATTTATATTAATCGCCATTTCTGATGTCGCTTATTTGGTTACTGCATAACTTTTCTTGTGATATGGAGCTTAGCAGGAAATTGCGAAATTCAGGTTGTCCTTAAGGGAAAGTCGTTTAGTTTATACCGGAATAGGTTTAGTTTATTCGAAACTGGAATGGGTATAAAACCTAAGGAAATCGATTCTACACGACGAGACAGTTCCAACGATACCACTAACTCGATTTTTGAAAATTCTTTCAGGAGGTAGGTACGTACCTACCTATTTGCATAAAGCTGTCCAACTGTCGGTCGTACTGAAATATTACTATTTTCATTTGGTGACCACAGCAATAGATTTTTTCATTAAAACGTCATGAAATTTATGGTCATGAGTATGCTATGACATACAGTGAATTTCTAAAGAAAGAAAAAAAACAGCGAGAAGTTCTGAAACCTAGTTGAAATTTGACTGTGTACCTATTAGGGTGATTAAATTGTTGCCACTGCCCAGTTGTTGGCATGCCGAGATCTCCAGTATTCGCCATGCCAAAAACTGGAATTGGGGGGTGCCGATTATTAGTTTGAGGTGATCCAGTTTTCGGCATCAGGGGTGCCGAAAACTGAAATACCGATGTTTCTGAGACCAGTATTCGGCACCCCCTTAGATTAATACTATTTTATACTTTGCAGGCTTATTTTACACTTTATGAGCACAGGAATACTCGCACTATCAAACGGAGGTGTGAAAAACATGACAAATATCAGTAAAACCTATGATATTACCTTTACCAGGAATGTCATTGCTTACCAAAATCGTTAGGAACCGCTTTCACTGCCGATGGCTCGTGGCGGACTTACTTCCAAACGGGTTTTTCATCCATTCCGGTATGCAAAAGGTGGAAAATTATACATGCGCATGTGCAGGAGAGTTACCCCTGTCCAACGAGCGTCTTTTGTAGGTTCTACATCTCCCCAGAAGCTTATTCGAAAAACCGCCAGTGGGTGCCGAAAACTGGGGGTTTTACCCTATTTGGGCTTAGGCATGGAGATAGAGTTAAGTCAGAAAAAAACCCTTGAGGGCAAAATTAACTTTGATGGGGAAAAAACCTAACCCTATCCCAATGTATTCTTAAGTTGCCTCTCGCATGATCAAACCACAAAGAGTTATTTAAACAAAGGCCAACTGCCAATAGAAAATTTCTTTAAAGAAAAAAAATTGATGTTGATGTTGACTCTCTAAGTACCTAGATTCGGAAACCCCGTTAGGTATTAGCATTGTTAGGAAATTTTACTGACCAAGTTCCTACCTTAATTCAGCTGGAGGATGCCCAAGGAGCCTTGTCGTCAGCAGACTTCATAGCAGCCAAGTCTCTCGATTCTGACTTCTACTTTTCCCAAGACAACTCTTACCTCCCACTCTCCCCGTTTAATAAGGAAATCTTATACACTGAGGAGAGGGGTGTCTGAGCAAACCTCAAGAAAATGGGGTCGGGTAAACCGGTGAAGTGATGTCACAAAAGTAAAACTGAGAACGATTATTCACAAAACCGATGAAATTATTTGGTTGGATTAAAATGAAAGGAGGGACACGACGAAATTCACCGTTAGTTAACCAAATACCCTAATTTGATACATTTACAGTTAATATGTGACTTTCTTCAGCTCACAGGTACACTAACCCAACGCGCCGCACGAAGAAACAGGGGCGACCGATAATACGGGAGTCACCAATACGGCCGATGTCTTCTTTGTGGCTGACGAGTATTCGCATTCCTTCCCTATAGCGGTATTTCATTTCCTTGTTTGTGGCAAGTGGCTGGGTGGCAGGAAGAACTCGCATCTTTTTTGGTTTATTATTCTGTGAATAATACACCTATGCATTCGCTCAGCAAAAAATTTTTATAACACCCCCTCAAACTTTTTTCTTTTCCGTTTCAAGGTGCGTAGATTCCAAAAATGCAATGTCCGTCCGCCGTCCGCCATACGCCGTATCACGTCTACAGGCTTCATTTTAGGTCTAAAAAAGTCGTTCTTTCGCACACATGCTCCATTTGGGCCCTAGTTGTGTCCCGAAACTTTTCAGCCCGATCGGAATATACCCAGGGGTGTTATGAGTGAAAATGTGTGTAAAAATAGGTACTTTTTGCGTTTTAGCAACATGTTAGTAAAATGAGCTTTTGAGGTATCGTTTTCCATGTTTTTGGGGACGAGAATACCGAATATGAAGTCGATTTTGACCAAAGACGCGGAAATTGAGGTTTTACCAAAGGTTCAGCTCCCAAAATTGGTTTTTTTGAGTCAAAAACCTGGAAAACTGTCTGAAATAACCATCAATGTGTATACTAACATTAGAAAAAGTGTAAACAGCTGAATCAACACCATTAAATCGCACTACCAATGATCAAAGATGATCTGGGAAAAAAAGCGTACCTATTTCATGTTTTGGGGGCCAAAATTGGTGGAAATCATCAGAAATAGCTATTTCAATCATTCCACATGAAAGAAACAATACATTTAACAGCCAACAAAAATCTCTAGAACTCCAATAGAATAATAAACCCATGTGACAAGGACTTTGCAGCGTTTTTGTGCGATAGCGTCGGTTGTTTCGTGCATAGGTATTGTAATTCCTTTTCAAATTGTAGTTGAACTATGAATTCTGACAGTAGTTCTGACGGGGATGAAATTCGCCGACCTCCTCGTCGTCGCAACCATCCAAACCTGATTTCATCGAAAACAAGTTGTGAAAATGAAGATTCCAACAGTGCAGAACATGATAATGTCCCCACTCTCACTCTAAATTGAATGTACTATAGTTAAAAGCACTTAGGCGGTTTTGGAGTCGTGATAATCATAACTTCGATGATACGCATGTACGTATTATATTACCTATAGAATAAAAATTTGAATGGTTTGTAGTTTTATAATATACTAGCTGTGTACCCGCGCTTCGCAACGGTAGAACAGACACCCCCTTTAGGACAGGCCCCACTCATAACAGATACCACCTCAGGATTGACATACCACCTCTCTATTTGGACTAACTGCCTTTAACCCCCCCCCCGTATCCTATGAACCCTCCCTACCTGGTTAGAAACATTCCTCAATGTTCACACAACAAATTCCCAAAGTTGCACTCCAATTGGTCAAGTAGTTTTGAAATTTCTGTAGACCCCCCCCCCTCTCATAACCTGTACCCCCCTCCCACTAACATCCTGATTGAAGTACCACTTGAACGTACTCGTCGAGCTGAATCCAGAATCTAATTACAATCGGATTTACGTCCAACCGTTCAAAGTTATAAGCATAAACGTCCCCATAGAAGTGATTATAACACGTTTTTTAGTAGTATTTCATTCATAGCGTTTCAACGGATGGACAGATTCAAATGCGGATTTTTCATAAACCTTCCCAGATAAATTCTGCGTCAAATGGTACCAGCCGCAACTTTCTACGTTCAGCTGTTCTCAATTGATGCCGAGACAAACAAACAAACAAACAAACAGACAAACAGACACTGTTTCATTATATGTATAGATGGGTAAATCTTTCGTTGGGCGGGAGCCCAAAACGAACTTCTGGATCCACCACTGAGTAGGTATAAATTCTTAGGTATAGATTCTTATTTTAAGTAATATGGAATAGATATAGGTATAGATATAGGTATGGAATATGTATAGATATAGGTACCTACCTATACTTATAATAGATATAGGTATAGATTCTTATTTTAAGTAATACTGGAATCGAGCCTGCCACAGAGGTACAGATATAGGTATAGAATAGATATAGGTATAGAATGGATATAGATATAGATTAGGTATAGAATAGATATAGGTATAGAATGGATATAGATATAGATTAGGTATAGAATAAATATAGGTATAGATTCTTATTTTAAGTAATTAATATTAGAATGGAGCTTGTCACGGAGGTGATATTCCAAGCATTCGCTCTTTGAATATAACGTTAATCGTTCATAAACTCCTCAAGTAACGCTCCCCACAAGATGATCGTTTGTTTAAATCCAAGTGTCTCCTAGATCGGGAATCTAATCGGATGCTATTTTAACGGGTAAACTGCTGAATTTGCTTGCCATGACCTCGAGGGACGAGCTTGAGAACTGTATTATTTGCTCATTCAAGCTGTTATTAATATAAGAAAAAGCTTCTTGCTCCTGAAGTGACTATCTGGGGGAGAGCGCAGTGTTCAAACATGCTTAACTATACCATTATGTTTGTGTTTCCAGTGAAGATGGGGGTGGTCAGGCTAAAACTTGATCACTATCCCTTCTTAATTGGTGATAATATCACTAGTCTAGGAGGGGGACTCTTGAAGGTCCACCGTCACTCTTGTGACGGTGAATTGTTCGTGTGAAATAAGGGTTTTCTGACATAATATCTGCAAAAACCGATTTCTCCATTAATTTACGGATTTGAATTCTCAGTTAACCTTCCAGGGTTAACTAGGTATTGAAAATGAAACCTAACTAGACTTCAACCTGAGAAAATTACATTTACCAGAGAATACTGAAAACAGTCTCAAGTTTTCCGGTCACGTTTATTCAGCATTTCAACAACTTTTTTTTCTGGCGAACAGGTTTTCTGACGAAATAACTTCAAAAATCGTTTCTCCACTAATTTACGAATTCTAATTCTCAATTAACCTTACCAGACCCCCCTACCGACCTTACTCAGACCTGCCGACTAGGCGTTGGAATATTTCAATTTAGCACGCAAAAACCTTAGGAAAATGATACCAAGCTAGATCAAAATTAGCCGAAATAAATTTCTGGGCATTTCCCCCCTGATTTTTGGCGTTTCACACAAGATTTTTGGAAATCAACTGCATTTTCTCGAAAAAGTTAATCCTACCGGCATGGGAGTGGTTTCATTCGATTCAGCTTCGAAATCCATTCAAAAATGATACACCACTCTATCGAAACACGTAAAATTGATATTAAGAGTATTTCCCCTCCCACCACCCTCAAAACCAACTTTCCCCTCCTAAATTTGTATAGACTCTTCTGTTCCGTAAGCCTTATGCCAAAAGAGATTTTTCCACAATGTACCAATTCTCGTCTATTATTCCTACACTACACGATTTTGAGTTGAACAACAATGACTAAGGCCCACTGTCACCAGAAAATTATTTAACGGAGTTTAGCCAAACTCCGTTAAAGTTAACGTCGAGGATTAAACCTGGAAAGGCAGCTGGCGTCTTTCACCAGCCCAAATGTCGGTTAAACCCAGTTTGAAATAATGGAGTTTGCCTGACGAAGTTAGGTTAAAATGTCCAAACAAAAGTTGGACAATATGACGCGCCGGGACTATAAACTCGTCAAAACAACAACAACCACCACTCAGCTGATGTCGATTCCCGCTTCCATTGTTCCCCTGTAATAATAAACTGTAATTTGCCAGTGATTTCTGATTTACAACGACTCCAGTCACGAGGTAAGGTACCTATAATATCATTGTGGAACACATGGTATAGAGTAAATACCAATACAATGCCAACTCGCGTTAATTCATTTCACAGCTCTATAACAACGAAACCGAAAATCAGCTGTGAGCTAGGCGGCCATATTGGGATCTCATGGATAACAGAGATTAGCGACTTTAATGCGACTTGCCGGATTTCGGGCGTTTAAACTTGAGCCCCCTTGGTGGAAGTTTAAGCTTGCACACAGCTCTGGTGAAAGACAGTGAGCGCTAAACTCAGTTAATTTGCAACCTCTTCCGGGTTAAACTCGTTTCAAATTTTTGGTGAATGTGGGCCCAAGTTATTATGTAAGTCTACGCAAGTGGTCTGCCATGAACGTCAAAATGATGCAAGAACTCATAAGAAACTGATGTAATAAACACAATTTATTAACACTATGATACAAAATCAATCTATCGGCAAGACGAGAATTCAAATATATTTGAACACTACTTCTTTTCTATCAGCTACAGTTTGAAGCTCAAGTTTGACTGGGCACTGGAGCCAATAGCTGAGGAGTTCTTCCGTGTACCCGATTAGGAAATAGAACTTGCGAGGAGGCAACGATCGGTGGACTATTCCAGCTATCCTGATGATGTTATGCTGTCTCTTGATGATAATTTCGGAAAGGAACAGGTTGTGCCAGGTGCCGATCATGAATTTTCGGATGAATACGTCTTCAAAGAGAGTTTCAGCGGGTCTGATCCCTCCTTGAATATTAGCTGGAAATACATCAGACCAATGAATATCTCGCTGAAAGGCAATCCATTCAACTGACAGGTACCCAGTAATTTAGGTACATACACACACGTCATTATATACAAAGAGGGATTAGTAGGATTCTCTGAATTACGTTTCATTAACAGTGTGGGTACCACTTTAGCATCTTGAGGACATGCCCCGATTTCAGGTAGCTTCTTTTTCAGACCCCCCAAAATACTGTAAAATTGTACAAATTCAAGCTTATTTATCATCGGTATTAAAACAGCACATGCAAATAAATACTAAGATGTTTTAAAGAAGGCTGTAGGTCTTTTTTCGCATTTAATAAACGGCTGATGCTGTTGTAAACTACCATTAATAAAACGTGAGTTATAGTACACTGAACACTGTTAACTAATATCTAAAGGATCTGGTTTTAGGCCTAATATATTATGTTTAAGCGGACTGCAATAGTTCGTATAAACTAACATTTCCCCTTGACTCTGTCCATGGCTCTATGGTAACAAATTTAATTTTTTACAAAAATCACGAGAACAAAATTTTTAAAACATGAAAAATTTGTCAACTAGTGCGTTTTATGCAAAGGCTTCCAAAATTAAAGACAAAGAATTTATTCATTTATTTTAAGCACTAAAACTGCATTGAAAATAGAACCAGTTTTATGATACCAATCAAACTAGAATTAATAGGTAATATAAAGTATGAAACTAATATAAGTCTAAAATATAAGATAGAATATAAAATTAAATCCATATCACACTACCAGGTTTTACGCATTTTCTTATTCCTGAACGTGAAGTGGAAGAAATGCACTTTTTCAGAATTTTCTCAAGGTAACCCCCCCATAGACCAGTGCGCACCCTGGCAGAGCAATATTAAGGCCAAATCACACTGAGCAGTTTTTCTGCATTTTTTCACGCATTTTCGAAATCGGAACTACCAACAAAAAAGGAATTAAAAACGTGAATGTAGAAGAGGAATAATAGCTGTAGGTACATCTCGAATACAACACATTCTGGCGGAGTGCAGTTTTATTAACACTGAAACTTCACGTCACTTGTGTCAGGTTAGGGCTTCAAATATTGAAGCAATGTTAGCATGGAGCATTATCACAGAGTAACAACATGAAGACTAAACTGAATAATTAGTCAGTCTTTGAGTATCACTGAATAACGGACATCTTCTCAAAGCTGGAAAATGGAAAAGGTGACAACAGGGTTACCAATAGTTTTGAATTATTACCTTCGCAAGGGTTACATGTTTGTGTTTTTCTTGCAGAAAATGGCGTCGAGGGAAACATTAAAACTTGTCCTAGATATCTCAGTGATCAATATTGTTCCACCAGGATGAGTACCAAGCTATTATGGGGTGGGGGGAGGGGATTCACTTTGAGAAAATGCTGAAAAGTGCAGTTCTTCTATTTCATGTTTGGGAATAAGAAAATACGGGGAAAATGCCTAAAAACTACTAGTGTGGAATGACCTTAAGCCTCAAAGGGCCCTACACATGATCAATAACCTATACCTGTCAGGTAAACCTGAGCTGCACTCGCCAGGTATAAGAAACTGATCGTGTGGGTGGGAGACCAACAGTTTTGGGCTGAACAGGCCACCAAATAAATTGGGGCGATAACTAGACCTGACTTGAGTTACACCTTCTGAGAAAACTGATGGTATGGAAAGTCAAACACTCGTCAGTTCAACTGTTTTAGTTCGAATTTTGTTTGAGGGAAGAAGGGTACCTACCTATGGATGCTCTTCCCTTCTTCCACAAAACCAGTTGTGTTGTTGAGGTGGTAAATGTTCAGTGCCTTGTGCAAAATTCAAAATATGACTTCACAACCGAAAAGCACTGGCAGAATTTGACTTGGAACGAGAATAATGTCTCCGGAAAATGGCTGATCCGCTGATTTCAAAAAATCATCACAGAAAGCTGCGAAGCCCTTGTCATATGGGTTTATCATTCTCTTGGACGCACCTACAGAAATGTTGGCTGTTGATTTATTGTTTCGTTCATGTGCAATAATTTAAATAGATATTTGTGATGGTTTCCACCAATTTTGGCCCCAAAACTCGAATTAGGCTCCTATTTTTGACAAATTATCTTTCATCATTAATATAGTACCCTTTAATTATCTTGATTCACCTGTTAATACTACCCCTAGTCTTATTATACAAATTTAGTGTGACTTCAGACAATTTCCCAGGTTTCTGACTCATAAAAAATTAATTTTGGGAGCTGAGCCTTCGTTACAACCTCAATTCTTCACTCTTTGGTCAAATTCAACTTCATATTCGGTATCCTCGCCCTAAAAAACATGGGAAACGATAACTCACAAGCTCATGTTCAATAAAACCTCGAAAATCCTATTTTTACACCCTTGGGTGTATTCCGATCGGGCTGCAAAGTTTCGGGACACAACTAGGATCCAAATGGAGCCTGTGTACGAAAGAACGAATTTTTTAGACCGAAAATAAAGTAGATAAGGATGATAAGGCGGCCGGATTATTCTGTTAACAATATACCTATGTATTCGCACAGCGAACACCCCCTCAAGGTGAGTAGATTCCAAAAATGCAACGTCCGTCCACCATCCGCCATACATCGTACGCCATATCATCCATATCTACCTTTATTTTCTGTCTAAATAATTCGTTCTTTCGCACACAGGCTCCATTTGGGCCCTCGTTGTGTCCAGAAACTTGCAACCCGATCCGAATATGCCCAGG
The DNA here is from genome assembly GCA_954871275.1 of Leptopterna dolabrata. Taxonomy (NCBI): domain Eukaryota; kingdom Metazoa; phylum Arthropoda; class Insecta; order Hemiptera; family Miridae; genus Leptopterna; species Leptopterna dolabrata. Next base: position 63,732,342 of record OX940976.1, on the reverse strand, counting down.
GGTATTATGGGTGAAAAGTGGGTATAAAAATAGGGGTTTTCGAGGTTTCGTCTGAGGTTTTAGTGAAAATGAGCTTGTGAGGTATCGTTTTCATGTTTTTAAGGGCGAGGGTACCGAACATGAAGGCGATTTTGACCAATGAGCGAAGAAATGAAGTTCTAACGAAGTTTCAGCCTTAAATTTTGGTATAAAATCGCTTTCTTTCGCATACAGTCTTCATTTGGGCCATAGTCGTGTCCCGAACGTTGCAGCCCGATATGAATATACCCAGGGGTGTTTTGGGTGAAAGATGGATAAAAATATGGGTTTTCGAGGTTTAGTGAAAATGAGCTTATGTGGTATCGTTTTCCATGTTTTTAGAGGAAGAAGATCGAATATGAAGTTGATTTTGATCAATGAGTAAAGAAGGTGCCGAAATTTCAGCTCCCAAAATTCATTTTTTATTAGTCAAAAACCTGGGAAATTGACTGAAAAATCTGTACAACAACACTAGAAGTAGTATTAGCAGGTGAATCAAGACAACTAAATGGCATCATCAATGATCAAAGACAATTTGTCAAAAAAAGAAGTAAAACACAATAGGGTCAACAATTCGTTTTTGGGGGCCAAAATTGGTGAATCAAAAATAGCTATTTCAGATTGCACATGAAAGAAACAATAAATGAACAGCCAACATTTCTGTAGGTGTGTCCAGTAGAATAATAAACTCATGTGACAAGGACTTCGCAGCGTTTTTGTCAATTAAATTATTACCGCACGATAAAAACATTATTTTTTCCCGTCCCTCGAATTTTTTTTTTTTGTCCTATTTTTTCGCAACTCAAATTCTCACGCCCCTCGAAAACTGGCGCTCTGGGCAAATTGCCCAGTTGGCCCGTTTGTATGTATTTTATTCGTAGATAGTCCAACGCCGTGTAGAGGGTCAAGTTGACCGCTTCCTCATTGTATGGCAATAGAAAATAATATTTAACCTACCTACTTACATTGATGTGTGGCAACAGTAAACAAATTCAGGGATTAGCAATATTTACTACGACGGCGGAGACAATAAGCTCTTGCCTTCACATTCCCATCATTTACACAAACTCACATGTGTTCCACGAGTTCCAAGATTTCGCATGAGCAATATGATGAGGAGCCCAAGCCATCTCATATGTCAGTGGTTTGTCGCCTTTGGGCGACCTCTTGTAGCGGCCCGCCTGCTTCTTTTCACAAATTGCCGTCAAGTGAAGACACCTACTGATGCCAAGGCTGGTTACTGAGGAACCCAGGAGGCTCTTGACGATCTGAAAAATCAGAAAACGTCAAGTTCACTCGTACCGGGTGAGTGGGTGCGAAAGTTAGAGCTTTGTTAAATCGTAGTTGGCAGAATGTGGGTAGAAGTAGAGGTGGTGCAGTTTTAACGATTAAATTAACGCGAGGTACAGAGGATTGGAGCACCTCGTTCATTTATGTCAACTTATTCTGCACCAGATCACCCAGACAATAGACAAATTCTTAATTAATCTTCAAATAACATTTACCGATGTGGGCTGAGCCAATCGTATAACTTGCGCCAAAGACATCCCGTACGTGAAGGATTAGAAGATTAAAATTAACGGATACCAAGGCGCCTCCGGTATAGCTGCCAACAAAACTTGCACTCTGTAATTAGGTTTACGAGTAGGATCACATAATAGTAGACACAATTAATTATTATGTTTGGAAAGTAATGAAAAAGAAGCAGTAAAAATAGCGTTCATCGTATTTACATGAAAGAGAGCATAACAGCACTGTTTTATAACCTTTTAACTTCTTCTTCGAGTTTTCTTGAGTGCTGACATGGACGCAGCTGAGTGTGGAGTCTGGATTGTGAAGGAAGTAGGAAATTCTCCATTTGTTTGTATTCTCCATACGTTTGGGAAGACCATGGAAATAGATCCACATGAGATACCTACCTAACGCAGCATTCCCTTTGAGTACCTATACATAACCAAAGGATATCGGTAGGGTTCAACCCGACGAGTTCTTACCTTGTAATAGGTATGTTCCAGCCACCAGAACTTGTGCTAAAAAGTTTCAAAACCAGAACCTAAGTTTTTCTGAAGGGTGGGAATCAGTTTTAGAACTGTTTCAGTTCAAGAACTCATCGGCTGGAGCTCCTTGGATTAGGGCCCAAAAATAGCTGATTAGGTACCACAGAGACTTTGGTCAGTTTAACGTGAAGGCTGGAGAGAAATTACATTTTGGGGTGGTTCCAGCAGGGTTATCTTCAGTTCTATAGAAAACCCCATCCTCAACGGGGTGCTGAAAGTTACGAAACTCGGTTCCCGGACCTGACGCCATTGGAAAACTTTATCGATAAAACCTATATTATAACAGTGAACAGTTTTAACACTTGATGTGGTTAGAACAGTTGTTTTTGTGTGCAGAACTCACTAAAAAACTCGGGTCGGCTGAAACAGGCTACTGGTGAATGAATACAATAAACTACCTAGGTAATCAAAGGCCATTACACATACACTACCCAGACAGCACCTCTCAAAGATCTCCTCTGGTGGTGCTTTTGACAACTAGAAAGTGTAATTCCATTTTTTTGGAAGACAGCCATTACTTACCTACTCCAATATTGATGAGTTCATAATACTCACTAGCTCATTACTATAGGCCTTTTTTTTTACACTGGATTAATCCTCATTAGGTATATCCCGAGGATTACCTACTCCTCATTAGATATCCCGGGGTTATCTGTATTCAGTTGAAGCTAATAGACTGCTAATTTGATATTTGACCTTTAGTTCCTGTAGCTTCGCATGATTCTATCAGAGGTGAAGAGCTAACGGCTGGTCGGGTAAGCACAAGCAAGCTTGTCAAAACTTGTACTGGTACCGGCAGAGACGCCAGTAACTTTTATCCCAAATGGAGACATAAAATTCCAGACACTCTAGTCAGCTCGGACACTCAGGCCGCTCATTAAGTATCTACTATAAGCTTTGCATCTAGCTCGGCGTCTGTGGCACAGTGGAAGCCATGCGCATGGCTGAGGTCTTGACTTGAAATCCATAAAAGCCAGTAACCATAATTGTGTCTGCTAACAAGAAGTTTGAGGACAAACAAGAAAATACCTACTGCCAAAGGTAGGTAATTCCAACAAAAACTCGGCGCTGCGCGCCTCGGCGGGGGCTTCGCCCCCTGCACCCCCGGATGACTTCCGCTTAAAGCCTGACGGCTAAAATGTGGTGTACCTGACCCTTCAGGTTTTTGTCCCCCTCGCTGTATTATATTATAAGATTGGCTGTTTCTTACCTTACTTCACGCGCGGCTCATACTAGACTCCACCTTTTTTGTTTTTCAGTAAAAATATATGTATCACTTTATAAATACGGATTATTATGTAGGTACCCAACTACTATTGCTATCGTTATATTGATCGAGTAAACCGCTTTGTATAATTAGGTAGGTCAGGTTAAAAAAACATGCTTTAGCCGCGTAGTTTACTACAACCAAGTGACAACCAAACAAGCGTCATTGTTTACTATCCATTTACAACATTCATTTATATAGTTATATTATGAAACTAGGATATAAATACCAAGAACAAATACGAAATACATTCGTGATAAATCAAGAGCTTTCCAACGAATGGAAAACGATTTTTGTCCGATGAAAATGAAAGAAGTTTCATTTCCCTAGCAACTACTCGGTTGTAAGTGAAAATCATTGTTAAAATACGCGCTACTTTTGTCTCACTATTTGGTCTCACTTTTTCCTGTCGTTTTTTGGCGGGGGGTCCCATCGCAAAAACCTGAAGGGTCAGGTTAAAATTCAGCCAAGCTTCCTTGCTTATTGTAACATAGATGTATAGAATCAGTTAGTAAAACTATTGGTAAAATATCGATGGTCCGACAGCAATGACTCATAGGGGGCTGTCTAAGGGCCTACTCGCACAATCCCTGGAAATTAAATTTCACTAAAATTGGACAACAACATCCAACACCTAACCCCCACCTACCCACCAAATCTCAGCGCATTACAACAATTTCTAGGGTAGCTGTGGGCTCTACTAGGATTTCACGTTTGCGCATGCACAGACAAAAGTTAATGTACTTACTGATATTAATATGGGACTATCTGTGGCCCAACCCTCACCTACCCTCCAAACCTCACCACTTCACGACGATTTCTAGGGTAGTTTGTGGGGGCTCTAGAAAGATTTCACACTGGTGAATGCACACACAAGTTCCAGTACTTTTTCTATGAATTTTATATGGGTCATCTGTGCTCCCCCAAATTTCAACTTACTAAGAATATTTTTTCAGGTAGTTATGGGCGCTACAAGGAACTGGCAAACATTTCGTGTTTGCGCATGCACATCCTAATGTTGTCCGAATTTGGTCAAATCTATATGGAACCACCAAGGTACCATTCTGCATCTACCCTCCTACATTCACCTCTTTCCAACAATTTGTAGGTCGGCTTTACAAGGATTTCATGTTTGCGCATGCGCAAATGGAAGTCAGTACTTTTTTAATGAATTTTATATGGGACAAGCTGTGGCCAGACCAGCACCTACCCTCCGAATTTAAACTCACTACGACCACTATTTCATTTTGGAGGAAATACCTTTTTTTGACCCGAACGAATACAAAGCCTACTTACGGTACTGAGTAAGTAAAATGTATGAATTTAATGTACACATGCTTGCGAGAGAAAATCATGAAACGTCACCTTTATCTACAAAACTATATGGCAAAACAATAAAAGGCCCACCAAACAGGGTCCCCTCCACTTATACCATTGGTTCCATCAGAAAATGAACCAGTGCCTAGTTCGAAGAAAAAGGGGTCGTGGCCGTCCGTTACAGACAGTGTCAGTTAGACAAAAGTACAAGACACGTTGAAACCAATGGAGAACAGTCGTTGAATCAGAAAATGTCTGCTGCAGAGAGATGTCCGTTGGAACTTGGACGTATCACCGAACATCATTGTCAACATCAACATTCAGCTGACGGAATCTTCATACAAAGGGAAAATTGCTCCAATTTGGTGACAGCTGCAGCAGTACCTAGCTGATGTCGTCCTCCTCAACGTTAACCCCTTCTCATTACACCATACTTGGTAGTGTCCAATATGAAATAAAATGTTGTATAAAAATTAGTAACACATTAGGTGTGATGTCACGTGATGAAAACAAAAATTAGGTAACTAGGAAACATTTTATTGAAATTATGTACAAACTAGAATATTATTTCACAAATTACAGCAGGACGCATTACCTAACCCGTCCTCAACATTTTGGCTTCTTTGGCCTCTTGGAGAGCCTTCTTTTGTTGTTCTACGATGGCAACACGCTCAATCAAAAATGCCTGGTACTCCTGAGGGTCAATGTCTCCGTGGACGACTTCAATCCCCACAGAATGTGCTATTCCAATGAATTTCTTGCAGATAGCTTCGAGATCCAATAACGCCAATGGGGGATCTTCTGATTTGATTAGGGCTATTTCGTACAAGTGTTTGAGGGAGATCTTGCCAGCAACTTCATTACCTAAGGAGTAGATTATATTGGATGTACGAAGGTACCTAGGTACATATTATACAAGTCGTAGTTTATATTTCAAGCATTTCATGGAAAACCATCATAAAACTTCATACTTCTGTCAATGTTGAATCTTTTTGACGAACAGTTGCTAACAGAGCAAAGGGCTTCTTTTCAATTTGTCTATACGAAGTTTCATTGAGAACTTCTCAGACAGTCGCAATATGGGGGTATCGGATGAGCATGAATGAGCGTAGAACTTGATCATGAAGACGTCACTCATACCCCACCCGCCATAATAAACATGGGAGACTCAGCCAAAAACGTTTAAAAAAAAGGAGATGTGGATGCGCCATTGTCAATGAAGCATCAGATTATCCACCATCAGGCACATATTTATGTTCTCACACAAAGGTAAAGCTCTCTTTACACAAAGGTTATTATTATGCAATTCCTGTGTTTTGCGGACAGGTTAAGTATACAGTCAGATGATGAAAGAGAGACGCAGATATGCGGTCATGGTAAACCATTTATTGGGGAGTATTCAACAACCCTCCGGTTGTCATTTTCAACCCGACATGGAAGCAGCACAGCATTACTTGCTAAGGCTGGGGACACACATAGCTTTTTTTGCCGCGTGAACGGACTTCCAAGAACAACGCACGCATAGAAAAATCCGTCACACGCACACAACTAGGTGACACACAACAGCGTTTTTATCCTGCCGTCGCTCGTAGCAGGGACGTGGAGGGGATGAAGGTGGGCTATTGACCTTTCAAACTTCAGCGTGAAATTCCTGCCGCGTTTTTTTTTCCTGCTTCGGGAATCCGGCGCGGAGCGGGCGTGTGAAAAACCTGCCAAGTGGTGAAAAATCCGCTCTGCTCCGCTCCACGCCAATGTATGTTCCGTTCCATTTGACTGCACAGCTGTCAGGTTCAGCACGTGAGGCGGGCGGAGTTCTTGGAAGGACGCCCGTGTCGGAATCGCGATGTATGTCCCTAGCCTAACATACAGTCGGACCTCGAGTTAAACCAAGTTCCGGCCCAAGGGTTCTGCCACGGTATAACGGATTTTGGATGTAGATATTTACCGCACTATTTTTTTCAGGAAGCTCGATCACGATTTAACGAATTATGGGACGAAGTACTGCTATATATAACGAAATTCGAAAGAATGTGGAGTTACCGCGGTCAGGAGGATGGTTCAGGATTCGTAAAACTCAAAGTAAACAGCGATGAAAGGTTAACTGGTTTACCCAACATTCTATGAAGAATCACACTGTCCGTTTTTGAAGTTTAAACTTCTTTAGGCGCGTTCCGAGCTGTGGAGTCAGTCAATCCAAATACACGTAAGACGCTTCGTGTCACATCACACTCAAACCCTCCTTACTCTTCAAAGAGTGAAAGGGAGGGGGAGAGCGATCAGCACTACCTCCTAAATTTTCAGTCTGTGTTATTTTGAAACTCGACCGATGGTTATATTGAAAAGCCGAGTTTACCTATCAAGAGAGGGACTCGGCATTAGTGAAGCTCAGCGAGCGCGATCAAATCCCTGCTGGTACCTGAATATTTATTGATCCCCCCCCCCCTCTATTCTCGGCCATTCCTCGTAGACCCGAGAATGGTTCCTCAAGCAATTTGTCGACATTATGGTATAAATATTATGGTATAACGGTTATGAGATTGAAATGGACATAGCAATAACTACCTGAATGAATATTGATTGTTTACCGATGGTGTGGAGAGGCAATATAATCCGGAATAGTAGATGACAACTACGATGGTGATTTAAAATTCATTAGTTGCCAAAGTTTACACTTCTCCCACCCGTCCAATGACAGGCTCGTTAGTTTTTCCCCCAACATTCTATTCAAATCTCGTTTAACGAATTCTGCCGTCACCGAACTTGATACAACGAATTCTCCATTATTAACATATCTGTACACCTATTTAACGAACACGTGGCTGAGTCCCCCGGAGTTCGCTGAATCGAGGTCCGACAGCACTATAATCAGCATAGCTCATTAAAGTTTCATCATACATAATGAAGAATGTACATAAATTAGAGAAAATTACCAAACCGAGGGTCTAAAACTTGAGTCAACACATCCCACCTGTACATTCTTCATAGGATGAAGCTTTCTTGAACTCTGCCATTCGTATTATGTTAGTAAGTAATGCTGTGCTCCTTTCATGTCTAGGGCTGAAAATTACAACTGGAGGGTTGTCCAAAGCTTCCCAATAAATGGTTTACCAGGACTGCATATATCCCTCTTTGGCCGTCTTCACATTAGGCGACTCCGAAGGGACGCGGCGGATACTCGAGTATCCTCAGTTTGAGTTGCGTTCGGGTATGATGCGGGTACGCAACTTTCTATTTCACATTCGGGAAACCGTGAATCGACCATAATCTCGTTTGCATCCTCAGTATAGTTGTGAAGTTAGTTGGAGTCGTGTCCGGAGAGTCTTCAAGTGACGTAGAGACAGATGTCGCCTATTACTTTCACAGGAGAAAGAAAATGACCAGATTACGGTGTCACCCATAAATTGGTTTGTTGCTGCAAAGGAGCTGGAAGACGCCGATTCAAAGTTCGTAGCATTCTACCACATGTCTAAAGAGGCATACATACACCTGATAGAAGTTGCTTACCCGTCCATAAAACAGAGGAACACCCAGCTGCGTGATTGTGCCGTTTAACTGAACAATCTCCATGATGCAAGAGACCCGACTGACTGGCGACCTGCCGGGAAGGTATCGTACGACAGGTAGGATACACGTAGGACACCCATCTCTTGCAGGTAGCGCAGTCTGTGGTTCCCCACTGCTTAACACTGGAATTGACTCCCAAGATATTATCAATGTACTTATCCGACGTATTCATCGACGTACCTGTCGCGTCCCTTTGGAATCGTCTAATGTGAAGAGGGCCTTTCAGTATCGCAATATATATTATTATGATGTGTTTTGAGGTGGTGGGTCGTATCGCTCCACCATCATATGGGTGGAGACAGTGGTTATTTCGTCTGAAGTTGACAGCCACCAAACCAGATTCGTAGTTTGAGATGAATCTGGCACATACGTTACCATGTAAACCGTTCCTGCCTGTCCTTGCCCACAGCCTCCAAATAATCATAGCCAGATGCCTGGGAAATCTTTTGACCTGACAGAATTTAAGGTAAATATTGCCACGACAGAGATTTTCGAAGGCACATATTACAATTTTATGGGGAAAATACGTAATTTGGTTCCACAAACATCCAATTATGAGACATTTCAAACCTCTACTACGCAGGTAAGTATTACAAAGGGGGTAGATGTAGGAATTTATACTTCTGGTCTGTACATGTTTTACGATTTTTGACATAGCTCACCAGGTTCCATTGCTCCTCGCTGTACTCCTGCAGCTTGTTTCAAGTAAAACGTTGCAGGAGGCTTGTGAATGACGATAGAGTAACTACGATCAGGGTTCACAGTAACCCTCGTCGGTAGAGGAATTCCTTCTTTAATGTCCTTCGTGCGTTCATTGAAATCCTTGCAGAACGCTGCAATGTTTATCCCGTGCTGAAAGTTTGAGGTTGAAATCAGAACCAACGAAGATATTTCACTTGTAATTGTAATGAATTGGATACTAATAGTACACCGCGTTCTCACTGTCACACCCTCTTTAAATCAATTTCAAGAATAACTTAGTTCAAAATAGACAAGGCCAGCGCCTCCAAACTATGGCCTGTCGAGTGTCGACCTGGCTGATTGTCCCCCACCCAACAATCATCAACTGGGCCTTGTCAAATACACTGGAGTTCCACTAATCCCAACTAGACGGGACCGGACCCTGTCTGGACCACCCAAAGCCCGGGTTGAACGGAATTTGCCGTAAAATGCACATCATAAATATTTTAGCTACTTCTTTTCTCATAAATACACCTTTTACTTCAGCTTAATTTTATTTTCAATACTACATAATGTACCTGTACACAGATCATGTTTTCCTCCTCTCAACATAAATATTTAATTTCTAAATAAGAAATGTCTAAATTTCTAAAATGTACATTAATAGAAATTTTTCTTATTTAGAATTTTTTTAAATCCCGTTTGGACCTGATGTCCGGACGATCGGGGCGGATCTGGATGAGTGAGACCCTACTGAAGCAATCTTTGAGTACTCCCGTCGTCAAATGAGGGGTATTCATGGGTCTGGAAAATGTACTTATATTTTATTTTTTTACTTTTAAATGAAAGTAGATTCCACCCTGACCATTCTCGCACCAATCACGCTCTCCTGCGATAAGTAGTTTTTATTCTGATTTTTAGAAGTTTCCTGCACTGGTGACGTCATACTACATCGGACAAGCGGGTCCCGCCCAGGTGGGTGGGATGCAATGATGTCACTAGTATAGGGAAATTTGAAAAAATCGTAGAATAATAACTAATCATTGTAAGAAAGTGCGGTTGGTGTCAAAATCCTCAGGATGGAATCTATTTTCTTCTTTTTTTAACAATAATAAACTGAACGCGTGAGTAACCCTCATTGCAGCTCCTTTTCGGCCAATAAGAATGTTTGGAGACTCTTAGACAAGACAAAAAGTACCTGGCCCAACATGGGACCTAGTGGAGGACCAGCTGCTGCCATTCCTGCTGGGATGTTAGTTTTCATTTTGTTGCCATGATCTATCTTCTGTACCGCCTTCTTTACGTTCCGTATCACCTTTCCAGCCTTGGACATGTCGACACTCGAAGCTCCTGCTTTACTGGGAAACCTAAAAAATATGTTGACATTGAATAAACACCAACACAGGAGGAGCAGGAAGAATCCAAGCTGTAAAAAAAAAAAATCAGAAAGAGTGCCACATAGCTTCCTCGCTAACATTATATGACTGTAAGTACTAACTCTATACGAACGAATAGCTACCGCTATTAATACATCCATACAATTATATTAGTTAGCTACATGTTAGTTATTCATGATGGCTCCAAGACATATAACTCCAAGGGTTGTTTGAGGCTCGCCACATGAGCTGGCATATGACCCTTGTGAATTTCATCACAATTCATATGAACTGGATTTTGGAGACTATTGGGCTACCCTCCAAATCTCATCTCATTACTACCACTCTTCTGTACAGTTATGGGCGTTGCAAAAATGTCAAGTTTACGATAGATGGAAGTTACAGCTAGATATAGATGAAATTCATATTGTTATGAGACCATCTAGGGACCAACCTACAACTATCCTCAAAATTTCAGCTCAATACGTCAGTCTTTTATCATCTTTCAATTAGAAATATCAACATCCCAGCAGGTAATGAAATATCGACAAACATGGAGGAAGAGGGGGCCCAGAGTGTTCAATCTTTGCCCCCGTTTGGGTTGGTGGCGCCTCTGGTTCTCGTTTCTGGTGATCACAAAGTTTGTTTTTTTTATTCCCAATAACGTTTTATATTTTTCTATACCAAATTCAAAATTGGGCAAAAGAACATTCCAGAATAAAGCTGAAGAAAGGATATCAACGTCTATCATACCGAACGCCCCAAGTCCAGGCTCACTGTTGCAGCGTCCCAGCCCCAGAAGTAAGCTTAGCATTAAATTTAAATTTCGTAATACAGATTGGTACGTAAATTGCGTCGATTGGGGGGCGGAGGGTAATCGAATGATGGGCCCCGGGTGACTGCCCTGCTCACCCATGTCAAAAACTGTAGGGATAAAAGGTTCAAAGGTGTCAGCGTTCGAGTGAAAAGCCCCCCCCCCCCCCCCCCCCGCACAAGGGATATCCAAATCCAGGGTTATAAGAAGGGCGGGCGATGGAAGAAGAAGGAAGAAAATTATTAGTAAATACCAGCCTGCTACACCTGATTGAGACCTAACACCTGGCCCCGCCTTTTGAAGAAAAAAAAACATAATTTATATTGATTGCAAAACCTCTTGATCAAAATTTTTGTGATCGGAAAGCGCGAGGGAAACAATGAGAACAATACCACGGGTCTTACTAAACTTCAAATTAAATTGTTTGTAAGCCTAAGTACCTATTTAATTTTCTTTGTTTCACAGTCAGTTAGATATTTTATATTATTATGAAATTGTTTATAAGCGGTTTAAATACCTAACAAAACACCTGTTTTACTGTCATTCGTGATAAAATGGTTAATTATCGTTTTTCTCTATATCCATCCTGCAACCCGGAATATTCTGTAATCTGGTATGCTGCAAGTCCCGAACGTACCAGATCAGAGGAATTTTACTGCAACCAGATTAATTGGTTTTACCGAACTAAATATATCAAGCTTAAATAGAGTGACTGGTAGTAGGATTATGGAACAGAACAAGTTTCACGTGACACTAACAAATTATTGACGTTAGCGCATCACTATTTTGTGGGCAGGTGGTAGCACTTTTCAGAGGAGGCCCAAGGAGATTCCAGCCATTTGGAATACTCGTAGTTCGAATTCTCACTCAATGTAAGGGATCTCAGGACGGTACGAAATTCAACCAGGAATGTTTCAAAATCATCTGGTCCTCATTAAGATCATCTGAATGGAGAATAATATTGGAACTATTTTAAGAATGGACCTCATACATAGAATGACATACCGGAGACCCCCACGAACACCGCCTTCAGCCCCAACTCATTACAGTGGATACAGACGCAGCTGCAGCAGCAGATTACATACAGCAGATGGTAACAGCAAAATCTCGCAAAGGTGGTCAAGGACGGGGATTTTGTTTTCCACTTTTCCAGAGCTCCTTGATGGAACCCCTAACTCTCAAGGACTCTCTCATAATGGGTGATGTAAATGGCGGTCGTTTATGGTCGCCTCAAGTTTTCTAGGGTAGTCGGTACGCATTAAATAGATGAAAAATCGCCTTCAATTCCCTTCAGTCAATCATTACATACACGCCCCGATTTCAGGAAGCTGGCACCTTGAGTAGATAATCAGCCCTGGATCAGTTTTAAAACAGCACATTATGCAACTAAAATACTAAAGACACAGGATGTTTTGTCTTTTTTCTTATTATTACTAATTACTATGCACTGTCTGTTCGCCGTACGCCTTATCATGCATACCGGCTTCATTTTCGGACTAAAAAATTCGTTCTTTCACACACATGCTCCACTTGGGTCCTAGCTGTGTCCCGAAACTTTTCAGCCCGATCGGAATACACCCAGGGGTGTTATGAGTGAACAATGGGTGTAAAAAAATAGGGCTTTATGGTGTTTTAGTAACATGAGCATTTGAGGTATCGTTTTCCATGTTTTTAGGACGAGAAGACCGAATATGAAGTTGACTTCGACCAAAACTAGAAAATTGAGGTTCTAATGTTGTTTCAGCCTTAAATTTGCGTTAAATTTTGGTCTAAAATCGTCGTTCTTACGCACAAATTTTGGGTCCCCATTTGGGTCCTAGTTGTGCTCCGAAGCTCGACAGCCCGATCGGAATATACCCAGGGGTGTTATGGGGGAACATGGGTCTAAAAATAGGGGTTTTTGGGGTTTTTTTTCAAGTTTCAGTGAACATGAGCTTGTGAGGTATCGTTTTCCATGCTTTTTTAGGGCGAGAAAACCAAATATGAAGTTGATTTTGAGCAGAGTGAAGAACTGAGTTTGTAACGAAGGTTCACCTCCAAAAATTCATTTTTTATGGGTCAAAAACCTGGGAAATTTTTATAACTCTAGAATTAGTATTAGCAGGTGAATCAAGACAATTAAATGGCACTATCAGTGATCGATGATAATTTGTTAAGCAAACAAATAAACAAACAAAAATTGAGCCTTATTCGTGTCCCTGGAGGCCAAAGTTGGTGGAAACCAGAAACCATCCAAAATAACTATTTTAATTATTGCACATGAAAGAAGAAACAATAAATAAACAGCCAAAATTTCTGTAGGTACCTATGTCCGGTAGAATAATAAACAATAATCAGTGCATAATAAACCTGTGACAAGACTGCAGTGTTTTTGCGGTTGTGTCCCTCTGAGAGATTGAGCACATCGACTCAAACCAAGTACTACGAAGTTTCTGTTCCAGTCATTGATCAGTTTCTGGTTCGGTGTTGATATACCAATGACAAAATAAGTGAAACTACATTAGAATCATATTTCTTGGTAGATCTCTTCTTTAGTTATGATTTTACAAAGTTTGAGGTCAAGTGCTGTTGGCCAGCGGATTTTTCAAAGAAAATCAGTTACAATAATTCAGGAAACATTCTCAAGCAATCGTTTTTGTTCGTATACCATGGCTGAATACTGTATTTTCATGTAAAAATGATTTCATCTCAGCTATTTGTGGCGCTATCGAGATATTTCTGTAAAGGATATTTCACCCATTCAGGAGGTTGCTCTATGAAAGGCTGTATCCTCGTCTAAATACCGCACATTCTTCACTTTCCTTTGTTGTAATTCTATAATGATAAATTATTGGACTTCAGAATGTGACTAATTTTACACGCAGTACCTACCTACTTAGGTACATAAATCCCTACCTACCTAGTGGGTATTAAGTACTAGTACCGAATCTAGTGCTAGTCGGTAACTACCTACGTATGTACCTACTTTTGGATGTTCCAAAACGATGGAACGCTGAATTCACTTTTCTGTCTACAGATGGGGCTAGAACGTTTAAAATGACATTTCGTCAGCTACTTGGGCCGGTAGCTGCGAAGCCCACACTGCTGATCAGGAAGGGGCATGGAGTACTTATGTCAGTCTTCAACAGGGCAAAAGCACACTTTTAATAGTTTATTGCATCCTCCGGTTTTTCATGAGCAACTTGAAGAAACCTCATCTCGTTAAAGCCGGTCGCTCCAAGTACACTACTCAATTTCCCACAGATTAAGAACAATCCACAGAAATATAATTACTACACTTCAGTCATGTTGTAAGCAGGTACTTTGTATTCCAATAATAATAATAATAATAATAATAATAATTACCAAGATAATATAATATTATATTACGGTCCCAAAATACCCACCTACGGTCACGAAACGATGATAGTTGCAGAATAAATTACCTAACGCTATCGAAGACCTTCAGCCTGTAATAAATAAAATGAACTAGTGAATTTATTGAACATTTACTTACTTACCTATCAAATTTTAAAGAGGACAAAATTAAATACAACCAAGATTTTCTCCAACTTCTTCTTCTTCTTCTTACTTCCTCTTTCAGTGTCCTGGCCGCAGCCATGTTGGACATGGCTCCATCCAGTAATCAACCCCGCGGAACACATGTCATGACACATTTTGCACATCAACATGAATCCACATTAGGTACCTACTAGGAATTTTATATGTTGAAAAAAAGAAGAAAAACGGAAAAGAGGAAGAAATTTGAGTAAGTAAGAGAAACAATTCAATGACTATTCAGGTGCATAAGCACAGTCCCATTGAAGGACTCCAATGGGACAAGCTTCTGGATGTTCCAAATCCTTGCTCCCAACGACGCCTTCAAAGAACTGAAATAGAACTTATTCTTAGTGTTATCTGCTTCAAGAATAGTATTAGTATTAGTATTAGTAGTATTTTACCGTTGATGAGGAGCTGATTCCAAAATAGCCGTTTTTACAGATTTTTGACCCATTCATCTTCGAATTTATCCTTTTGTTTGGCAGTAGGAACGTTTCGGCGAAATGGAATTTTTATCATGTACTTAAGGAAGATAGATATCCTCTGGTGTGACACAAATATATTATATGTTATATATGTTTTATATATAATATATATTCTGTTGGTTACAATCTAGGGATGAATTCAGGTTGCTCTAAGAATTTGCCTATGAAAAAAATTTCAAAATTCATGTTCCAAAATATTTGAACCCATTGCAATAGCTCTTTTTCTTCGAAAATTCGCTGAAAATTAAGCAGATTATCTGGAAGATTGAATTTTTTGGAATGGACTATATTTAAATAAACGTTCTGAGTTGAGTTTTCAAACAACATACTATTATATTATAATTATTGAATTAGTTATTGTAATATTATTATGAGAGGATATATTAGCTTTGTTCATGCAGTCCATCAGAGCTTGTTCTGAGCAACCCGGGCGCTCAATAAGGGTGAGGCAAAGATTTGCTGTTCGTGCAGACTCAGGGCGAGCGCCGAGCCAAGTGGTTGGTGTTCGTGCTGTCCTGGGGCAGGTGAATCGGTGTTTGTGCTGGCCACGGTGCTTCCTCCGAGCTGCTGTGAGCAAGCCCTCCGGTGCCCGCAAGAAGACCAGGGGCAGCTGATCACTGCTGTTCTGCGCATGCACCCTCTACCCGTTCGAGCTGCCTGTGCTCCGAACAAGCTCCAGGCTCACCCTGCTCCCAGCGAGCGTGTTCACAGCTCACCCTACAACAAGCCAGTTCGGTTCAAGCGAAAACTGAACTTGCTCGGAGCTAGCCCCAAGGGGACAGCAGGAACAAAGCTGCATGCAGCACAATGCAAGCATGATTTCAGTTTACCTCCTGTGGGCCTTGAAAAGACTTGAGTGTTTACGTTTTCTATTGAAATGACAAGAGTGGAGCCATATGAGATGAGTAGAACAATGAGGGTTTTAAATGAATTTTGAGTTTCTTCATGAGTAAAGTTGCTCAATCTCTTCAAGAAATACAGTGCTCCGATGGAATTCTTTGCTGACAGTACTGATTTGGTCACCCAACGCATGTCTTGAGAAAATACGACCCCTAGATTTTCAACTTTTTCACTGGACAGAACCAAGATATTTTCAAGTATGATATTAGAGGTGATCTTCAGGGAGAAAATTATTGCCTGCCTTGCTGGGGTTCAGGACTAGAGAGTTGTTATATAGTAGGCCAGGTGGAAATGTCTGAGTAACTGAGAGGAATTGGATCGTGCGACCCCTGTCCTCAACATGACAGGGTAGGTACTGCCGGTACTTTAGGCCCTTTAGACATGATTCAACAACATTTGCATACATTGAAAAGAAGAGAGGGCCCAAAACCGAGCCTCGGGGAACACCCTCATCGTCAGTCACAGGACCAGAGGCACTGCTTCCAAACCTCACCCTCTGAGATAGACCTGAAATGAAAGAGGAATTAAATTGCAGATGAGAATTCAAATGAATGAATGCAGTAGATGAAAATTTAAATTGATATTAAAAATTTTAACTGGTTTTATGGTTGATGGAACCAAAAGCATCAAGAACAGAGAGGGTTGTTTTTATCTGTATGGAAGCTCTCAAGCATGATTCACCTGTGTAAGAACTAAGAAGAGCTGTGAAAATTGATCGGAAGACATAAATATTCAGATTGAACTGTAAGCTAAGAAAAACGAGAGGGAATGAAGAAAAGCAATGTGCAGAGAGACTGAACAGGGGAAAGAGAAGGGCAAAAAGACGGAGAACAGAGAAAAATACAGATACTATAAAAAAAATACAGATACTATAACTTGATGGAGATCAAGATGGAGTTCTATAATACAACCAGTGACTACCAAGTAGTCAAAAGTCAAACTTGGGAACAACAACAAAGCGGCATGTAAGTAGTATGCTGTTATGATTTTCCTTGCTGTTTTTCCATAATTAACCCAGCCAACATCCCTGATTTTCTGGTACAGATATAGAATTTTTTCATGATGAAGGAAAAAAACGACTGAAAAGATTGTTTACAAGGTTGTCGTCTTGTAACTCAGACAGAACAACATGGCGGTTATTTGTTTGCCGTTGCAGTTGGTCATGGAAGAAGGGCTTCTTTCATGAGTTCCTGACGTTTAGTTCAAGTTTAGAGTTGAGTTGACTGGAGTTGTCTACTCGTTCTCGGTCTGTTGTGTCGTTGATTACACTCAACTTGTGCTGCATAAACTTCGAGTGAATATTGATCAAACGGTTTCGCCGAATCTTCTCATCCCAGGATTTGACGGCAAAGATGATTTTTACGTTTTCTTCGTAAGTATTCCAAAAGCTTCATCCGTCAAATAAAAGTACCGCTCTTTCCGGTCGGACAGCTTCCCCGTTTTCGACCGTAACCTACATTCCTCTTGTTTACCACTTTTACTCGACCTGCGGCCACTGCCCTAAATTTCATTCCGAAGATGAGTCGCCCTTACGAGCTTTTTCCAACTTTTCAGAACTGGCTGGAAATCGATTGGCGGTAAACATGGTAAATGAGAATGATTTCGATGCGAATTTGATCTGGCTCACGTCCGCGACCGTGTCTTTCTGCCTCGCTCTGACAGTTATCACTTGTGTTTGTGGATGCAGGAAACGGGTACCCAAGTAAGTTGCCTTCACCGTATTGACCTTTCCCGATCCTACTTTTACAATCACTTCCTAACTACGCTACTGAACTCGAAGTTCTTAGTTCTCATCTTATTTTCACTGTTTTGTAAAACTTACTGCATGTATACATTAATGTGTCATGGGTGTGTATCCGTCGTTTCATTCATAAGGGTCACCTTAATAACTTCACGTAGTAGGAAGATAATCCGGTTTACTTCATTCTACTACTGAACCGACCTAAATCTCAATTCTTATCAGTAAGTAATAACGATGTAAGTTGTAGAAATATCTAACGTTGCTTTGGCAACAGGAATGACCGTGAAGAAATCCATATCCACCGAGATTGATTCATTCCGGATTAAGCGGACCTTTTACTGGTCCGCATTTTTCATTCCTTATCAAGTTCAAAGCCTGGCTAACTACCTGATATTGCGTGACTCATTCGAATACTATCAACTTTTTCATTGCCTTCAGTGGATCGATTGCTTGAGTCCCCAGGAGTTGTAGGTACCTCCTAAGTAACTTCAAACATTCAAATGGTAAACTTCATTACACATTCATAGTGTGGCCTCGTTTTGAGTAGAAGTTATTAGGTACGTCAATACAATTGTGCTTTTTGTACAGCACCACATCACAGTACCGAATTTGCCGCTCGTATTAAAATTATTATCTTCCTTATCATGTTGTTGAGTTAAATATGTCGATAGGTGTTTGCGTACTATTAACGTGCGTGTTCCTAACTGATTCCTTAAAGGTGTCAGTAACATGACTGTTATTGGCTATCGACAAACACTAAATATAAATTTCGTTTGAATCTTGGAGTCATGTCGCCAACCATAGCCCATAATCCTAGGGACCTGGCGACGATGCTGGGTGGTTCTCACAAAAGGGGCATTTTAATTCTCCAGAATCGGGTACTGTGCGAACTGTACGCCATCCTTCAGCCCTCAACTCCTGGTTGAAATGCTCAAACAATTTGAAGTTTCGTTAACTTTGTAGTTTTTAATGAAAAAATATTCAGAATTCTTTGAAAAATGGTAGAAGTCCGTTTTCAAAAATAAGAGATATTTTTTAAAATGAGGGCGATTTAAAGTAAAAATGAGGCAAGAAATGACGTATCAGGTCTATTGACTTCTGATTGGCTGTTGGCCCAAGGAGGCAGAGGGAAGCTTTGGAGGCAAAGTTCTCAGCGCTGCCAACAACCCAACATCAGAAATTGCAAACCTTCCTGGCAACCTTGAAGAACCTTTGCTGTGACTTTCCTCTATAAATTCGAGGTTCTGTCCATCCAGCCATCCATCCATTGCAGTTCTGCATGTTGTTTAAAGTGGTACACTAGCGCTCTAAGCGGGATTTGTGTTGAACTACTCAGCAGTTTACCTGATACGTCATTTCTAGTGGGAACTCAGAAATTCCGCACTTACTTCTGCCTGGACTTTCCGACATCAACACCTCATTATGTGGCCGATAAGTGTTAATTTCCGTTATTGAACAAAATCTGGCCAAGAAAGGAGAATTTGTAACAGACAAAAATCGCCCATTCGCGCAATGAAATAGCTTTACACCTAGTAGGTATGTGTGCACTAGTGGGACATTATTATAGGTATGAACTAATGGGACACCTCAGTACTTCGGGGCTTCTTCGTTTACTAGTATATTGTGTGTGTTTCAAGTAAAAATACCTATAATGGTTAAACTTTTATGGATACGATTTCAACCTGTGATGTAGTAATTTCAACGTAATGTACTAATTTCAACCTCTGATGTAGTATTGCAATTTCATCCTATATTCCCTTTTGATGTAGTAATTTCAGCCTATATTCCCTTTTGATGTAGTAACGCCAACTGATATTTTCCATACTTACACTATGTGCGTAGTTTTATATGATTGTTGCTATATAACGTGAGCGTTACTAAATTTAGTTACGCTAGTTGATTGGTTTTGAACACTTCATCATTTCGAAAGGTTGAAAACATATCAATATCTACTTGTTCATGTCTGTGATTTACGTCTGCTAAAAATCCATACACACGACGATAATTTCTGCATGTTTCTTATTCAGTGTGTTGCTTTTCATTTGAGACTTCCCACAAAAATACAGACATCCGTTATACGTCTTATCGCTTACTTTTTTTCGTAATTAATTTTTGTTTGCGCTTCATCAGGAATGAGTTGTTGGGACTCGCTGGATTGGTAAAAATCACCAACCCCGATGAAAATGTCAACTTTAGTAGCAGCACTCCCAACATTGAGTTAAATTCAGTTTCGGTCTCTTCGAACGAAATAAGCTCAGAATCGCAAGACAAAAGGTTTTTTCAGTTTATTATTTTTTTAAATAATTTTAAATTGTCTTCTAATGTGGGTCCCCTGCTATTTCAATTTTTCAGTACGTGCTTAATTATGATTTGTATCAATTTTAAAACATGTCAACTGTATATTCGACTGTTCCATTAAGTGTGTGGTGTGGAACGTACTAGTCGTCGTTGTGTGACTTTTTTTACTAACTCGCTTTCTTGTCTGCCCGCAAATCTTGTAATCAATTTTTCGCCCACTTCCCGATGTCCAATTGTGCTGAAATGTTGCACAGTCATTATCTCCGACGACAGTACATGAATCAGTCGTAAAAACATAAGTTAAATAATTTATTAATCAATTTCTGCTACGTATGCTCTGGCGGTCAAATCTTGTAATTGATTTTTCGCCCACTTCCCGATTTCCAGTTGAGCTGAAATGTTGCATGGTCATCTCTATATTCAATGGCAGTCATTAATAAAAACGAAGTTATAAAAACATTTCACACAAGACAATACAAAAAATAATTATTTAATTTATTTTTTTTAAACTACGTTTTTAAAACGGACTAAAAAGTATATATAAAATAATCTCTCGTAGCCATAACATAATTTCAGATGGGGCGCATGTAATAGATAATAGCTGCTCCCTCGCTCCTTACTATTAGCATTAAGCTGAAATTATTGTATGGCTGCGAGCAGTTATTTTATACTTTTTAATCCGTTTTAAAAACTTGGTTTTTGAGCATTTTTGAAATTTAAATAATTTTTATTTCTTGCACCATTCACGAGCTTCTATCCATGAAAAGGTCTTAATCATGTGACCAGTAGTTCCTTTTCATTTTACACGGGTTTCCGCGATTTCTTCTTCAGCGATTTATTTCGTGGTCTAAAAGTACAGCCCGTAATGATTTTATTTGGTTCAAGTTTTGTTTTACTCACGTGATTTGGACAGTTTCGTGACCAAAAGTTCGTGAATACTGTAGGAAACAAAAAAAGGCATAAAACGACGAATAGCACGGTCCTTTTAAAACCACATCATGATACCCTCGTCAATATTATAATAAGTGATTGGTTGGTTCCTGGCTGGCCAAGAGTGCGTACCTACGTGCTGTATTCAGTGCGAGCTTTCAATATCCGGATTCCAGTATTTCCAGCTCTGCCTTATTGCGTTAAATAATTGTCAAATTGCATGGCTTTTTTTGAATATGTTGCTTTCACAAAAATGTGGTTTCATATTGGTTAATTTTTTTTAGCTTTTTACTAATTCTATATTTGTGTATTTGAATATTAACTGCAAAAGTCATCCTGCATTCATTCTGAAAATCTAGTATTATTGTAATTCTTTCTTGGTGTGTCTGCTTATAGTATGTTACTCCGAACTTGCCAAAATATGGGTTTATTGTATAAACGGTGATAGCAGTATTTTATTATAATTGACTCATCTTCCATATTCATGAGACGCTCTTAAAGGCACGATTGATTTACCCTGTTCATTCCGTCATATCAGGACTCCGCTGTGTCTAATCGCTCAATATTGGCTTCTTGCAAACTCATTCGTAAAACTGATGAACAAGCACTTCGAATGCCGTACCGTCAGATTCGTTGATATCAACGGACAAAGTCGATGGGAAGCGTCCGGTCCGAGCCGATAGCGACTCATCGCGAGTGATTTCCGATTCCCGTAATGAGTTAAAGTGGATTTTAAATGAAATGCTTCAGGCTTAGATGAGGTATTCCACGCGGTTGTAAAAATTGCGGTCCTTCAAATGTCTTTAGTTTGTTTAGACCAGTATAATATGCGGCAGTAGGTAGAGGTCAGCACCAAGCGTTTCAAGGCTTCACGCTCATCATTCATCCGTATCCTTATCGAGCATCAAAGAGCCGAGCCCCTCACCACAGCGTATCCCTTTGATGCAACGCGGGAAAATATGGGTTTTTAGATTATGTAAACGAGGTTTCAGACCTCTGAAGAAAACGGGTTCCTTATGACTCATTGCTTTCCCAAATCCTTGACACCCATATAATTTTGGTTTGAGTCCTTCGATTTTGACGAAATTCACAGGTATTTGATCCCCTTGTCAGTTTTTATGGAAATCGCACTGAGACCTGTGGTAAATGAACTTGTTGCCACATTTTCTTCTGATACGTCGAAACTGTGTTCTTCCTTTTGGCTAACCTTTCTTCTGGATTGTCAGTTTGACCCGTAATCTGTGTTATAAGCTGCAGTCTTAATGTTTCGTCATTAGTCTTCCAGATTCGGTACGTACCTTATTATTTGCGGCTGAAAGACATTATTACTATGGAAGACTCATTGAGATGATTGTACTGCAGCTTACCCATTAGTCTGTCATTTCAAGAAAGATCACACATCCGCAATGCCGGTGACTACCTCCAGCAAACATTATGGTACACAGCAAGCTTCTCTTTTGTTCCTCATTAAGCTGTTCATTTCGTCGTTTCCAGTACGATTTGTCATTCCAACTTGCCCCGTTTTTTGGTTGTTCGGGACTTCACACCCAAATTACAAACGGTCTCAAAGACAGTAATTACATGTTCATCAAATCACGGAGATCATCAAACAATTTTTAATTTTTATTGCTACACATTATTTACAGTAAACTTCCTCTAATCCAGCGCGTTCGGGACTTGAGGTGTGCCATATTATTAAATATTCCGGTTTACAACATGAATATTGGGGAAAACGTGAAATTTTAAAAAAGGCAGGTAAAACATGTTTTTTGTTTTTTAAACAGCTTAAGTAGAACAAAAAATTAAATAATGATGTAAAATAACTGACCATGTAACAAAACTGCATTGTAGGCTTACAAAAATTCAATGAAGTTGAGCAAGACGTTTGATCTAAGCCCATTTCGTATCTAACCTATGTAAACAAATTTCGAATATCGATTTTAAAAAAAATTCTGTCAAGTCTTCATTCGTATGGGTGGAGGTGGAGTTTCATAATTTCAGCATCATTAATCGAACTGCCGCGTTTAGAAAACTTGATAAATGTATTCAAGGCCGCAGATGAGTGCCACAATATATTTTCCCTCGCGCCTCCGATGCAAACAAACTTGAATAAGGCATGATTGATGTTTTGAAATCGATATAATTTTTTTTTTTTGGAAAGCGTCTGCCGACCATCCTCTGTCATCGTCTGGAACCACGACGCGTTTTGTCATTTCGTGTTGTCACTTTATTAAATTTCATGGTGATGACTTGGTAGATGAACCGTTGTGTAATAATTTATCCATCAATAATACTTCAACGTTTGTTCAAGTTTCAGAAGTACCTACCAACAAAATCCAATAGTCCATCACTTGTCAAATGAAATAATATCTCAGAACAACCAACTCGACTTCACACAGCCATCTTTGATTATAATCAGGTGCTCCCTAGTGATGATATCCGGGCCGGATTTATACCGTTTGATTCACGATCGTGTTGACGAAGCTTTTTGGTGCAAACGAACAGCTGGACGTACAATGCTCCGGGTGGTCTCAAAAAATTATTTAGCTCAAGACAAATTTAATAACGTAAAAAAAACCATACCCTTCTATCGAAAGTTTTCGAGCTACGGCGTTCGAAAATTTCAACCCCTATTTTGAACCCCTTAGGCCGCACCTACATTGGATCCGTATTTCTCCCGATCCGATCAGATCCGACGACTCCCGACCATCGGAGCCCGATGACGTCCGACTGAGTGCCTACACTGGTTCCGATCCGATCCGATCCGATCCAAACTTTTGGGGAATCAAGGCTCGTTGTAGTGAGCACAGGGAGAGCGCACGTTGTAGGTACCTACATAAATATATTATAGTTCTCTGTTCTGTGGTGGTGAGTTCGACATGAGTGATTCTGACGATGACGTTTTGTGTTGGTTTTAGCTGGAAAACAACCTTCTCCTAAAGAGACGTGCAACAAGGTCATGGGTGCATCAATTCAATGTGGACCGATCGGGAGGAGAATTTTATACTACGTGTATACCTATGCGGAATCAATTGTACTCGAATTATTGTACTCATTTTACGGCGCGTCGGGCTCCGATTACGGACTGGAAACAAACATGTTTGATCGGGCGACGGATCGGGAGTCGTCGGGAGTCGTCGGGAGACGTCGGGAGACGTCGGATCGGGAGTTCCGCTTCCAATGTAGGCACCTGCATTACACTCTAGGTGTTTGTTTTTCTTCCGACGACGTCCGATGGTCGGGAGTCGTCGGATCTGATCGGATCTGATCGGATCGGGAGAAATACGGATCCAATGTAGGTGCGGCCTTAGAGATGACTGACAGTAACGTCGAGCTTCGAGGACCAACTAGACCCCGAACGGAACCTATAACCCGAATTTCATCAATTTTTATTCATGGTAACTAAGAAAAGTGGCCCGTACGGCGGACAGACAGAAATTTTTTCTATTGCATTTTCGGATTCCACATACCTCGAAACGTAAACCATCAAAATTTGAAGGGGGGTTAGAATTTTTTTTCATGCTCGATTCCAATGGTTCATTATTGATAATAATAAACCAAAATTGGATTTTCTCATACACGATAATTTCTCGTTGCTACTCTTTCTTCACGTTGGTACGCTTATTTTGCTGTACTTTTTTTTTCACGCCACCATACTGTAGGTCCATATTTTCCTTGAAAGTCCTCATGTTCACCACTCCAATTCTGATTTGAATTCCCCTACAGCATCTGCTCATTTTGGTGAATGCCGGCCACTGCATCACTCAAAAGGTTATAATTTTTATGCCTATAATTTGTGGAAAACGTGGACTTACTACCGCCACGGGTGAAAGTGTGAACCATGTTTATGAAGTTCAAATGTTTTTCACAAGTTGCCCAATAGTCCGAGCTTCAGGAAGTTTGGTCCCATTCGACTTTAATGTTCAAACTTACCGTCATTGAACTAAATGAGGTAAACCAATATTGACCGCAGAGTTTTACGCAGATACGCGACTGTCCCAGTTCGTTTTTTTCCCCAACAGAAATCGAAATCAAGTTACTGTCGAATTATTTCCATGTTTTCCAGACGCTTGATGTATCCGTGGGTTTCATCGTCGAAATGACGTGTGATAAGGAACTTTTTCGTTCGTTTTGGATAGTACGTTTTGCCGCGACAGCTTTCACTTTGCTCGTAATGAGAAAGTCAGTACAGGTGAAGATTACGCACTCTACCGGTTGTATAAAAAATGCCACGAGCTTTGTGTTGGTAATTATTCGGATCGCTAATTGTGTGTAATGGGCATGAAGTATGAGGCGCTTTACCTAACGATATGCATTTCATAAAGAATCAGTATTTTGTCTCCCATTCAAAGGTTGGACCTGGTGGTGTTTCGTTTGCTAACTGCAATTTTGGTTCATTATTTTGAATAGTGAACCTTCGGAAATGTGCATTAAAAAAATAAAAATAAGCTCCTAAGTATTTCTAGTTGGTCAGCGAAGTTCGTCATCTCAATGGGGTGAAAAATAGGAGTTGACATTTTCAGAACGCCGTAGCTCGAAACTTTCAATAAAAGGGTATGGTGGGTATATGATGATCCACACACTGTGGCCCAGATATCATTGCTAGGAAACAGCTGATTATAATCACGCATGACTTCATGAAGTCAAGTTGTTTGTTCCGTGATAATATTTAATGTGAAGAATGGTGGGTGGCTCTTTTGGGTTTTATTGATAGGTACTTTTGTAACTTGCAAATTTGGTTCTGTGTCTGTCTCTCCGTTTGTGTGTCCGCAAATCGTTGCCAAAACGCGTAGCTTACTCAATTCGAATCCGATTTTGCTGAAATTTTCCGAGATCATGCGGATTGGGCCCCAGATGATCCCCTATGAATTACAAAAGGAACAGATATTTGGTATGGCCGCTGGCCGAACGCGAATCCGATGTACTCAACTTGGTGAGTGGTTGGGGTGTAGGTCCCAGATGTTCCTCTATGAATTTCAGAACGTTGGGATCATTACTATGGCCAGTACGCATGCGCAAACGCGACTTCGAGGTACTCAACTCCTCAAGAATCAATGGCCCGATTTTACTAAAATTTGTTGATTTGAATTCAAAACGCTCGGATCATTGATATGACCACTACGCATGCGCAAACGCAAAATCTATGGTACACTTTTTTTTGGAACTTTTTCAAACTGCGCAGAGGAATTTTCATTCGACTTGTTTTCAAACTACACGGTATGCTTCATGTATAACTAGAAATGATAAATTATAGGTACTAAATTGATTATTTTTCATACGTTTAAATGACATTTGGCAGAGGTTACGTATATTGTGCTAACCACAGGGAGCAGTGATCTACGCAGAAGGGGTTCATCTATACAGGAAAATAATAAAGTGTTGTGTAATAATTTGCAGCGTTTTTGATGTGGCATCAGTGGCAGTTTTCATTCTGCATTCGTGGAGGAGATGCGCTCGATTTCAAGGCTATTTTCATAATCGTGAGTTGAATATTGATGTTTGCCTCGTATTCTGGAATTTCTTCCCTCGTCGTAGTCCATTGTCTACGGTACAACGTCATTGCTTTAGAAATTCTATTCGCTGCCCTGTATAGTTGATGGATTCCGGCGATCTTAATGTAATGGCATTGTTTGGATATATCATGCGATTTGTTTGTGCGCCATCTCATGAACGCGAGTTGTATCATCACGTCAGCTCATCGAGTTATGGGCGCCATCCTACAGTCGATCGGTTTTCGGAACTGGCTTTTCTCACTCGCGATGAGACTCAGGAGCAGTTTCCATTGGGTTTTCTCACACTTCCTATCTATTTACGTCGTCCTGGCCTCTTTTACTTGCTCTACCCCAAACTAGGACGTGGACAGTTAAAATCCATAATGTTTTGGGTAAACCACTTTGGCAATGTTGTGGTGAATGTGACTAACATGCGACGCCCGTCAATTTTTTCTGCTTAATTGAGTGGGATGAAGAACATGCTGAACTCTCATCATTGATTGATTCTGTAATTTTTGACATACGTTTCTGGTACCTTCTTGGAAAAATGTGTCAAAATGTTGGCCATGTGGCTTACATTGCTCAGTCCAAATTCAGCTGCCATCAAATGATGGCACTCAGTTTTTCATCCCATATCCTCGCTTTTCCTTGTTTACCTCATCTTCTTCCACACTTGCACCACAAATTAATGGTTTAATGTTTGATTTTTTTTTTGCACTGCGTTTTTTAAAACCATTGTCACTGTTGCATAGAGGTCAAAATGCTGTTGCAACCGCGACCAGAAGTCTTCCAGACTTGCCAGTGGACACGGGAGAACCTTCGGAAAAATTGTGGGGGCCTGCCGAGAACAACGTTGACACCAACTCTGACCTATATGCCACTGTAGAAGGTGATGAAATCCCCGCTTCATGCACTGCCCTACGTCTTGATTCATTTAATATATTTTTATTGCGCTTTGTATTCCCGAAACGGTGTCGAACTTGAAGACTCTTTCATAAGCAGGGGCGCATTTTGGCTGTTACCATATCATCATGAATTGATCGTTTTTCCACAGATGCGGGGAGGAAAAAGCGTTTGCTGACGAGTGGTTTGACGGTAGATAGCAGCTACACACCCAGCCAGACTGACGATAGTTTGTCGCCTTACGCGAGACTCAGAGGAGAGCACCCTTATGACCAACTTCAACAAAGTTAGTATTGAAAGATCTCTGTTTACATCTACCATTTCATTCACAACCACCATAAGGAGTTCCTAGGTTGTGTGGATACAGCGCCGTATCGTGTCCAAAGAGTGTACTCCTCAAGGGCCAAAATAGGTCGTAACGTCGGCTGGCGTAGTCAGTCACATATGCATATGGCGTCGCATCTTGATTCGGTCAAACGTAACGATTGATCGCATCTTACAGTAACATGACATGGCAAAAACCTTACCTTGCTTGGGCCTTGTTATAACATAATCTGTCGTTGTGGTGACTTGTTGTTTTTTTCTCTCGAGCAATAACACTGACATGACCACTTCGTGGAGACCTCACATAACCGTAACTGAATAAAATATTGGGAATAACGAAACATGGGATACAGAAAAATCGCGTTGTCCAGCGGCGGGGTTGATGCAAAATACCTACAAGCACAAGATAAACTTAGCATCCGTGTTGCTCACCATAGCCGCCGTATTGACTGTGTCTCATAGAAACTCTCCAACACGCCTCAGTAGTTGCATTTCCTGGATTTACCGATCAGTTTTATTCATAAATGTTGAATGCGTTGGTCATTGTTTTCAGATGAACACCCTTACGCTCAAGTTGGAACCAACGGTACCAACAATCCCGGTCCCAGTACCTCCAGTGAAACAGCATTGAACTCCACTCCCACTAGGTAACTGTCTGTTTTACTTCGCATTCCCTACTAGCTGATTACTGTTACCATCACCGGTCAATGTATAGTTGGTATCCAAATTGACAGGCTCGGCTCAGAGCGCATCTCTGCTGTGTTGAAGATTATAGATGTTACATTATAGCTGCCAGGACTCCTGGGACAGTATTCTATCATCGCTGTCCCTTCCAGGACTAATTTTATGCTACCTGTGGTTTTTTAGAATACCCAATTCTATTTTGGTTTATTATTTTCTATAATTAACCTTTGGAATCAAGCATAAAAATCTAAATAAAACCTCTCCCCCTTCCTCTGAATTGGATGGTTTTCGTTTCAAGATACGTACCATGCACCTTCCTTAGTTACCACGAGCCAAAATCAATGAAATTTGGTTTGCAGGTCCCAATTTGGGGTTTAGTTAGTCCTCAAAGCTCGGTGACTATCAGCCATCTCTAAGTGGTCGAAATTTTCAAAACGCCAAAACCGAAAACGTCCAGTAGAAAGGTGTGGTTTTTCTGACGTTTTTATATTGATTCGGAACTTGAGATTATTTTTAGACCATCGGAGTCTTTCGTTCACAGTAAGGCCCTGAAGTATGAACCGGAAAACTTCGTCAACATGATCGTGAATAAAATGATATGAATCTGGCCAGATTGTCACTGGGAAGCACCTGATTATAATCACGCATGGCTGTAGGAAATCCAGATGGGTGTTACGTGATATCATTTCATTAGAAGAAAGATGATTATTTCGGATTTTGTTGATAGGTACTTCTTACCTCTTTGTTGATATGCACAAGTTTGTCGTTAACAGCCACACTAATCATCCAAAATAGGGAAAATACGCCCAGGGTCTTCCTACTTAGGTCATATTTTCAAATATGACCGAGTGGCGGTTTGTGGGGGCCGAAATGGCTTGCTAAATGAGATAGGGACAGTGGAAAAACGCATATTTATGTAACTGTAATTGCTGAACATTGGAGAGCTTAGGTATACTTCGACTCTGGTGGTGTTTTTGTCGTGATTCTGTGCGTGTGCAAAGAACGACCCTACTAATTCAGGGTCTTACGCTAATTGGAATTCAATGATCTACACAGAAGGAAAATAACGAACCATTGTATAATAATTTGAAATGTTTTCTTCTCATTTGCCTCTGTAAGACTCTTCAGACCTGACTTGAAGATTGTATAATAATTTGAAGTGTTTTCTTCTCATTTGCCTCTGTAAGACTCTTCAGACCTGACTTGAAGTGATCTTTCTGTGCATCATGTAAGAGAGGGCTCCACAGCCATAATTGTTCATAAATCAGTTAATCAGTTCATCCTCAGTGAACTGGTGTGAAAGAAATGTTCTTCAGGTACATTTCTTCAAAACATTTCTGTGGAGCTGAAGTAAATGTAGTCTTTAAAGAGTCTGAGGAGTTGTCTCCCAAATCCGACGGCCCTAGTAGGTAGGTATCCGATTCCTACTTCAATGAAAGGATGTGAATCACAGAATCTCATTTACAGCAAAACTTCGGTCAGTGGTAATATCATTAATTTTTCAAACCAAGGGATACCTGTAATGAATGCTACACAGCAGAAATTACTCTCAATTACCTGAAGAATAGCACTACGGTATATGATTTTCAAGTGGAAGCCCCTGACACCAACCTCTCTCGGACTTCTTCTCGCAACCGCAAAAACTACAAATTTGAAATGAAAGTTCGATGAAACACAATATTATGTCTCTGCTAGTGGGATTCCTAGCAGTCGAATTAGTTTGTCCTGAGCGCTATTGGCTCCAGAGCCCTGTTCAACAACTAGAAAATGCCTACCTACACAACACCACATTTAATTAGTGCCTTATATGTGCCTCAAGCAATAATAGACCTATTGCTATTGTGTTTTATTCAATCCCATCACAGTTGCGTGCATATAGAAGTTAAGAAGTTGCAGTAACACCATGATTTATAAACGGTAGAAATCGATACATACATTTTAATCAATTTTGTTTTTGTTCATCCAGCCGGCGGTGTCCCGAGCTTGTTGAGAGGGAAGAGGCTCGCAAGTCTCCATCACTGAACGAAGTACCTGATGAAATCCCTGCTGCATCAGCAATCGCCGGCAGCGTTCCCGCTAACCACGATCTCCCTTACATGACTCCTCCTATTCCTGCGCAGCAGCAGCATTTCAGTGGCGATTCTGTCGACTCTTCAAGTAAGAAACAGCTATTATGCTGACACTTGGTTAGGGAAGTATTTAGAATATTGTGGTGAAGCAACCTTGTTGCACCTGTGGTTGGTATGTTGATGATGCGGTGAAAGAAGGCGCTGAAAAATCCATTTAGTCCAATTTTCGAAGTGCTTGACAAGTTCAGAGTTCACTATAATGGATCTCTGCACCCTGTTTCTAAATTTCAGGTTAAGATTTTTTGCAATCAAAAGTGATGCATCAATATTTGCTCCTCCGTCCAGTTCTGCTTGCATGTCCTAAACCCACCCTATTCTCTAGATTTGGCTATCATATTCCCATACTACAGGTCTAATCAGCACCAGGTGGATTAGGCTTTTGGTGAAGTTGAAGCTCTTGCGAGATGACGATAATCATGGGGGTGGAAATAATGCCATGAAATTTGAGTTGAAAGATGCTCTATTCAGTCGAGAAAGATCTTGAAGTTATGATAGGTTTGTTCACAGTGACCATCCAACGGTTATTTGACCATCAGAAAGGCGTTTGGCCGTTTGCAGTGACTGTATAGTATCCATGACCGCCTGCTTGCAGTGTTTTCCTGATGTTTAATGCTAGTTTTCTGCTCTTCATTCCATTGCACAAAGAGCGGGCTGACAAGAAACTGGCCTTTCTTACGGCTTTCTGGGAGTCAGCTAACCATCAGAAAAGCCAGTGCGGACAAAGCTGTTGTAAGATTATGGCCTAGAGGCAAAAGCGGTGAAGGTCGCTTATGAGACTCAGCAAAGAAAGTCGTGTTCAGTGTTATCAGTGTGCGGGATTCTTTGTCTAGCTGTGGGGCTTGTTTGGGATGTGACCAAAACGGAATTTTTGCGGGATTTTTTCGTTGCCTCGACCAGGATAAAAAATTTAAAAGCAAAATTAGAATGATTCTTTGCTTAGCAAGGAGGCAGTTTTCCAATCTGTTCCTCCATATCTGTGGCCAAGTAATAAGCATGAGTCTTGGCAAGGAATAATGAAAAAAAGCAAGGAGGAGAAGAAGGAAAAGATGTTAGTGCTGGATATTTTTGTTTATTTATTTCGATTTGACTGAAGTTGGACTGATTTAGTTTTTTGATTAGCAATGAGAGTTGCCCACCTACATTATGCGTTATATCCTGGGCTAAGAACACGTTTAAGTCAATAACATGCAGAAATCAGTCTCTACTAATGGAGGTCAACTGTGGTATACCACTATGTCACCTGAGAGATAACTAAGTTATTGACTAACTACCTGCCTACTACCCCTTGTCCTGTTTTAACCAAAAAATTAATTTAAAGTATTTTCTCATGATTGTTATTCACGGTACCTACCCAACGTTTCTGGAGGTGCAGATCAGATTCTAATGGCTCCTTATTTAGTCTTAGTGGGTAGGTAGATGCGTTTGAATTATCCATAAACTATATACATTTCGCTCAAACGTACTTTACTGTATTACCTAACAGGGGCCAAATTTTATGGCATTTAAAAAAATCCAAATTTGAAGTTTTGGGATTTTTGTTGTGTGAATGTGTTTCGAAGTGTGGATGAATAGTGGAAGACAAAATTGAGAAGTAACTGAATAGGTAATGTTGTATCAAGAAACAAAGTAGTGAGTCGGCTGTGTGACTGCAGTATTAAGGGCCTTCCTAAGTGTTTGTAAACTTGTATCTTCTTTGAGTATCGGTTTCTCAGCAACTGTATGGCCTAGGGTTACATTTTAGCAAGGTACATGGTGCTCTTGTGATGACCTACCGGCCAAAAATCGTCGCGTTACTGGCGCGTTGGCTTCCCCCACTCATAGAGCTTCCGCCTGTCGGGTTGGTCGTCCCCTCCACTTCACTCGTTCTCCCTTCACTCCCATTCCACCACCCCCACGGTCTTCCCCATTCTAGAGCACGCACCATGTTTCATAGTTTCTTTCAAAGTAAGTAAACAGGCATAATTTGGGAGCGCCGAGTTTGTTTTTTAGATCTGGATGTAGTGTTTACTGCATTTTTTTCATAAGGAAATGGTGATCATTTATATTTTTTATGACATGTTTCCTTGAACGTCTATTTCGTGTTCTAGTTTTCTTGTAATTTATGCCACTAATCCTCTTTTTAGATGGACGGAAAAAACTATTCCTCTGCACACAAAAAAGAGGGGGGGGGGGGGGAATTTAGCTCGAAAAATTTGTGTAGAAAATAGAAAAACGTTGTTTCAAGAAATTGGGAGGGGGGGGGGGGGTGACGTCAAAAGTTCCACGCTACGCCATTCTGTTGCCTCCACTCTTACCGGAAAGCTTCAATTTCTCAACAGCATTTAGCTGTTAGTTAGGTATGCCCATACAGATCTACCTCTCTAGTCTTTGTAAATTAAATTCATGGAATTGTCATGGATACTGTATAATATCCTTTCTTGTTGAAGGTTCACATGACGGTTACATTTTTCAGTGTTTTGATTTTGTTTCTCAGTTGAAATTCAAATATTTTTATTACATCATCATACCGAAACGATTATACAGGGTGCGGCACAACTTCCTTTACGATTTCAAGAGGCCATAAAAAAACTAAGCATGATATAAAAAATGTATTGATACCCAATTATTCTACAATTCATAACATTTTAATCATGAGGTTTTAAACAAAACATCTCGAAGATGACGGCCGCCGTTGTCGATGCAACTCTGAAGGCGCATTCTGTAGTTGTCCATCACTCGTTGTAAGACGTTGATCCGAATCATCTGGATTTCCAAAGTCGATTGTGGCGACCTTCAATTCGTTTAAATTTCGCGGTTTGTGTTTGTACACCTCAGCCTTGAAGTAAACCCACAGGAAAAAATCACATGGAGTTAAATCCGGAGACCGAGCAGGCCAATTAATGTCTCCCCTCAGTGAAATGACCTTCCCCGGAAACATTTGCCTCACAACTTCCATTGACCTCCGGGCTGTGTGAGCCGTGGCTCCGTCTTGCTGAAACCAAACGTGGGTGATGTCAATGTCGAGGTCTTCCAATTTTGGTTGGAAGAAGTTCTGTATCATGTCTAACTGTGTGGTGTGCTGTAAGCAGTCACGGAATCATTGGCCCTTATTTTTTCGAAGAGGAGGGAATCGCGGTCACAGTCACATCTGCTCGGTACATAGACATGATACAGAACTTCTTCCAACCAAAATTGGAAGACCTCGACATTGACATCACCCACGTTTGGTTTCAGCAAGACGGAGCCACAGCTCACACAGCCCGGAGGTCGATGGAAGTTGTGAGGCAAATGTCGGGGAAGGTCATTTCACTGAGGGGAGACATTAATTGGCCTGCTCGGTCTCCGGATTTAACTCCATGTGATTTTTTCCTGTGGGTTTACTTCAAGGCTGAGGTGTACAACCACAAACCGCGAAATTTAAACGAATTGAAGGTCGCCGCACTCGACTTTGGAAATCCAGATGATTCGGATCAACGTCTTACAACGAGTGATGGACAACTACAGAATGCGCCTTCAGAGTTGCGTCGACAACGGCGGCCGTCATCTTCGAGATGTTTTGTTTAAAACCTCATGATTAAAATGTTATGAATTGTAGAATAATTGGGTATCAATACATTTTTTATATCATGCTTAGTTTTTTTTTATAGCCTCCTGAAATCGTAAAGGAAGTTGTGCCGCACCCTGTATTATAATATTCCACTGAGCTGAATCCCGTCCCTCTTCATTTCTACCATTTCTACTTGTGTTTATTTTGTTCTTCTTCCGTGATGTTACATTAAAAGATTACTCAGATGGTTACTACTTGTAAAATATCGGATGTTGCATGATTCTGAAACAGTGGTTTCAAATTTTGTTTAAAATGTTCCAATATTAAAGTGAGAAATATACTCCAGCGACGTTCAGCTGAATGCAATTGTAATTTGCGTAATTGAGTTTAATATATTCACGTCCGGCTGGCGAACTAGCGAGGAATTAGTCACTGTCTATTTCCTCTGTTCCTAAGCGGAGCAGTGGTCCCATTGTTATGTATTGCCAGTCTCAATTGCCTCAACAGAGCTTCAAGGGCCTCCCTCGCCCGCAGTGGACTGAGTCACCTTGTTTACCTCTCACCATCCATTTACTCTGATTTAGGTTGTCATATTTCATTTCAGCTTTACAGAACCGTGAAATCATTCTTTTGAAATATCATCAGTGACATTGCTTACAACCTACTTCGACTTCCCACTTCCAGTTGAAATTTAATGAGCGATTATAAGATTTCCCTGTTCCTCTTTTACAATATTTGCCTCGTGTTGGGTTCTGTTATCGTCCTGTTGGATTTTCTTGATCCTGCAGTGCCTTCTTATGTGCGAAAAGTTGGCAGTAGCTTGTTCTTATGTTGATCCTTGGTTTTGGTTGATTCAGCATGATAGGAGCCCATTATGAACGTTCCAAGCATCCTTTCAAAACCCCTTGAAACTGAAATGGATGAATTTTTTTGTTTGGCGAATGAAGTAATTGAATTTGAGGTAACTCGCCGGATTGAGTGACTAAGTTACAGCTCTAATAGCATCGTTCTTGTTCTAAGCAACTCGCCCATGCGCATCGTGGGCAGTGCTAAAGGTGGCTGTTCAATCCAGCCGGGTGTGTGCACTGTGGCAGATGAGTGTGTACTTGTGTCTCCCCCATAGCGATTGCGGAGCCTTGGCGCATGCGTACTTTGTTCAGTAGCATGACACTCCCATTCCTACCTATTGCCACATTTCCTACCTATACCTATTTCCTACTTTTTATAGGTTGGATTAAGTAATTGAAAATTGTGGTCAATAATAGTAGTTTTCTCTTTCTAATTTATGGAGGGGTTGCTCTTTACTGTTGTATAATGTGTGTTTGTGGTATATTCACAGTTTGTTTTTCGTTTCTCTGGGGGGGGGGGGGGGGGGAGGTTGAGGATAGTGCATCCTGTCACTGAGACCACTAGGTGCGTCCATTGTCACTAAATCCTTCCATGTAAAATGTCCAATCATTTATTGAAATCGGGTCTAAGGTTATGTTTGTACAAGCTTGTAAACCAAACTCTAAATTAGTACCACGTGAAAAATAATAGACTGCACTGACTGAATTTTACAATTTTTCAGAAGGGTACACGTCTATAAGCGTGAGAGAACCCCTGTCGAGGATCCTGGCCAATAGGAGGAACGGGGGAGGCGTGATGGATCCTCACTATGCCACTGTCTCCGACGACTCTGACGAAATGTATGCTGCCATTGAGGAAAGACAAAGTTGTCTCGTTGGCGACCCTTCAGGGGCCGGCGAGTACACTAGCGGGAGTGAGACCTACGCTCAAATCACCCAACCCCACTCTTCCTCTGGACCGAACAACCCATCACAGCACCCTCCAAATCTCTCTCTTGTCCTCCAACATCAAGGTTCGTTCTCCATTGTTTTTTCACTCAAGCAAATAAGTTTATTTCTGTGTTTTTTTTTCTATCACTATTAGATTTTGTACATTATCGAAATTATTTCTTCCGTCACTACCGAGGTAGAGAAACCTTGTAGTCTCTTGTGAAAGGTGTATTTATTTCTATTTTCTGTGGAGTAAGCATTTGAATTGGCGCAGTCAATGCTCACCTCGCAAACGCTAGGGTTACCAAAAACCAAAAGCAACCTTAGGGCGAGGTAACCCGGGTTAGGTACTGATATTCTCTGAATCAGCCTTTTTTTTAACGGACCACGGATTTATCAAGGAAAAATGGCAAAGCCCGTGGACATCGCCTGCACGTCAGGGGAAAACTGGTTTGAGGCAGACATCTGTTAGGATATCAGTTCACGACAAACGTACGGATGAACCAGCAGCCTTGTCCCGCCATTCTCAACCTAAATTGGTCAAAATTATATGGATTCATTCAATTAGTTCTTGTAATCATCAGGTTCGTTGTCTCTCAGGTGCCAAAGCGAACTCATATTGCCGCTGTGCTACTGACCCCCCCCCCCCCACCCACCCATTTATAAACCCACATAGCATAGGCACCGCCTGCAGTTGCCACCATATTTTTTCTTTTGTCCATATTTCAAATGTCTGTTTCACAATATAACAAAATTACAACCTCACTGACCACAAAGTCGTTATCTACAACACTGAAACCGTGGCTCATCTCTCTGGACTTCCTAGCATCCACACAAGTCCTGGGGCACGTTCCTAAAGACTTTCACTCTTCACTCTGCACTCTTCAAATCCACATTCCGCACTTTGCGAACGAATTTCCGTTCCTAAAGAACGCTCTTGATTAGAAGAGGAAGAGTGAAATGCAAAGTGTGGAATTGCAGAGTTTTACCCTGTTTTGAGCAATTACGTTCCTAAAGGTTATCTTTCGCAAAGTGAAGAGTCTGTGTTTCAAATGAAGATTTTACAACGTTTTGCAAAGTCCCAAATGACTCGGGGGGTGTCATACTTTTCAAATCGGTTTTTAGGTTTTATTTCTTCGTTAAATTCAATGTTTGGTAGTAACAATAAAGAGAAGAAAATTCAGTCTTTCGATTAGGTCTAAATGTGTTCCAATTAGTATGAGGGCAATCATATATAATAGCATCGAAATTAGCTCCACTGAGGTCATCAAAATACTCAAAATTAGGGAGGAAGGAAAGGTTAGGAAGCGACAGGTTGTTGTGGTTATTGGATAAAAAGTGACCACCTACCTAATTGTTTTTAATGGAAATTTTCCGATACTTCTCATCAGAGGATGATGATGGTGATGTTGAAAATGCCCTACCTATGACGGCCGCATTCATTAGCGCAACTTAATTTCGTCGCCAGCTACACAACTTTTCAGGGAGTCGTTTCGCCATAACCAAATCTCATGTTAGTTAACTTACAGAAAGACGGAAGACTTGATGAGATCGGATTCGGAATAAAACGACCGGAACATCAAACGATGAACCGTAACAGTTATTGGAGGTTACTCCACAAAACGAAGGTTACTCTTCAGAACACACTTCGTTTCTAGTAGAACTGCAGAGTTCTCCTACTTTTCATAGTTCGCAAAGTTAAGAGTACAAATGAAGGCTTGCAAAGTGAAAAGTTGAAGAGTCTTTAGGAATGGGCCCCTGGGCCTGCCGGTCAAAGAAAAAATCGGCCGAGTCACCCCACACATGAACGCACTTAAGCTAGGTTCACATGGATGCAGTAAGTGCGGAGCGGAAAGTGCGGAACGCCACCTGATTGGCTGGAGCAAAGGGTCGAGTGGGGGGACTCCTTCCACAGGTCGACTTTGGAGCGGACTGTTCGCGTACTAGAGATTTTGATATTTTCCGCACCGCACGAGTGCCCAATACCTTCTGCGCACCCCCCCCCCCCCCCCCCCGGCGCAAAAGCAAAGCTGGGCGGGACAAAGCCGATTTGATTATCATTGTTGTCAAGGCTGTGGAAGTTTCCGCACCTCCTTTCCGCATCCATGTGAACACATTCCGCACTTTCGCAGTTCCCCCCACTACTTTTCCGCACTTTCTGCACTTTACGCATTTCCGCACTTCTGCATCCATGTGAACCTAGCTGTAGACTGCTGGCGGATTTGATAGAGGAAAAATGACGGACAAGGCTTGTTGTTAGTTAGTGGGTGACAACAGACTGAGGATCTGCGGATCTGATCCGCAGAAAAATCCGCGGATTTGGCCGTTTAAAAAAATCGTTCGTGTGTGGCTTGCTATTGAAGATTGTCTCTAGTGGTTGAGTCAGGGGATGATTTAATCTAAACGCAGTCGTAGGTATGTTTTGTAATGAAATTCCTATGTACGAATATTTTTCTCATCAGCTCATCTTTTTCGAAATTCATTTTTTTGGTATTCCAGTCCATCCTTACCTATGATAAGCTCTCACCGTAAGTGTCTTATAATTTCAAGTCATTCAATGAATCCAAAGATGTACTCGTATTGTCTTCAAACTGTAGATGCTTATTCAATAATCACGTTGATCCCCTCCGGTATTTATATGCTAGAAGAGATCTCTATTGAATCCCTATCCCTATGCTTTTGAGCGGTACTTTCGAACCTTTTTTACCTACTTGTATTATTCCATGTAATTTTCGTCCAGCTATTAATCATAATGAATTACAGTGCGCTACTTAACCCCAGCTTTTCTGGCTTCTGTGTCCAATATTTTTATGAAACTGTTCGAATTGTTTTAATTTATTAATATAATATTATGCTTTGAAACATGTTTATGTATTCTTCATCATCAGCTAAAAAATTTCGTTGTACCTACCTACTAATCATATACGTTCGTGCGATGCGCTTCAGTTGGTTTTCATGTCGTTTCCTAAAGCCCCGTCCGCACGTTCGAACTGAACCGTGCGAGCCTAAAATTCGCCCCTGTGGACAGTGTACCGTTCACCGTTGTGTGTAACGCCCTTCACGATCCGAATTTTGTCGGTTTTTTCCAGAACACAGGGGTTCGGTTCGCACATGTGGACATTAGTTGCCGTCCGGACAGTGGCTCGAACGGTTCCCCCTAGCCCTAGCTATTGGAATACTGGTTCGTGGGTGGTTCACCGAAATTTCTGGATCTCTGTGGTTCGCGAACCTTACGCCGAAACAAAAAATAACGACGTACTGTTTGGGTACCGCACCGGAATTATTCGGTTCAAACGTGTGGACGAGGCTTAAGATTTGTGTTTGTTTTTTCTTTCTTGTAACGTCTGTTCGTCAAAACTTGGTGGTCTTGCTCCGCATGTGTTGACATGAATATCAGGAATCATCCAGTATGGTGCTATTTATCAAATCCATGTTGTGGTGAGAACTGACTCAGCAGCAGGTTAGATATTGAATAAATAAACGGAGCAGTGGAAATTGAGGGATGTAATCGCAAGTCATATCAAATTAGTTTTTTATGTATCCAACTGGATACGTTGACATTTGATTTGTTAGTTAGCTGCTTGAATTTCTATCTAGTCGGTGGTAACCTTGAGTAGAGAACTACAGCCCTTAACTGAAAATATAATACAACAGAACTCATCCTAACTGGTCTGGTAGGGACTGAGACCAAGGGCAGTTACCCGTTTGGCTGGTTGATCAGAGTTTCCCCAGGAAAATCGATTTTCGTTCAAAAATATCCTAGTTGTTTTATCTGGTGTGATGAATAAAAAAGCAATCAAGACCTTATTGCAACTCAATTTACTGTACGTACATATACATAAACAAACACAAGAAAACCTACCCCTAATACCACAAGAAACCTTCCCCTAAGTTCCACAGTAGTGCATTGAGTTGCTGCATCCTGCTTCCGTGTGTCTTACTAGCACCTGTTAGTTTTAATGCCAAAAGCGAAGGAAGCCAGAAGTGGGGCTCTGGGAGAAATA
This sequence comes from Leptopterna dolabrata, assembly GCA_954871275.1. Lineage (NCBI taxonomy): Eukaryota > Metazoa > Arthropoda > Insecta > Hemiptera > Miridae > Leptopterna > Leptopterna dolabrata. The sequence continues at coordinate 63,692,514 of OX940976.1, read as the reverse complement.
AATAATAAATAAATAAATATTTTTAACTTAGTGTTTGTAGCTTCCGAGGCTATTGATCGATATCATTCTAGCCCTCATCCGCATTTCCATGGAAATTTTTCATCAGTATTTTCCTGAAAAAATTCCAATTTGTTGTGTTTACTGATGCAGTCGAAGGTCTCAGTTCCACAGGAAAGACAGGAGAAGTACAGATAGAGATTAGAGAGGTGGCAGCAGTGTGTCGGTTTGAAAGTTTTTGTTGGCCGAGCGGCTTTCATCTCGGTGATCTTATTCTACATCTTCAGATGTTCAGATACACCTGTTTGCCTTCCAGTGAATGATTTTTCGTCAAATAATTTTGAATGTTCACCATCTAATTTACTACTTCTTGGGATTAAGAAAATCAACCCAAATAACTAGCTTAAGTAGACTGTCTCCATGAAGGTACCTGCCAACATTAAGTAGATTTATTGCTATGTATATATATTTAATTCATTTTATTATGTTATTTAACAGTAACAAGATAAATTATAATTTGGGTACCAAGCAGCAGTGAATAATTTTTCCAGGCCTGTATACGTACGTGAAATGTATTCACCCTTATTCGCTGTCATTAGGGTAGGTATGTTGCGAAGTGTCGCACTCTGTGCCACGTTTCTCAAATGCGGAGCCCTATTGCATACATACCCCTCAAATCCAGTTGGGTCCACAACCCTGACAACTTCTTGCCTGGTGATGCCTGATCAAAATTCATTCGCTCCATTTCCAGATTCCGTGTCTACCTGTAGTTCCGACTCGCCCAGGAGGGACAGAAGAGTGGCCAATTCTCCTCTCCCTCAAGTGCCGACCCTTGACGAAATGTACGCCAAAGTCATCAAGAAAGGTCGGTCTCCCACCAGTCCCGACCCGCCTGAGAACGGCCCAATCAACAGACGTTCTTCGCAGGTGAGTTCACTTATCAGTTCGAGAGCCTCTGAAATGGCAGGTAGCAATTTTTGTTTCCTCGTTCCATAAATAAGACCTGCGCATACAACTCTCCTCCACCAATGGGCGGGCTCCACTGCTTGCAGAGTCGGGGGAAAAGCATAGTCCATGAGTAAACCTTCTCTCTAGAAAGAGAGTCTATGGTCGTATTCCATAGACCATGTAGGAACAGGACAGGAAACGCCGTGCGTAGTACACGAGATGTCGGCCAGGTGCTGCTGTCCCGTCCTGCACCTGTACCCACACTAGGGAGGACGTTCCTCAACTCTCTTTCTCCCACCGCTCGCCATCCTCCCCTCGTCTCAAGTTCGGGTGTGAGGGCGAACGCGGGGAAGGCGTGCTTGAACGTGGGGAACGTGAACATCGGAAGGTGGAAGGGGAACATCCTCTGACAGACACCGCCATTTTTCACTTCGAGAGCGACCCCATGCCTTGACCGCCGCGTCCCACCTAGTGTGCCTATCTCCATTCAAATCACAGAAGCGAAAAAATACGACCCCTGTCCCGCGGCTGTTTCCTGTCCTGTTTGCGCATAGTGTGTGAGAACCTTAAGTATGATCATCTTCTCCGAATCATGTTCACGTAGTTCAGACAGCACATGTCCTCACCTCCCGTCACCTAAAAATGGCGAACTTTGTTCAGTTAGCTGAAAGTCCATGGAACTGCTATCTTGTGTCAATTGTTTAAGCTGCTGTGTATAATATTTAGGTCATTATTGCCCAGCAAAAGGTGTTTGTGGCTCTGTTTGTTTGTTTATGCCTGAAGTCGCCCATACTCGCTAATTTGGGATCTATTGAGAAAAATACTTGGTTGTTAAATTGAATTTCAGACGGGTTATTTTTTGAACTCAATAAGTTCATGTGCCAAGGTTATGATGGCGTCACAGCTGGCGCCAATATGAAAATGTGTTGTTTCATTTTTTCTGGACTTCGGAATTCTCCCATAACAAACGTTGCATTGACGGGCGTCACCGGTACCAGAAAAGACGCCTGTAACATATAGGGACACTGGAAAAGTCTTCTTTACACATTAGTAGTATGTGTGGTACTACTGTGTCCAGCAGCAAATGTGCTGAGTAGAATATAATAGCTTAAGGGCTACCCCTAATGTTCAAGCCTATCTATAACATGTTGGAACTACTGTTATTCTTTATACAGGGTGCACCGTGAGACGTCCCCTCCCCCCTCATTTTCCTTAGGAAGTGCGTTCAAAAACATTTCAAACAGTAACTCCTCATTAGCTTTTACGTAGATCTCAAATAAAAAAACGAAATTTCTTGAAAATGTTGACCTTTTGATACCAACTTTGTTTTTATTTACATTGGAACCTCCATTTTTTATAGCAGATTCAGATTTAGCGTGAATTTTCATAAAGATATGACCTGTCACTTAAATTTCGGGGTATTTTTTAGTGCTGAGTCAAGTGGTGATGTCAGTTTTGTTATTCACGAATATCCTTTCAAGATGAATGGACTAATATTTCATGAAAATGTTGAAAAATATAAAATTCCAATGAATGAAACAAACTGTTCTCAGAATGAAACAAGCTGATTCAGTCGTTGTCCTGAGCTTGCTCTTCAACGTGCCTCGTGCTCATGTAGTTCGTTATTCTACCCAAGAAAGGACTGCAGTGGTCGACATTTATTTTCGATGCGGCTATGTCTTTCGAACATTACGATTGGGAATCGAAAAATTGACATCACCACACCATTCGGCGTGAAAAATGTACCCAAAAACCATGTATCACGTGTAGTAATTGAATATACACAAAACTCGACGCCTTGCAAAGGGCTTCTCCCCTTGCCTCTGGATGCTGCCATTTTTTATTACTTCAAACGAAACTACACGTGCTGTGGAATGGGGAAGACCACGGAGGTGGTTGAACAGTAGTGAAGGGGGGAAACCAGTGAAGCACGGCCGACCGACCAAATCCACTGGGACGACCCACCCAGCAGGAGGAAGCTCCGTAAGTGGGGGAAGCCAAGGTGAGCGTGAGCAGAGCCAGTGTGGGAGTTACTTCTGGAACGGCTTTTTTGTGACCCGTGACGTTTTTCGGCCGGTAGGTCATTGCAAAAGCATGTACCATGCTAAAAACGTGGTTTTTTCACTTTTTCGCACATTTCACGCAAAATCAACAAACAAAAGAAAGTTGGTGTCAAATTTTTCATGAAATATCTATTTTGGATTTGGTCATGTAAAAAGTCAGGAGATATCGTTTGAAATTTTTTTCTAACTCGCATTCAAAGGAAAATAGATGGGGCCCTCTTGTTGAACACCCATTACAATTGGACTACCTATGATGACGAAATAATGATGATTTTAAGATTCACCGATAGCTGTACAAGTTGGACTGAACGTAAATTGTTTCTTGAAGCTCCTGGTTGGTAGACTTACTAATTCATCGCGTTTTCAATTGTTCCATTTCTTGTCGCTGGCTGGCTGGCAATTACGGCAAGCTGTAGAATGGTTTTGTTAGCTGCTGATGATCGATATTTTTTATTAATTCTCCATTTTTACCTGCCATCTTTTTTTTACGCTGCAAGATTAAAAAGAAGCCTTCCAAAGGACAGGGTGAGCAAAAATTATACTTGTAGTTAATTCAAAATTTCTCATTGTCTCCGTTGTTTTTCGTAGAGGTAGATTGGAGTTCCTACTCGTGCTGGTTTGCTTCATTATTGGGCTGATATGAAATTTTCACCTAAAGGTTGTGTGGTTTGCTGTGATTGTAACGTAATTTTACTGACTTGCGGTGTCAGATTCAAGACTTGTCAACTTCCTCCATGATCCATCCCATTTGATTATTTGCCTTGAGTTGTAGTCCTCAATTATCTTGACCTTGATAATATGAACATAGTTTTTAGATGATACTAAAGAACAACACGTGAGTGATTTAAAGGGTTCATCTTCTCTACGTATTTCGGTTTATTATTTTCAGTTATGGACCTTTGGAATCGAGAAAGGAAGAAAACCCGTCAAAATTTGATGGTAGGGTGGAATTTTTGCGACCACCTGGAGTCCAACGAACGTCGGTTCGTTCACAATAAGGCCCTGAAGATTGCACCAAAAAAGCTTTGTCAACATGAGTGTGAATCATACAGTATACTTAACTCCAGCTCAGATTTCACTGATAGGGAAAAGCTGATAATAATCATGCATGGGTTTTTGAAATCGAGTTTTTTGTCCATGGCTATACAACTTGCCCAAATAAGTTGATAATTAGGGTTTACGTGGAGTGTCAGCTCGGGTTCAGCGACCATCAGGATTTCAAAAATGACCCGGTGGGGAGTTCCTGGGGCCGTAAACGCGCGTTATAGGAGATAACTTTAATTGCCGAACGTTAAAAAGCCTATACATCGACTCTGGTGGAATTTTTTTCGTGTCTGTGTGTGTGTGCGTGCTTGGGTAGATAAGTGTCTACACGCTAATAGGAATTCAGTGGTCTTCGCAGGAGGGGTGGCTATAGAGGAAAATAATAAACCGTTGTGTAATAATTTGCAGCGTTTTTTTTTGTGTTTTTTTTTGTATTGCATCCCTACCTATTTCCAAATGAAAGATTATGTTTGACTTGTCAAGAAAAATTGTTTGACATGTCGGGCCTCTCACCATTACAGCCGACCCTAGTCTCTCGTATTGCTATTGTAAGTATTGCAATTTTTTGTCAAAACTATTCATGTTGAATGCAGTAGACGGTGTTCCTAGCATTATTTAGGCTAATCTGTAGTTTTCATGCGACGGTTACATTTTAGCTGGTATTTATTTTTTTTTTTTATTATACAAAAACGGGGAAGCCCATTTTACTAAATGATAAATTTCTCAGTAATGGTACATAACTAGTACTATAGAACATATAACCAGAAAGACAATGGCTGACTACTTAGTTGATTGAAATTAACTAAATGAAACGGGTGGTGAATTAATGGTTATTGTCTTTAATGAAGAGTAAGGGAGACAGGAGAAAAAATTCATAAAATGGGTTGGCATCGAGGAGCTGCCTGGCTAGCTGAGCTGTGAGTTCTGACAAAGGAGACAGTGATGTACGTAGGTAGTTGCTGAGAGCAGCTTAAATAGTGTTAACTTTTTCAAGTTCTATGTAGTGCATGACGATGAATACACAAGGACCCACAAGGTCTTATATGGCCCAGTGAATTATGTGAAACGGACTGGTCAGTCACAGGCTGTGCCACGTCCTGTCGAGATGAGAACGGCATACTTAGATGGAGTTCGGAGTTGTTGTTGGTTCTCTCACCAAAGCAGGAGACTTACTTCCTTTCAGTGCATGGATAGTAGAAATCTTTATATGATAATCCTTCTATCAGAAGGCTGGCCGATATTCTGCATCGGACTTGCAGATAGCTACATGCATGTTCTTAATTTTTACTACTAGGATGCAGCTGAAAAATAGCATCACTGGAAAAAATACTACTTACGTGTTATTTATTTATTCATCACCAATAGTCGACACTAAGCCGGATTTAACTGTTACAGTAATCCCTCTGTAATCCGGCAGATATCGGACCAGAGCTCTGCCGGATTACTGAAAATGCCGGATTGCTGGGAAATATCGAGAAAAACGCAGTTATCATTGAATAATCAGTTTTAATTACATACATTGTACTGCCAAAATACAGTACATCTATGTACTTGTGTACGCGGAACAGATTGAGCACTAAACGCAGCGCGATCGTGACTAAGACTGACGGAGTGAGTGAGTGGGGCGTGAGTCATCGCTTTGTTTACTCAGACACCAGTCCAAAGTCAAATCAATTGTTGAGCTCATACCCGAATACAAAACGCCGGATCACCTGGAGTGCCGGAGAGCTGTGATACCGGATTACAGAGGGAGTACTGTATTTTGTTATAACTTGAATCACTTGCTGCGGAGTAGTGGAAATCCATAGCAAAAAACTACAGGATAAAAATAGAATAGTCTATTCCCAAGTAAACTAACAAACTGTAGACTGGTTTCGGTTGTTAAACCATCATCAGTACACAATAGAATACTGATGATGGTTTAACAACCGAAACCGGTCTACAGTTTGTTAGTTTATGTGGAATAAGACTATTCTATTTTTATCCGTTTTTTGTTTTTTTGTTCATTGGGTTTTTTCACTGGTTGAACAAAGGTCCCCTGCATCACGCCACATATTGAAAAAACAATTTAAAACGACAATTTTTTCCCAATGACGACTTTTTGCAGTACTCGGGCACCAAAAAAAAAGCACGTGAGTTGGTAGTCGACGTGGGGTTTTCACCAGTAGTCGAAACCTTGTTCAAATCAAAGCTTTGAAGTTTGAGCTTTCTTTTTTGAGAGAGATAGAAAAATGAGAAAGAATTTGAAAGTAGAACGTGAAAAGAAATAAATTATTGGCTATAATTCTTGCTTTCAAAAGAAAAGAAATATTTTAAGAATTAGTATAGCAGTAGTCCAGAGCGTAATTCGAGTTCTTCGGAGCCAAAATTGGTGGAAACCACCATAAATAGCCATTTCAGTTATTGCACATGAAAGAAACAATAAATGAACTTCTGTACAATAAATGAATGCATTTCTGTAGGTATGGCCGAAAGAATAAACAACCCATGTGACAAGGACTTCGCAGCGTTTTTGTTTTATGGAGGAGTTTGAAAAAACCATTGATTTTCGGATGACACTCCAAATCATTGTTAACTCTTATTTTCCCAAACTCGATGAATAAACGCATTTTGAATTTTCAATGCTAACGATTTTGTTGGTTAGGTCGTGGATGACGAGCCGACAAGCCTGCCGGGTTACGAAACGGTCCACTCCTCGGATCCAAATTACGAGGAGTTGCAGCCGTCGCCATGTGGAGAGCCGGACTATGCGAGCCTCTCCCGCCACTACCAGCACCCGTCAGGCTTCATAGAAATGACCTACGAGCCAGCCTACGAGACTGCCCACTACCCTCACTCTACCTACGAGCCCGGTTCACTCACAGACCCCAACTATGAGAGCGTCGGCTCATCCAATGAACCTCCGTATGAAAGGGTGAGTGTCATTAGAGAGATCCAACAGTTGACTGGTGCTGCGTTTCTGTTCTTTTTGAGACATGAGACTAAACAGTTCGTTTACTGTATGATGGAGTTTCGAGCAAGCTGTTTCAAAATAACAGCTTCGGCAAAAGTAACGCTTCAAGAAATTATGGCTGTTGGCCAAAAAAACAAAAGCTAAACTGTTTTTTCGTTTTTCCTGCTGTGAAGCTGTCTCTCGCAACGGACTATTGGCAACCTTGGGAACCCGAAATCGAATCAAGACCGTGATAGTTCGTTTCGTCTGTGGCCGTTCTTTTGAAACGGTTGTTCCAGGTTTTGAAAAACTGTTCCATCGTTTCTTCTCAAGAAACAGTTTCTTCAAAAGTTTCGCGTTTTTTCCCTGTCCCTAATCGATACTTTCAAAACGCTGCAAATTATTACACAGCGGTTTACACAAATGCCACCAGAAACCAGAGTCGAAGTAAGCTCTCTAACGTTCGGCAATTACAGTTACATAAATATGTATTTTCCACCACCCCTGTCTCCTATAACGCGCCGTTTCGGCCCCGCCAAGTCATTCTGGTTTATTATTTTCAGTATTGAATCTGTGGAGTCAAGCATTTAAAAAAAAAAAAATTAACCCCCTCAAAATTTGATGGTTTCCGTTTCAAGGTATGTAGAATCAGAAAAAGGAATAACAAAATTTCTGTCCGTCCACCATACTTCGCACTTCCCTTAGTTACTATGAACCAAAAATTAATGAAATTCGGTTTTTGGGTTTTTCGGTAGAAGGTTATGGTTTTTTTACGTTTTTAAATTGATCTCGAACTAAAGAATTTTTTTGTGTCCACCTTTTCATTCTGCGTCCAGCTGTTCGTTTACAAAGAAAAGCGTCGTCAACGTGATTGTGAATGAAACGGTATAAATCCGTGTATGGTTGTTCAGTGATATTATTTCATTTGAAAAATCTTTCGGATTTTGTTGATTAGGTACTCTGTAACTTGAGCAAACGTTATGCTTCATGAATAACAACAAAAATAATGATTGAATTATCGAATCCCGCGCATTTTTATGGAATTGATTCCCAGGCCGGCTCCAGTACCCACTCGATTTTGGACTTCCCTGGGCGGAGCTCGAGAGTAGGTATTGACCACAGAAAACAGTGATATAAGCGGAAGGGGCATCTGTACAGGTAAATAATGAACCGTTTTGTAATAATTTGCAGCGTTTTTTCGAAATTCTGATGGTCCCAGAACTTGAATAGGACCCTCGTCATATTCCCAAGTTTTTCACCTAAATTGGATGACTTGTAGGTAGGCAAGACCTATCAACAAAATAAAAAATAGGTAACCATCTTTCTTCAAATGAAATACTATCACTGAAGAACAGTTAAGATTCCAGAAAGCCAAGCATGATTATCGTCGGCTGTTCCCTGGGCTGGCTGTATACCGTATGGTTCACGATCATGTTGACGAAGCTTTTTGGTTCAAACTTCAGGGCCCTTAGGATCGTTTTCCTCGGTGCGACTCTCGCTATAATCGTTCAGTGATATTGTTGAACAATATTAGTTGGATAACATTTTGCTGCGTCTGCGATTTTTTTGAATTTTCACCAGTCGCACCAATCATCCCAGGGAGTTCTTTAGAGCAAAATCTATATTGAAATATAACGCACCTTATCAAAATCATTCAGGTGTGTCACCTGTTGTGGTATAGTAAAAGGAAAGTGACACTTGAGGTACTTTTGCAACTTGAACAAACGTTGAAGTATTATTGAGTAATTATTACACAACGGTTTATTATTTGCCTTATGCTTCACGAATAACTGCAAAAAATTAATTATTGAATCCCACGCATTTTTATGAAACTTTAATTCCGGGGCCGGCTCCAGTGCTCGATTTAGGGCTTTCGTTCGTAGAGCTGAAGGATACTGGACACAAAAAACAGTGATCTACGCAGAAGGGACATCTATATTGGTAAATAATAAACCTTTGTGTAATAATTTACCCAATAATACTTCAACGTTTGTTCAAGTTGCAAAAGTACCTCAAGTGTCACTTTCCTTTTACTGTACCATAACAAGTGTTACTTAAGTGACACCTAAGTGATTTTGAAAAGATGCGTTATATTTCAATATAGATTTTGCTCTAAAGAACTCCCTGGGATGACTGGTGCGACTGGTGAAAATTTAAAAAAATTGCAGACGCTCTGAGCAAAATTTTATCCAACTAATATTGTTCAACAATATCACTGAACGATTATAGCGAGAGTCGCACCGAGGAAAACGAACCAGGGCCCTGAAGTTTGAACCAAAAAGCTTCGTCAACATGATCGTGAACCATACGGTATACAGCCAGCCCAGGGAACAGCCGACGATAATCATGCTTGGCTTTCTGGAATCTTAACTATTCTTCAGTGATAGTATTTCATTTGAAGAAAGATGGTTATTTTTTGTTTTGTTGATAGGTCTTGCCTACCTACAAGCTTCTTGTACACGGTCAAATCATCCAATTTAGGTGAAAAACTTGGGAATATGACGAGGGTCCTATTCAAGTTCTGGGACCATCAGAATTTCAAAAAAACGCTGCAAATGATTACAAAACGGTTCATTATTTACCCCTTCCGCGTATATCACTGTTTTCTGTGGTCAATACCTACTCTCGAGCTCCCCCCAGGGAAGTCCAAAATCGAGTACTGGAACCGGCCCGGGAATCAGTTCCATAAAAATGCGCGGGATTCGATAATTCAATCATTATTTGTTGTTATTCATGAAGCATAACGTTTGTTCAAGTTACAAAAGAACATAATTTTGAACAAAGTCCAAAGGAGCCATCATTCCTCAAATGAAATAATGTCACAGAACACCCAACTCGATTTCATACAGCCATCCGTGATTATAATCAGGTGCTCCCTAGCGATGATATCTGGGCTGGATTTATACCGTTTCATTCACGATTATGTTGATGAAGCTTTTCGAACGGCTGGTCGTACAACGCTCTGGATGGTCTCAAAAAATTATTTAGTTCAAGATCAATTTATTTAAAAACGTTAAAAAAACCATAACCTTCTATTAAAAGTTTTCGAGCTACGGCGTTCTGAAAATTTCAATCCCTATTTTTTACCCCTTAGAGATGACTGACCGGAACTAAGACCAACTAGAACCCAAATGGGACCCAAAAACCGAATTTCGTTAATCTTGGTTCATGGTACTAAGGAAGTGCGAAGTACCGCGGACGGACAGAAATTTTTTGTATTCCTTTTTCGGATTCTACATACCTTGAAACGGAAACAATCAAATTTTGCGGGCGGTGAGGGGGGGGGGGGGGGGGGGTTAAAACGCTCGATTCCAAAAGTTCTTTATTGAAAATAGCAAACCAAAATGAAGGTGGGAGTTCGTGGGGCCGAAATACCGCGTAACAGATTATGGTAAATGGTTATGGTAAATAATAAACCTTGTGTAATAATTTGCAGCGTTTTCATTCTTTTATTTATTTATTTATTTTTTTTAATCGGCTGGGGAAATGTCCCTATGTTCCCTGCGGCCAGCCCTCAGAAACCAGTTTTCCTGCCTGTGTGGTTACCCTGGCTTTCATGGAGGCTTGCGCAGTCTTCCCGCAACTACTAACCGTTCCGACATTTCAGGTGAATCACATTCCCCCTGAACCTCCCGACTACGAAGTCGTCTGCAGTCGTCAGGGTCAGCTCACGTCTGTCGCTGACTTGTACGCCAAAGTGCACAAACCTGAAAAAAGGTAGCTGCGGCCGTCCTCCCCGTTTGACAACCCGCGGGACCCTGGAGGACCCACCTTCGACTCCCCGGGATCAGGTGCTACGTGTGGGATTCAGATTAAAGTCAGTCGGCATCGCTGTAAAAGCCAGATAACGTTGGTAAATCCGAAATTCTCTCAGTTTGGGACGATTTTCTGAACACAGTCCTTGAAAACAGGCCTCCAAGCTCAAATGGAGCCAATTTTTTTTCTTCCATGTAATTTTCTCTCTTCCATAACAATCGTTGGAGGTGGAAATGCTACTAAATAAATGGACTCCTTCAAAAGTTGCATAAACAGAAAATGACACAGCAATGTGGCCCTCTTTGTCTTTCGTCTTGTACAATTCCATTGCTACCCAGAACGAATTATTCCAATCAACTTGCTCTCAATACTTCCACTGATTACGATCATGTAAAAGTTGTCTACGTCTCCTTGATAGACGCAAATGTTCAATACCTGAGGTAGATCTATAGAGCCCGACATTATATCGGCATCTTGATCGAATTATCATAAATTTTAGCTTCTCGTGTTTGGCATCCTCTTGCAATATTAGTATTCATAAAATAAGCTATTCAAACGCAGATTTGTTGAATTTTAAAATATTTAAACCTTTTCCGTGGAAGATCCAAAACTTTATGGTCTTCATCGGCTACTGCATTGTTGCACTTGGAAAACTTGATTACCTTCTTGTTGTGAAACATTCAAAGTGCAATTTTTAAATAATTGAACGTACCTAATTTATAGACCTATCACGATAGATTATATTTTACTAATAAAATTCTATTGATATTATATAGCTTAAAATAAATACACAATTATAGTAATTTATTGCTTGATCTAGTTAGTATTTACAAGTCTTGAATTTTTATTGTATAAAAATATAATTCCACCCAAATCTTGGGTCTGTGTTTTGTATGCTTCCTCTTAATGAATGGTTTCTTTTTTGTTTAGTAAAACAACTGGTCGAAACTGTTTTGCTGACACATGTTGTTGGTCGATTTTTCCAAGTAGATGTTGGAAAATTTAAGCTCTCATTACTATAAATCTTCCAAATCGTTAAGTTAAATTTTTATTAGAGAGTTTTTGCAACATCTTCGCACCGAAACGAAACGGAAATGGCGGATAGGGTGACCGAAGTCAGATGCTGACCTTTTTGGGTTCAGTTTTCGTTCAGCTTTGGCATCTACCGGCTGGTGAAGTCATGCTAACGTTATGTTAACCTCTCTTTCATCCATTTTACTCCGTGGTTATTACTAATATATGTCCACACATGGCGTCAACCGTCAAGTCTGCATTAACATAGAAAGACGCCAAGAAGCAGCTGTGAATACGGCGCTTGACATTTTTATTTTCCAAGGAAAACAGAAGAAGGTAGGTAGCGTTATACAGATGTAAGGTTAAATTACGTTTTGTCATCTCAACATGGCGAAAGCTGACACCGTGAGATCCCGGTGTTTTTCGTCGTCACGGTTCGTCAAACTTTTCGGTGTCTCAAGTGCGCATGCGCAGCACTGCTTTCGTTTCGTCGTGAGTGTGTTGCAAAAACTCTCTATTGTTTGCTGACGCCACCTGGTGATCCGTAGGGACTGGCCTGAGTAGAATGCAACTTGTTCTTACCACAATTCTGGCTTGTAACCCAACTTGTTACCATATTGTCCAGTTATGCTTTCGTGTCCGATTGTATTTCTGCCCCTGCATTGAGTCTCCATGGATTTTTTCAAGTGGGTTTCGATTTGCAAGGGTCAGCATCCGCACGATTTCTTTTCGCGTAAGGTTTGATATCCCCAATGTTCTGAGCTGATTTTCGAACAAATAAGCTACCTTCTTATTGCATTTAGTTCAAATGTGTCGGTACCTACCTGATCCTTTGAAAAGTCTTCCCGCACACACCATTTTTCGGGCATCCTAAATCTCAGTGTAGATGTTGATATTATTTTTTGCATTATATGACAGTCCAGACGGTATCTGAACACGATCAAGGATCAGTTTATTACGCTAACTGCCTGGCCATAATTATGACACCTCCCCCCCCCCCCCCCCCCCCGGAACGGTAAATCCTTTTTTTCTCTGATTCCTGTTCGCCTGATGTAGCTCTGGGTTTTCGGTAAACCAACCTGTTCATTTTGGTGGAAGTTAGCGCATGTCTGAACTCTGGCCATGCGGGCTCCGTGAGAAAAATACAGAAATCCATTGATTCCTCCCCATCATCCTCTATGGAGAGCTTTCATAATGTTGTAATACACCACATACACAACTCAAGGTTTTAGACGTACAGTTTCTTATGTAGTTACAATTTCTGGCAGGGAAATGAAAGCCACTTCAACGTTTAAAAGTAACATAGAGCATGTGACGACGTCCATGAACAGGCTGAAGGGAGGCTTACTCCTTTGATGCAGTACCCGTACTTAATGCATCCTTTCAACTAAATCGGTCTTATTGCATGTGATGGCACCACAACACGTCACACTGCCACCACCACCACTGTGGACGTCGCTTACAAGATCAAGTCGCGTGTTTATGTGGGTCTTGAATAAACACCGATCAATTTATGAAGCCTTGCTTCAGCTGTTCAAACTTCGTGCTAAAGTCTAACTGGACATGCTGCATGCCATCTTTAAAGCTGCTAAAGCTATAAACTACTTCCCTACCAGAAAGTCCATCTTCTAAAATCATCAGTCATCCAAAATATCCTCATGTCTATCTGTTGACCCACTGCTGTTGATGTCTGCTTTGACCCACTTGGGAGCAGATAAGTCATAGATTGCAATTAGCGTGTTGATGATCAAATATCGGTGCGGGCCAAAGACAGTTTTCTCTGGCAAAAAATTATCATGATTCCTGTAAAATTGATAACAAAAATATATTATGAAGGTGAAATTAAGTCTTTAAAATTCCTTTTTATTTGCATTTAAAATAAATGGTGTGAGGGGGATTTTTTTATATTTCGCTAATTGATTAGAGTTGTTGGTAAGTTACTTGGAAAATTTGCTCATTGGGTCGTGCCGCATGGCTGCAGCTTTTAAATATATTTCTCGGATTCAGCCCTTGCGAGGGGCCGAGTGGTAAAGCTTTTGAAATGTGGTAGGGGGCCACACAAATGGAAACGTCTGTGGAAGGAGGGAAAAATGTGAGTTCAGTTTAGGGTAGAACCAGCTTTCCCACGACAGGTAGTGTGGCAAACGGATTCCTCACAGATCTACTGTTCGGGGTATAGATAGCGTGGAGAGCTAAGCTCCATAGGTGCCGCCACTGTAGCTTTTCGGTGAAGAAAGCGGTCCTTAATATGGCAGGCAGTTTTGGTTTATTATTTTCAATAATGAACCATTGGAATCGAGTTTTTACTTGTGATCAGTGCTGGTTTTGTACTAATTATTTCATTTAGATTGCCAGCTTACAACTAGTAAAGGATTTGCAGCTGATAACATGAAAGTTGCTTCATTTCTGTGCGCCACCAGCAGTGTTTGTGGGCTCAAGCTTTGGTTTTATTCAATTTGCTTTAGTCCAGCTGATAACATGAAAATCGTTACATCTCTTATTGCGAACGGCGCCAATCAAGGAGTTTTCTCCACCAAAAAGACAGTGGTTGTGAAACGTGCGGCTGTGGCATCCACGTTGAAAGGACAGGAAATGGCTCTCCATTTTGTCCACAACCACTGAACCTGTTTTCCCTCCATCCTCGGTTATCTTAGTGCAGACAGACCATTTTACTCCAAGGGGAATAGTGTGTTCACTCACTGCAGCCAACCTGTAGATATCTTTCAGTCTTCCTCCAGCTCCAGTACCCTTTCATTTTTCATTAAGAGCTCGTTATTTGGGAATCCACCTTGTTGGTGCGTCTAGTCATTGTTACTCCCAATTGATACGTTTGCAGTGAATTTCGACGACTTCCTTTATATCTTTCATTTTTCATTGCTCGAAATGATTAATCTATACCTACAGCAATTTAAATTATGTCCATCAACTTTCCACATCGACCACCATTTTTTTCATTTTGATTTCATCGGCCTGAAAATACTTTTACTATGAAAAATAAAAGTTAACAATTTATATAGAATGCCTTGTTATGTATATGGCTGTGATATGCTGAAATTTCATTTTAATAGCTGTATGACAGCACTTGAGCTGCTGAAAGGTTTAATATTAATTTTGTTTAAATTATATATCAATGAATATTAATGTATGTTATTACGATATTTCTTCCTGAAGGCAAATATGCTTTGTCGGTAGCAGTCAGCTGAGTGTTCCGTCCATTTTTCACGTTTTCTAAAATACAGTACTGAAATGTAAACACCAGACGATATTTCTTCGATATAATACTGGAATATTTGGGCAGATTTATGTTTCCATCGTGTACATTTTTGAAGTGCCGCTTGGACGATTACCCAGCTGTGAGGGGATGATATCACTTTTTTGAAATGATCCCAGAGTTCATCTACAAACTTTTTTTTTTTTAAGCCACATCAAGTTCAAGAAAAACAACAATCCTCAAGGTCTCGCTCAAGTCCAACATTCTACCTTGATGGTTAGTACAGCACTTCAAAATCGGACACTGGAACACACCTAACTTTATGGCAAAAACCTGATTCATTCTCTATTACGAGCACATATACATGATTATGTATAGGCTTCAGAGAAATGATATACATTTTTCCCAAAAACTGGTTTGTATCATGTTTTCCTTGTACGATTGCATGTATCATACACGCCACTACTTGGCTGGCTGTGCCCAAAAACGACTGTACTATAAGAGTTGAACTATTCAAACTGTTAATGCTAATTATAGATGTTGTATTATTTTTATATTTATTAGTTGATGCTGAGTTGATTATTTTTTCTTTCTTTTTTTTTAAATAAACTTAAGCATTACTAAAAATAAACATGAAACTAATGCGTTATGTTCTTGAAATTGCCTTTCCTTTGTGTTTCTGATTATCCAACTGATGAATGATCTGTGTTGAATTGGTGCAGGTGATGGTGTTGCATCCAGAAACCATAATGAACTAGGCCTTTATTGCATCGCATCAGAGTAGTGGATCACAATATCATGAATAATGCTTAACACTAAAAACATTCTTCCTTTTAAATGAATAAAACATTCAAGAGTTCTTAAAATATATATTATTATATACACTAAATATCGTCCTACTCAGCCAGAACATCACACGCATACTTTCCAGGGGTGATGGTCGCGCTTTTAGTGCAGTTGTACGTTTTGTAGATGCCCACGAGTAGATCAGCGAGTTCGAACATGTTGGATCGCAGAGAGATGATGATGAACTGAGCGTTCTTCGTTCGCTCCTGAAACGATATCACAATTAGGGATGGGCATAACGGTTATTTTCGAGAAACGTATAATAACGTTCGTTATATTAAAAACAACAGTCAAAAAAACTAGTTTCTTTTCTTCTTAATGAAAAACGGGTGAAACAGCAGGTGTTCTAATATGTTGTTAGTAGTTACAAAGAAAACGAAAAACTGTATTTTTCAACTGATATAAGTAATAGGAAAAACGAAAACTTTGTCGGCGCATTTGAACTGTAGATGAGACGCCTGTGAGGGTTCGGGCTTACAACAAGAAAACGAAAAGTGACGGGTTCTCATGTCATAACGACGCACGACGGTAACTAGTTCTGTACACCGTAACGAAATAACGACGGAAGAAAGAAGAAACTACCTAGTCCTAGTTACTTTTAATCACTATCGATAACGAAACAGAAAATGCTGCGCCTGGCTCAGGATATAGGCCCTATCCTTTAAGCCTCGCTTGATCCACTTGAGAATCCCCCACCCCGTCCAGATCTCTCTACACCATGCCCTTTCCAGTTTCCACCTACATTCTTCTTCTTCCTCTTGTTATTCATGGTTTGTTCTGAGTCATAGTTAATTATTTGATAGTTCAGTTCAAAGAACTGACACCTACTTGTGCCGTGTTTTTTTTTCAACTAGGTTTTTTCAAATTGAGAAACTTATAACGTTTTTTTTTTCAAACTAGTTTCTCGTTTCTTGACCCATCCCTAATCACAATACGTAGTAATCAAGTGGGAGCGATTTCAATGGAAAGATGGGTTAGGTTTTGAGAACAGATTTTTCAAGTATCCACGGAGTGCAGCTTGTTCCCGATGATCATGGAAGATATGACCATGCCGATAATTGATTTAGCCTTAACAGCTGATCAACCCGTCCATTGCGTACAGCAAATATCTTTTAGCTAATATGGACTCAGCGAAGGGTACGCCTCCCTCAAAAAATCCAGCCAATCAGATCTCGAAATTCATTTTTCGCTCTGTTTCCCGCCTATACCTGCTCGTTTCTGCAGTATTTATAAGGCAAGTAGGAGCTAATCGTCTCGACCTAAGACACATTGGTTGCGTTGTTGTTTGTTGATGTTAGTTGAAGTTGGTTGGTTGGTGCTTTCAAACAAGTGTTTATTATTTGTTTTACTTTTTCGCTTCAGCGTCTACTGAGGTAGTGGAAACTTTTTCACTTTTGAGGAATTTTTTTTTTAAATCAAAAACAAATTTTTAATTGCGTTTGGTTCAACCTTTTAGAGCTTTCTGAACTGGCTTTCTGCTCTGTGAGCAAATCCTTGCCACACGCATGACATCCTCAATTCGAATCCGATTTTTCTGAAATGTTCCGGGATCATGCGTTAGGTCATAAAAAATAGTCCCATATGAATTACAGAACAATCAGATCACTGGTGGCAATTTTAAGAAAGTCACATAAATAACAGAAACAAATACAACAATACCAGATCAAACATGAATAATCAGTTAAATAATATTACGTCTATCTGATTACAAACGAGCAATGTCGTAGCCTTTGTGACTATTTAGGAGCCAGTTCGACTGCTTTGGTCAGCTAAGACCCAGTTTTCCCGAACTCCCCTCAGGACGTCGCCCTCCGGTTCAGTCAGCCGAAGCACCTTGTACGCGACTCACTCCCGTTATACCATTGTGCTATGAATCCAATAACCAAATATAATTATTATATGTGATGTTCTGTGTGGGGGATTTATGAGTACCATCCTTCTCAACCTGAAATCAATGCGAGGAACATTACAACTATTTTCCGAGCAAGCAGGGGAGGTGGGATGTGTTCTGTAGAAGATTCCGCGACTTCCCTATAAAGGTCGCTTCACAACAGACCGTCACGAGATCCCGGTGGCCGAGATCGGCCGGTGACGGTCCGTGATTTCTGTTCACATCGGACCGAGTTACATCCGCCATGAATCCGTCGTAGATGTACAATCAGCCTTTGATCGAGTGTGGCACAGTGGTCTCTTGTTGAAGCTGAGGGAGTTCCTTCCAAACTCGCTTTTTCTTCTCCTGCACTCGTTTCTCTGCAGACGCACATTCCAGGTGAAGGTTGGTGAGGAGTTCTCAACCTTCAGGAATGTGGAAGCTCGCGTCCCTCAGGGTTCCCTAATGTCACCACTGCTTTACAGCATTTATTGCTATGATTTCCCCCAGTCGGGCGACTCTATCACAGCCCAGTTTGCAGATGATACAGGGATTCTGGCAGCAGGGAACACTCTAGCAGAGTCGGGGGGTTACCTCCAGGCACACCTAGATGGGTGGAGCGTTGGTGTGAGAAGTGGAAGGTTAAAATCAACCCGACCAAGTCTTCGCTTGCCACGTTCACTCTCCGAAGAGGGTCGGTCGCTAACATCAAGATGGCTGACAACGTAATCCCCCCTAAGCTAGA
Source organism: Leptopterna dolabrata (assembly GCA_954871275.1). Taxonomy (NCBI): domain Eukaryota; kingdom Metazoa; phylum Arthropoda; class Insecta; order Hemiptera; family Miridae; genus Leptopterna; species Leptopterna dolabrata. The sequence continues at coordinate 63,674,088 of OX940976.1, read as the reverse complement.
AGTGCGATATTTAGGGCTCATACTTGATCGACGGCTCACCTGGAGGGCGCATGTCAACAAAACTGTTAGCGAAATTAAGCGGCGTGTATACCAGCTATGGCCGTTGATGAATCCCAGGTCAAAGCTGGATCTCACAAACAAAAAGCTGCTATACACGTCGCTTATCAAGCCAGTTTGGACCTACAGATGCGAAGTTTGGGGGGGCTGCATGTGCAACTTTGATCAGTAAAATCCAAACCCAGCAGAACAAGATCCTCAGACAGCTGTACGATGCCCCTTGGTTTGTTAGGAATGAGGTACTTCACAGCGACCTGGGGCTCGAGACAGTCCAGGAGACGATTCGAGGGAGCTATGGGGTCTTGCGGTCAAGAGCAACCGCCCATTACAAGCCGGAAGTGGCACTCATCGCTGGACCAGCACCCAGCGCTGATCGCAGGCTTAAGCAGAGGCTCTTGAGAGACAACGACCCAAACGCCACTGCCACCACCATTACCACTACTCACCACTCTACTTAACATCCCCATCCACATTCCCGACATAAACATGCACTCCACATTCGCCAAAATTGGCAAAGTTGTGTTAATAAAATATTGAAATATAAATGCAAAAGAACAGTGCTAAGTATCAGTCGTTCCAGAAGTGAGAACTGAGCAAATAATAAATGAACGTCTAATATAAAAATATACTCCTATTTCTTAGCAGTTGTTTTACAGTCCTCTCAAAATTATTTTACTCCGGATGTTGTTCTTGAAATCTGTGCCCATTTTGGATTTGAGTGGGGGTAGGTGGGGGATATGTCCGCACTTCCCCAATCAGTTTTCGTTACTCATGTTGAAGAGTAACAACAACCTTACAATTGAGAACAAACCTCAAATCCTCACGGAAATGAAAAATGATGGCCGTCAAATCCAGCAGGATATTTATCCCCAAGAAACTTCGAGATGACGGCCTGTTGACAGCGAGCGAACTGTGGGCGCCTGAACGTTGACCCACTCTCTTTTTATTAAAAAAAAAAAATAGTTAACCAACGAAATAGTCGCGATTTCAGCCGTTTTTACCAATTTTGTACCCATAAAAACTCAAATTAGACCCCCTTAGAATTTTTGAAAATTGGTCATTTTCGAACTCATCCTTTTGTTTAGCAACAAGAACATTTTGGCGAAATTTGGAATTTGTATCATGTATCCCAGGTTAGACATCGTCTGGAGTGACACATAAAATAGGTATGTATAATGTACATATAAATTGTTGTTAAAACCTAGGGATGAAATCAAAAAGGATTTGCCTGTCTATAAAACAGTTTCAAACATTTATTTTCTGAAAATGTTGGACACATGGCAATAGCTTCTTTTCTTTGAAAATTCGCTAACATTGTTGCCAATAATAATAAATATGTTTTATCAATTGAACTTACCTGTAACACGTTGCGCTTTGTTAAATTTACATTGAGCTTTGTTAAGTCAAATCTTACATTTTATATTTCCGTCCCCCCCCCCCCACCATTCAACAACTCTCAGTGACGCCACAAATTTCAATAAAAAACGGACGTACAGGGTGGTCCACGGGAACCTGACGGTTTTTAAATGAGTACATATTTGTTTTTCAACATAAAAAATTTATTTTTCCATATTCTTATAGCCAGTACCATGCCATTCACGAAATCAAACCTTAAAAATAACATCTGTCATTTGGTGACCATCTTGCTCGTAACATGTGGCAAACCCTTGGTGAACGCGCTCTAATAAGGGTGTGTCAATCGCGTGGACTTGTGCTCGAACAGAAAAAAGTCACAGGTGGTCAAGGCCAAGGCATGTCCCCAAACCGTGAGATCAAGTGCTCTGGGAACATTTGGCACAACACGTCCATCGATACTCTAGCTGTGTGAGGTGTTGCCCCATCCTGCTGGAACCAAATGCTTTCAGCAGGAAATCGTAGTCTGCGTAACTCAGGTCTCAGGAAGATGTTTATCATCTCAACATAACGGGCTGCAGTCACAGTCATTGTGTTGCCGTTCTCCTCAAAAAAATATGGACCGATCACACATTTGGACGATACTGCACACCAAACCATCACTTTCGGACTGTGTAAGGGCCGTTCATGAAGTGACTGAGGGTTTTCACTGACATAATAACGACAATTTTGCCGATTGACAAAACCGTCCAAATGGAAATGAGCTTCATCGCTCATAAACAGTACAGCATCTTCGTTAACTTCAAGCATTGAGAGCATAGACAAACAAAAATCATTGCGTTGTGCAAAGTCAGTTGGTTTCAGCTGCTGGACAATTGCCAATTTGTATGGGTGGAATCCGAGGTCATGTTTGACAATACGGCGAACAGTGGAACGACTTACTCTTAATGCTTGAGCATGTTTTCGCACTGAGTGGCTTGGAATTGCTAGCAACGCCTGCCTCACCCTCTCCAAACTTTCGGGGGTCCGTGCCGTGCGAGTAGGTCCTGGTGGCTTCTTTTTCATCACATTTCCAGTTGTTCGAAGGTCGTTGACCCAATTCAGAATCGTGTTACGGCTTGGGACAGCGCCATGACGGCTTATATTAAATTCACGCTGAAACAGTCTCTGCGTCGCCACCACGGATTCACCATTTTTTTATAAAAGCTTCGTACGCGAACGTGCGATGCCTCACACCCCGCTCAGTCATGATGCACACTAAATGGCACATCCCCACGGTTCGAACGGGACCCTCCCGGTGGCCCCACTCCACTTACCTGCCGAGTACTACCAATTCGAAAACCATCAGGTTCCCGTGGACCACCCTGTATAAAATAATGGACGCTCCACATTATTACAGCCTGTTCGGATTATGTTTCACGCACACGAATGTTCAACATGCGACTCTTACCTTGATATAGTGGCCGACGATTGATACGTTTTTGAAATCCAGGGCGGCGTCAATCTCGTCCATGACGTAGAGGGGGCTCGGTTTGTAATAATGCAGAGCGAACACCAGGGCTAGAGAAGACAGTGTCTTCTCTCCTCCGCTCAAATTTGAAATGTTCTTCCACGATTTCTTGGGAGGGCGGACACTGAGGGGAAATCAGGAAAAGTGAATTATCCAAAGGTGGGGTACGAATGCTAAGAACATTTTGTACGAGCACCTACTGTCTGTGTGTGTCGTCAGTATATTGGTGACTAGGAATACTGATCCGACTCGCAATCCAACCATTCGTTTGTGTGAGCTTTGTGAATATTTTGGTTTATTATTTGAAGATGAATCAACATTAGTGTAAAAATTCTAGATAGGCCCTACCTAAATTTTGTGAGTTTTGAATATATGTGTGTTCAATTAAAGTTCGTTAGTTGTTCAGTTGATTGCTGTTCATTTGTGTACATTGACAGCCCAGACAAATTTTGGTGTCAATTATCAAACATACCTGGAAATGATTTTGACCCACTTTGGACATCCAAAATAAGAGTTGTAAGTTTGCGATGGTTTTCGTGAGGCGAGCTGAACTTTTGGGAGACAAAAAAACCGCGAAATTTGGGAGTTTTCCCCAATTTTCGTTTATGATTCAGTGAACAACACACCTAGGTATGTATTCGCTCAGCAAAAAAAAATTATAACAACCCCTCAAAATTTTTTCTTCTACGTTTCAAGGTGCGTAGATTCAGAAAATGCAATGTCCGTCCGCCGTACTCCGTTCGCCGTATCATGCATATCTACCTCAATTTCTGTCTACGAGCAAAAAATTCGCTCTTTCGCACACAGGCTCCCTAGTTGTGTCCCGAAACTTTACAGCCTGATCGAAAGATACCCAGGGGTGTTACGGGTGAAAAATGGGTGTAAAAATAGGGGTTTTCGAGGTTTAGTGAACTTGAGCTTGTGAGGTATCGTTTTCCATGGTTTTTAGGGCGAGAAGACAGAACATGAAGTTGATTTTGAGCAGAGTGAAGAATTGAGGTTGTAACGAAGGTTCAGCCCCCAAATTCATTTTTCATGAGTCAAAAACCTGGGAAATTGTATGAAATCACCATAAACTTGTATAATAACACTTGAACTAGTTTCAACAGGTGAATCAAGTAAATGGAACTATCAATGATCAAAGATAGTTTGTCAAATGCAGGAGCTTATTTCGTGTTTTTGGGGGTCAAAATTGGTGGAAACCATCATCAACAATAGCTATTTGAATAATTGCACATGAAAGGAACAATAAACGTATTTCCAGCATTTCTGTAGGTAAGTCTAACAGAATAATAAACCCATGTGACAAGGACTTAGCAGCGTTTACTTTTACGTTTCAGATTCCAAAAATACAATGTCAGTCCGCCGTATCACCCATAGCTACCTTCATTTTCGGTATAATAAATTCGTTCTTTCAAACGCAGGCTCCATTTGGGCCCTAGTTGTGTCCCGAAACTCTGCGGCCCAATCGGAAGATACCCAGGGGTGTTATGGGTGAAAATGTTGGGTAAAATAGGGATTCAGCCTTAAACTTACGTTTAATTTTGGTCTAAAATCGTCGCTCTTTCGCACATAGGCTTCATTTGGCTCCTAGTTGTGCTGCGAAGCTCGTCAGCCCGATCGGAATACGTCCAGAGATGTTCTGGGAGAAAAATAGGGATTTTCGAGGGTTTTTTGAGGTTTTAGTGAACAATCGCTTGTGAAGTATCTATAGTTTTCCTTCTTTTTTTTAATTTTTTTTTTTAAATCTCAAACTTCAGAATTTTTTTAGACCAGCCGGAGCATTGTACGTCCAGCCGTTCGTTTGCACCGAAAAGCTTCGTCAACATGATCGAGTGAAACGGTACGTACGTCCAGCCCAGATATCGTTGCTAGGGAACACCTGATTATAATCACGGATGGCTGTATGAAATCGAGTTGGTTGTTCCGAGATATTATTTTATCTGAAGAACGATAGTGGTATTTTGAATTTTGTTGATGTGTACTTTTGTAACTTGAACAAACTTTATGCTTCATGAATAACAACAAATAATATTAATGACAGAAATGTTCGATCTATAGTATATTCATGTAACTGTCAATTCCCGGCCGGCTCCAGTACTCGATTTAGGTCTTTCCTAGTCCCTGCGGGGAGCAAGAGGGTAGCTATTGACCACAGAAAACAGTGATCTACTCAGAAGGGGCATCTTTACAGGTAAATTAAACCGCTGTGTAATGATTTGCAACGTTTTTGGCCTATACATCTGAAAGTGCATCGTTCTGAAAAGTTTAAAAGAGCATTAAATTATACGTCGAGTGATTTAAGTAAACCTTGAATTTGGTTCATCCGTTTGGTCAGAATCGGCAGACAAAAATAGGCAAATTTTTATATTTTGACTAAAAAGTGTGTTCCTACGCTCAGGTCACACGGATGTAACTAAAGATAAGAAAAAGTGAAAACGCTGCAAATCCGTGCAGAACGGTTTATTATTTTGTACAGAATACCCTCCTGTTACAGATCACAGCTCTCTGTATAGATAACCCTTCTATATATATTATGTAGATCGCACACCCTCCGTAGGTTAGTACCTAACCCCGTACTCGTTACTAGGTACCTACCTAAATCAAGAGTTAAATGTTGCCAAAATAATTCTGTCGATGACAAACAATACCTAAAATGGCAAAAAGAAACGCACATAATGAAGTTCTGAAGGGAGATTGTTGATGTGGAGTGAAAAAAGTTGCAAAAGTACCTACCAACAAACTCCAGCCCCTTATACGTAGATGGTATAATGAACCGTTGAGTAATGATTTACCATTGTGTAATAATAATTTACCCATCAATAATACTTCAACGTTTGTTCAAGTTTCACTACCTATCAACAAACTCCAAAAGAACCACAATTTTTCAAATGAATTAATGTCAAAGAACAACCAACTCGACTTCATACTCCACGATTATAATCAGGTGATCCCTAGCAATTATTTTATCTCGGGCCAATTCCCGATTGTTAGCGCGTCCCTGGTGACGAGATTTGGGCTGAATGTATACAATTTCATTCACCCTGCTGTTCAAGAAGCCTGTCGGTGCAGACTTCTGGGCCTTACTGTGAACGAACGGCTGGACGTACGATGCTCCTGGTGGTCTTGAAAAACTCGTAAGTTCAAGAACTATTTAAAACCGTAAAAGATTCACGTAAAACAAAGGTATAGGCGTTCTGAAAATTTCAACCCCTATTTTGAACCCCTTAGAGATGACTCACAGTAACGTCGAGCTTCGAGGACCAACTAGACGCCGAACGGAACCTATAACCCGAATTTCATCAATTTTTTTTCATGGTAACTAAGAAAAGTGACCCGCACGGCGGACAGACAGAAATATTTTTATTGCATTTTCGGATTCTACATACCTTGAAACGTAGGTAAACCATCAAAATCTGCGTTTACAGCACCTCTATATTAGTTAAAATTATATTAATTAAAATTTTAAATAGCATATTTTTGTAAGCCGACGAAACAGTAATTCTGGCAGTCTACTAAAGGTTTGGGGGTTTGGTGCGCTCGACGTTTTTAATTCCAATCGACGGCAAAATATGAGTGTTTTAATTGCTAAGCACAAACTCAACTAACCTGAAAGACACTCCTTCGGAGAAAGGATCCAGGGAGTCCAACAAATCGAACTCAGCGTCTCCGCCAAGAGTGATGGTTTGGTACATTTCTTTTAATTTCGAGCTGATGATGGTGAACCCCTCCATGAACTCGTTGAGACGGGCTTTCCTCACATCATCGAAACCAAGGCGCACTTCGTTTCGCTTTTCGTTCACTTCGTTCAGCTCGTTCAGTCTTTGTTGAAACAGTTCGTCCTGAAGATCACAATAACCCATAAATATCATCGTACACACGTAACACACACACACAAACGAGCAAGTGCGGATGTGGCATCGAATCAACACACCTTTTCATTGAATTCTTTGACGGCGGTGAGGTTAGGAGTTTGCTTTTTCAAGTCATCGTGTTTAGTTAGCTGTAAAACGTTGAGCTGACCTTCGTCTTCGATGGCAAGCTCCTCTGGGGTGTACGTCACTAGGTCAGGAACAGCGGGTCGGAATGGAATCTGATTCAACTTCAGTTTGGAAATCTGCAAATTCGTTCACTGATTACAGCATAAAATTCTATCGTGAAGTTTTTGGGAGGATGGAGAAGACAAAACGCTGCAAATCGTTAGAAGAAGAAGAAGAAGAAATCATGTTTATTATAATGTTAAGAGAGCTACACTCGCCAGTTCCCACTGAAGTTCTTAGCGTAATTTTTCAATTTTTTTTTCCGATTAGATATTGTTCAAATAAAATGGGAAAACAGTTATTTACTTCATAGTACAATTTAATAAAAATGTTGTGGAGGTGTCACATACAGGTGGCATTGGGCTATACACAAACACTGAAATGTTGGTAGTAATCTCTACTCCCGAACTGAACGCAATTAGTTCGATATCTTCATAATAACTTACAATAAGTCCATAAATAATGGACTTTCATTCCCTATATCAACTAGGAACGCTTCATATCCCATAGGAACACTAGATTACCAGGTTTCTATAAGAAAATCTGTTTTTGGCCTACTGCAACACTCTCCTTTTCACCTTTCTAAAGCAAAACCGACCTCTTCAAAGCATTTTTTCGAAGGACAATGGTAATTTAGACACTCAATTTACCTAGTAATAGATATATGTACTAAAACCATCCTTTGAACTAAGTTCACTAAAGAGGTCGGTTTTGCTTTTTATATTTTCCTCGGCCCACCTAAGTCCAGGTTCAATTGCTTAGAATTGCGGGATTTTGCAAGGGAAAAGATGGAATAAACTGATCAAGCAATTCTTTTGGGAACAACTGAAATTGTTTGAAATAATATACAGAAAGAATAGGTTCACACAAAACCTTCATTACCTGTAACCATGAATCCACAGTTGTTGTTCCTACAACAAGAGCCATACCTAATAATTATTTACATGCAGTATTTATGAGGTTAATGGAACTACTACACGTAATAAAATTAATACAAATAATTACAATAGGTATTTAAAAGCAGGTATATACACAAACTTCGGAAAATTCACTCAGTGGAGGCACCATCCACCGACAACATGGATATAGCTGGAGAGCGCCACCGAGGAGTGATATTCCAGGGTTTACAGGCGACTATCCTAACCAACTCCAGATGGCATTGATATTTAATTTTAATAATTGCTCATTTTGATTAAACTACTTAATATGTTTTACTTCCCTACAGGAATTTTAATTTTAATGTTCATTTTTATTAAATTAATACTACGTTTTAACTACCTACAGGAATTTGGACCACATATACCCTTTTTTTATATACCCACAGGAATTTAGATTTATATACTTTTTCCCACTTTCTTATGTTCATTTTTATTAAACTAATACTATGTTTCAACTTCATCTTTTACATTATATGATTATATGATAGGTATACAGGTACCCAACGTCGAGCACTAAGTGAGTACACAGCGAAGTGAGCAGCTACAGGTGTCTGAAATACCAACGTCTAGTGCCCAATGTCACCTACAGGTGACAATGATATTTACTGAAGTAAAGTATTCCCAAAAACCAATTAAATTCCACCAAAAGTGAATCTATCTGATGTTAAAACAATTCAACAAACGCGAAAACCAAAAATATTGTTAATATAAGGTAAGGTGGGGCAAGTGCGCTATACATTTTGTCGAGTTCAACTTAAAGTGGCTACAGAAAAGTTGCTATTTATGCCAGAGTGATGATGTTTTTTGCAAAAGAAGCCCCGACCTCTTCTGTCTTGTTCCTTCTAGTCAGATTTACCGTTTGTCCAGAATTTATGCGTTCCTTGAACAATAGGAAAAAATAGGTCCCTATACTGCACTTACCCCGCTAAAAGGGGCAAGTGCATTACCAGGCCTTCAAATCCTTAGAAACACCAATAGATAAACGACGGGGCATGTACAAAATAGTCCGACTCTTGACGTTTAAAAGGCTCTATGAATTTTTGGAATCAAAGCAAAATTCGCCAAGTTATGGAGTTTGGTAGCCTGTCGGATAGGCTTTCTGGGTGGTGAAAAAAAAGACTGAATTCAAAACTTGTGATAAACATTATTATTATCATTTTCATTGAACAAATGTAACAAAGTACTATAAAATATTACAAAATTGTGAGATTTCAATCACAAAAAAGTATCGCAATCTTTAAATTAACGAAAGAATCAGTCAAATACATAGCCGTAAGAAGTATGAATAATTGGCTTTGTGAAAAAAAATATAGGTAGCATTAGGTACATCATTAATCAGTCGAAAGACTAGTAGGTACTTCCCACTACTGGAAATAGTGGTCTCACAAGAAGATGTAGATGCACGTGAATCGTGATTGGTTGCAGGGGACACAAACTGGGGTTGTTCAGCAGGTAAAGCAGCACTTGGTGATGTCACCACTTTTGAGGCAGGTATGACAACATCAAGCAGCTGAACAGGAGAATGAGCTGGTAGACTAACTCCATCCAACCAGCCAGCCTGCCAGTTGTCTGTGGTTGCTTTTTCAATAATAGTTGTTGGTAACAGTTCACTGGTTCCTGGTTCACATGTAGCTGGGCCTCGATCATTGGTAACTGGCTCTTGTTCATTTGGAGTTGAGTTTTGTCTACGATTGGAAATTTCTTCTTTATATCGCCTGAGGGCAGACGGCTCAAACAGCGTTTCGGGATCTTTTCTCTATTGAATGGTACAATACCAGCCTTTTCGAAAGAGGATTTTAGTAATGAGGGCTCCACATTCGCCCACAACCGACTTAACATATTTACAAATTCCCTTTTAGGCAACTTTTTCCCAATGTGGTGTTTTTGCCACTTTACTAATTCAGGATCCCAAGCTGATTTGAGGGATTTCATGACACATAAATCGAGTGGCTGTAAAATGTGCGATGAATGTGGGGGCAAAAGTAAAATGTGCACATTCTCTTTCCTGGCCATTTCTGTTACATTTAGGGAAACGTGAGTTCGATGCCCATCGCACACTATTAGGGCTGGCCTCTCACCTTTCAAGGATGGAATGAATGTTTTTGCGAAAAATCGTTCAAAAACTTCGGTCTCCATCCAACCATTTTTTGTTGCTGCATAAGCCAGCCCCGGGTAAACATCTTCTTTAGATGACTGCCAGTCATCCCAAACGTAAGCACCCTTGAAGATGACCAAAGGAGGCAGTTTGCCTCCATCAGCTGAAATAGCTAGTAATACCGAGATGTTCTCTCTCCCTGGAGTGCTGGTTGTCCTTGAAGAAGGCATGCCCTTCTGCCCCACAATTTTTGTCTTGGATGGGTCGCGACAGAAACTGGTCTCATCTAGGTTAAAGATAAGGTGAGGTTTATTATCAAGACCAAGGCTTGAGATAGTGTGCCACAGTTGGTCAAAATAACCATAAATTGTAAATGGATCCACACAATTCCTCCTTTGAATTTCAACACTTTGGGCCTTCTTCAAGGACAAATTGTTCCTTTGCATGAACTTGGTAAGCCAGTCACTAGTCGGTCTTCCATCTTTGAAGGGAGTCACCTTTTCTTTTTGTTTTACGTACTCCTGAGTTAAATCCAATATCTCTTGTCTTGATAGACCGAACCCATGTTTCTCCATATCCACCAGGCCCTGAGCAATTGACTGCTCTTCATCTACTGTGAATGCTGTAGGTCTACCCAAAGTGGTTGACTTTTTACCTCTCCGGCCCTTTAAATGGTCATAAATGGTGTTTACAGGGATACCATAATTCTTTGATACTCGATATGGAGTTGCGGCACCTGCCTGAACATCAGCGAGGGCAGCGGCCAGTTCACTTGGGGTGTACTTGGTTCCCTTCTCCGTTTTTCTTTTATAATTTCTTACCATGGCAGATAAAGATTCGACGAATGTTCTAAAACAAATGAAGGAAAGAAGATATCCAATGAAACAGTAATTGTCTCTTTATCAACAGGTAGGAGAAAATATTGAAAATGCCCAACAATCAAAGAAGAGTAAGCCACAAACATGGTATTTACATAGGTACATGGATACACGTATCTATGTAAATATGTATTCTTCCACTATTTGGAAAAGTTCTCAAATTTTATGTGGGGATTCTGGCCATCATACCCACTAGTATTGTATTATTTAATAAATAATAGTTGATTTTATACATCTAGGTTCAACTTTGAAATCACATTATGCATTTACCCCAAAAAAAGGGGGGGCTAGTGCATAGCATCCCACACTTACCCCTTTTACAAGAGGGGCAAGTGCATAGCATCCTGCAGTTGCCCCATTGTTGACTAGCGCACTTGCCCCAGGCCCCTCAGTTTTTGGGGTAAGTGCAGAGTATGGCCTAACTCAAGTCAAAGTAAAAAATTAAATCAAATCAATATTTTATTCTGAAAGTATAACATCTAAAGTATGTACTCACCATAAAAGAAGTTCCGAAAGTGGTGGACTATGGTGGATGAAATCCGATGCACTAACTTCACTGTAACTTGACATGTGCGACCAAACAGTAAGGTTGGTTTGAAACCTCCCCTCTACTACAATGCTCCACACTGGAGCACCCTAGTAGATAAAGTTTGAAGCTTATATAGTTAGGAACAGAACCCATAGATGGCAGCTCTCTGCCTTAAATCTGAAATGGCAGGGGGGGTCTGTTCTGCACTTGCCCCGAAAACGCACTTGCCCCACCTTACCTTAGTTTTTTTAAAGTTATAATGCAAGTTTTATGGGCCAAGAGTCAACTTAACGCAACTTACCGTACGACTTGATGACAATGATTTGAAATAAACTTTGATAATATTACTGATAATGAAGAACTCCACTGGTCAGTGGTTCCTCAAGTTCTGAAGAGTGTCCTGAAGTTTGGAGGTTTCCAAATGAATATTTCGAATTCCTAGTGGACTTGAAGTACTGTCACCCGTAGATGACAGTGGGAACTGGTGGTCTAATATGAATGTTAAGCAGACAGAAATTTTTTGATTGTATTTTCGGATTCTAAATACCTTGAAACGTAATCGATCAAATTTTGAGGGGGGGAGGGGGGTATAACTTTTTGTTTTATGCTTGATTCCAAAGGTTCATTATTGAAAATAGTAAACCAAAACACGGTACGACAATGGACTTACTCGTAGTCTTTTTATCAGAGAGGTACAAGACGCCTTAAATACACCTGATACATAAACATTATGTTTAACTTCAGTACAATATTATAATTATTTTAACAAATTTTAATGGGTGGGACATTCAACTTCAACTTTCCTCGATCCCCAGTTGAGCCTGTAAATCAGTTCCTTCCTGTATCTCAGGCCACACGGCTAAACCTCGTCAGTCCCAGAACACTCTGGCCAAGGTATATGGCCCAGAACTCAGAACTCCAACAGCACAGGGCACGTCACCAGAAAATGAATCAATTCCTCGGGCTCCCCAGGTTACACATGACGCAGCCCGAATGAGGGTCTTCAGGCGACTCAAAAGGTCTCCAGTTCAGCGAAAGAAGAGCTCCTCGGTTTTGAAGTGGTACCTCAGGGCAGCAACCTGTGAGAAGGTCATTTAGGTCCTTACAGCTCAAGGCCAAAAGAGAGCTTGAGCTCTTCTTGGAGAATCTAACGGACTGCTCGGCTTGCCTCAACCTGGGAATGTTATGTGTTCTCATGATGTCTTCCTATTTATTTACTTCGTGAATGGTGGAGCTCTTTGTGATACCAAAGCGGGGCTTACGACCAGTTGGGTTTGACATTGATTCCTTTTTTCGCGAGGTAATCAGACTGCTCATTGCCCCCAATACTCCTATGTGCGGGCACCCATAGCATCAGCTTGCAGCTGTGTGCAGCCGCTTCGAGAGATTTTATGGAGTAGGCAGATATCGCCTTTAGAGCTGCCTGACTACCCTGCCATCTTCAGAGTCTCTATCTTTAACCGGGAGCCTTTTTTCGTCGTGCACTGCCGGAAGCCAGGTACTTGATGTCTCGAGAGATCAAGGAGAGTTGACAATTGTCCAATCCGTCATCCCCTACCCTGATTAGAATCAGAATGCAGACCACCTAGACCTTTCTTCATCAAACAGACCCATCAACGTTTGACCATCACATTCCAAAGACTTTATTTAATTTTGTATAGGTACTAGAAGAAAACTGCTGGCTCCTTAATTAGCCTAAGCGTATTACCAATTTTCCAGTTCTGCGACCAGCTAGGTTGAGGTAACTATTAGTGAACGAAATTATTTATGACCTCAACCTAGCTGGTCTGCAGAATGGAAACTTGATAATAACTTGATAACTTCTGAAGAACTAGGACTGTTCTGAGCCTATTCATCGCTACAACTCATCATAACATGATTTCCAGCTTTCCAAATTCGTACTGCCCTTCATAACTACTAGTCATTCTACTTTGCAAATATTAATATGAAAATAGTTACCTCGCTCCTAAGAGCAGGTGACACCGACTTGGCGTCACTCAGTTTCTTTTTGAGTTCGTCCAACTTTTGATCGTCATCAATTTTTGCCGATTTGATTTGGTTAACTTCCTTCATTATATCCGTAATTTTCGTTTTGATTTCTTTGATAGCCGCTTCTTCAGTTTTTATCTTACCCTGAAAACATCATTTAACCTACTTGGAAAACTTGAAATTTTAATTGCATGTTGAGTGGAAGATACAAAATAATTATCATCCTATGGTGGATCAGAGAACTACATCCAAGTAAGAGACTCACGGAAAACTCCTTCAGCTTCTCGCTGCTTTCGGAACATTCCTCTTTCAGTCTTTGAAGTTGCTCTTCGCAGGTTTTCAAATTGCTGTCAGCTTCAGCAATTTCAGCAGCGAGTTGCTGAATTTTAGATAGAGACTTCTTTGAATTCCTTTGGAAACGAGATTGAAGATGATGCATCAAACATGAACTGATCAAGGTGAGTATGTATATAGAAAGTCAGGTTCAAGTGTGATTTGAAATAATTCAAAATGGATGAATTGCTCAATTATAAATGGCTTATATCACCTAACCTTAATAAATCCTTACATGTGAATAACCACAAAACCTATAGGAAAAAGATTTATTATTTATTGATCACTCCGAAACACGTGCTATCAGGCACCTACTTGTTGCTGATAGAGAAATAAGGACCTCTTTTTTGGCCTCATGGCCAAATTGGTAGTTTTAGACGTTCTGTATAAATGTGTGTGGATAATATTCGAATGCCCCCGAGTCCGCGAACTAACCAATTTACAATAATTTTGAATCGGAAGGATCTGGCCTTAACTGAAGAACGGGAAATGACGAATCCCTTGAGAAATCATATCAAGCGATCTCTACAGACACTGCTTATTGGGTTGAATCGAGGATCTTGTCCATGTAAGGAATATGTACTTCGATTCCCGAAATCTGTTCAGTCTTACTGAACGCCAGAAGACCACCTTCGAAGGGCCAAAACGCTGTAAAACAGCTCCGACCATATATTATTAACCTTACCTATCTGAATTTCATAGCGGTAGAGGTATCATACCCTCTGATCGCCCCTTGATGGTCCTTAATTTATCACCTTGGTTGGAAGCTTTATAATTACGTATCTCATGGAGAGGGTGTATAATCACTGGACACATGATGCACAAGATTACTTCTGGGAAGGCATTATGTGCGCTACCTCTGGTAGCTGGTGTCACCAACAGTGAAATACCGAGGACAAAACAGTGATAGACATAAGACACTTAGCTATAGGAAAACTAAGGAAATGATGCTAGCGCTACCTAGAGACATACAAAACAAGGCAATGGATACACTGAGGACAGGTGGTGTTGTGACTGAAGACTGGAGACAGTGTTCGTGTAAGTAGGTAACTTCCTGATTTTCAGATTATCATATGAAATAACTGCTATGTACCCACGTATTTGTTTGACTGTGTCCTGCGTGGGCATGTTGTATAAGGGTTATTCCTTGAGACAGTATTTCCTTGGGGCCAGAAAGACAGCTAATTCAGACTGGTCAGCAAGTATGCTGACATTGTTCATATTTTGACACAGACTAGGCTCCAAGGAATTGTAAACAGTGACAGTTGTGATGGGCATTGGGACTGCTTTAACACGTTCCGAGCGGAATGGATCGATCGATCCAAGGCCTGCCGTTCAATTCACCCAGCCTGGAACTATCGATCCAGCTACGGGGAGCGTTTCTACGCTACATTCTGCTCTGAAACTGAACTATCGCGCACTCTAGTGACTTCTGAGTTTAACACCATTATTCTAGATGATCTGACCTCCGAGAGACTGCGTTCCGTTTCGTTATTCCAAGCCGTTTGTTTACCAACATTTTCTCGCCGCGTTTGGATGATGTTTTCGGGTACAATCTCCAGTTTTGTTGTGATTATTGCGTTCCTTTTTTCCTCGAGGAATCTGTTTCAGTTCCCCTTTGGCATCCAACCACGGTAGGCCGTTATTCATGAGTCTAGGCCTCAAAAGACCGCCGATTGTATTGCGGGTTTCCTATACCGCCGAAGTGCGATACAACGTCTATAAATCAATGATTTTCATCCAATTTTGGTTCCACATTGTAGTTTTCGTTCATAACTAATCATGATAAGCAGTTATCAACAAATAACTCGAAAAAACGGGTGCCGTCACAGAGAGTCTCCACCAAAACCCGCCGATTGTATTGCAGGTTGCATATTCCGTCGTACGTTACCGCCGAAGTGGATCGATAGATCCAACGTCTATAAATCAATGATTTTCATCCAATTTTGGTTCACATTGTAGTTTTCGTTCATAACTAATCATGATAAGCAGTTATCAACAAATAACTCAAAAAAACGGGTGCCGTCACAGGGAGTCTCCACCAAAATCGGCGCCGCTCGGAACGTGTTAAGGGGAGGTTGGAGGCAGTCTAAGGGTGTTCACAGACAGTTTTAATAGGTGCTATACGACTTGCCTTGTAGTTAGCACCCAGACAAATCATCATTTTGTCAACCCAGGCTGTGGTTGACGAATCAATAAAACACAATTCGTCACAGATAGGCCCAGCTATGCCAACACTATTCAACCACATTATAACAGGAAAATTCTTTTTTTTCTTATTTAGTTTCTAACTAAAATTTGTTTTAAAAAAATTTCTTTTTAGTTGCTAATTACTAGCCACAATAAGAATTCGAGTGGGTTTGGTGGTAACTTCTAGCTTAGGGGGCACAACCCAAATTAGGTTGGGAACCAATGATAAAAAACAAATTGTCTGAATAGAAAACGCTCCGGGTATAGCAATGGGAGCAATGGCCATCCCCATCGAGTTCCACATCGTTCAAAGTCCCTACATTTCTCACCTTGGTAATTTGACTGCAACTCTCTGTATAACATAGACATACATAAATAAATGGAAAGTGAACTCACCGCTTCGAGGTTTTGATTTCCACCGAGAGTTTGGTTATTTCTGCAGTCACTCTATCCAGTTTCTTAGTCACATCGTCTAATTTTTTCTGCGCTTCCTTCATTCGGCCGCCAGTGATGGCCTTGATTTGTGCAGTAAACTTATCGACTTCCTTTTGAACTTGATCAGATTCAGCAGACGCATTTTCGAATTCTGAGTAGGACAAATATTGCACTAGGAGTCATCTGATTTGAACAACGACAAAAGCTTGGCTCCCGTCTTTCCGTTATAGTCTTAAATGGCTATCTAACATGAATACATTAATCAAAGTGATTCATTCAAAGCTATATAAGCAGGTTAACCAAAGTCTGT
This sequence comes from Leptopterna dolabrata, assembly GCA_954871275.1. Taxonomy (NCBI): domain Eukaryota; kingdom Metazoa; phylum Arthropoda; class Insecta; order Hemiptera; family Miridae; genus Leptopterna; species Leptopterna dolabrata. Next base: position 63,657,431 of record OX940976.1, on the reverse strand, counting down.
AAATACATAAAGGCATCTGCGGTTCTCTGGAAGCTTCATTCAATTATTCAAATGACCATATTTCAGAAGCTCATTTTTTCAACTCCTTCTTGTTCGCGACTGTTAAAACCATCCTACTGTGAAGGAATACACTGTCTTTATCAAAGCAACCTAAAATTGCAAGTTTTATTTTTTGTAGCTGCATTTTCATTGATCATTTAATGACATCGACAAGGTGTTAAATTATTCTGTACATTTACTTAGTATACCTACTTATTTAACCGCAATATCTTCATATTTATGCAACCGAATAGCGTAATCTAAGTAATTCATTCAAAGCTCTATAACCGGTTAAAAGAAGTCCGTAAATACATAAAGGCATCTGTAGTTCTCTGGATAAAAGCTTCATTCAGCTATTCAAATGACAATAGTTGAGAAGTAGGTATTTCAATTTTAGGCCATGGATCACGGATCGGGCACACCAAAATATGGCAATTACCAACCTTCTTTCAAACTGTCGACCTTGGTGGTCAACTCGTACACTTTAGCAGGATCTGGAGCAGCGGCTGCCACAGCTGCTTCTTGCTCTTTTATCCGACGAACAAGAGTAGGCTCATCTTGAAGAAGATCCTGTGGAAATAAATAATGATTGATAAGATACCATTCTAATTTTCACTAATTAATAGATGATTAAGGCTAAACCCTCAAGTCTGCAATAAAGCACTAAGCAGCACCAGTTTTACACCGATTAGTTCAGGAGAACCTTACTATGGGTCTTCTACCTATGCATCTAATAATTTCAAGCAATGAAGTATGTTATTAAATGAACTGATGATAATCATTATAATGATTAGTGTGGCAATCAACACGGTGATGGGTAGAGTCGAATGATGAACATAAATACTGTGCACTCTGACTGCTGTTTGCTTGTGTGTTTAGTACCTACCCTACTACCCTTGTTTGATAACTGAAGGCTTCGTGGTTCAATATCTTTGGCCAAGAACTCGGAAAAAATCGCACTGAACTCTTATAAGTTCATGGAACTACCAACCTTTACTACTATCCTACAAATACTATACAACCCCCAACACACTCCATACCTAATAAAACTTTCAGAATTGCAAGTTTAATTGTTCAAGAATAATAATATTGTTATTTTTAATGAAAAAAATCAAATATCCCATCTTGATTTTTTTTTTGTGCCCAATTCTATGGCAAATTAGTTTTGGAACTTGAGCCAAATAAAGTTGAAAAAACAAAAAACAAAAAAACTAAATAAATACTTGGCGGGCATGGAACAACAAAGAGCCTAATATTAAGTTAGTTTGTCCATTTAAGGTACATGCAAAATAACCTTGATTTCTGCGGTGGCAGAGCTGAGATCAACTTTCCACTTTTTCGTATCTCTGGTTAAGGTGGAAACAATATCTTCGCATTCGCGGATTCTGTCGTGTGTTCGGGTCAATTTCTCCTGGAGCTCCGAAATCACCTGTTCCATCCTGTTCATTTCAGCTGAAGGTCGAGCAACCAACAATAAAAGTATTAATGAATTAGGTATCTTATTTCTAGTAAAGAAAAACGGAGTTACTGAAAAAATAGTCTATTTCCACTAATACAGTATTAGTGGAAATAGACTATTTTTTCAGTAACTCCGTTCTTCTTTGAAATGGGTTTCCACGATTTCTTCGCGAGTGATTTAGTTCTTGTCATTTCCAGTACTTCGTCTGACTCGTTTATAAGTCACGTTACAGAGTGCCAGCAGAATTTAAACTGGGATACAGTGTTGGGAAACTATCGATGGTACTATCGACAGTATCGATAGTTTTAAACTATCGAAACTATCAATTGTTTTTACTATCGCTAGGGACTGTCGAAAATAAAGATCTTACTACTATTCACATAATAGGTTGAGCCAGCTTGGAATAAGTTAAACCATGGACTGTAACTTCAATACTTTAAATTTAAATATAGTTTAATAACATAAGTTTAAGTTATACATAATACGATTATTATGCATACAACAAAATTATGTAGTAAACAAACAACAAAATAACACAATAACTTAAGCACTTACAATGAAACTTGGACTAGTAGAAAACTAGAGCTGGGTGTTTTCTTTTCATATGGTCTTTCAAATTAGAGATGTTGCCAGAGGTTCTATACTCAGCTTTACACAACCGGCTTCTATACTCAGCTTTTGGACCGACATCCTTATCAAAGTACATCCACACGTCATATTTTCGTTTCCGATTCATTTCAAGGAGAAGACAAAAGGCTTAGCTTAAATTACCGAACAGAAACCCGAAACCGAATGGCGAACACGAAAACAAAAGACCGCAATGGAGGTTGTTCCTTTTCAACTCAGGGTTACCACTAGCCAGTGCCAACGAAATCAAACTAACAACTATCGATAGTATCGATAGTTTTCGATGATACTATTGGAACTATCGATAGCACTAACTATCGATAGTTTCCCATCACTACTGGGATAACAGATAGATCGTCACAACCTAATTTCCAACTAACCAGTTCTATTTGACAAGAGGTCATCTAATACCAGAATTTTTTGGATACATGATACATAATTTAGTAACCAACCTGGATTGACATCAGTTGTCACAGTGGCAGAACTCCCCATCCGGCCAGTTCTTTTTTCCCTTCCACCACCAGACATGGTACCTGCAAACATGAACTCAACGATTCTAATAAGCTGGAAAACTATTCATTAAGTGAACATAACAAAATCTGAAGAAACATGGACAAACTGAAACCGTTTAAATTCAAAAAAATAATAATTTATATGGCAACAAGAGTTGAATTAGTTTGGAACATTGATCGCGTTTTCCACGTAGGAAAGGTAATCACTAGCATCTCCTGGCTTTCAACCAAAAAGAATAAGCTAGGGGCTGACGGATGTAAGTCGTCATCAGCGTTCGAGAGGTGAATTTGATCACCTTACTGTCGGTGTCCCTCTCATTTCGGTTTCATATTGTGTGAATCACCTAAGTGTTCGCTCAGCAAATAATTTGTTGAACACCCCTCAAAATTTATTCTTTTACGTATGCCTCAAAATATATTCTTTCCAAAAATGCTGCAAATTATTACACAACGGGTTATGCTTCTGCGTGGCCAATGCCTACCCTCGAGCCCCCCCCCCCCACCCCTCCCCGGGCAATCACATTTCATTAATATGCGGGGGAATCAAGAATTCTCTGATTAATTATTTGTTGTTATTCATGGAGTGACGTGTGTGATTCATGACGTTTGTTCAAATTAAAAAAAGTACCTATCAACAGAATCCAAAATAATCACCATCCTTCGAATGAAATAATACCTCGGAACAACCAACTCGATTTCATACAACCATGGGTGATTACAATCAGATGTTCCCTAGCAATATATACTGTTTCATTCACGATCACGTTGACGAAGCTTTTTGGTGCTCATGAACGGCTGGACGTACAATGCTACGTCTCTAAAAATTCTCAAGTTCAAGATCAATTTAAAAAAAAATAATTTAAAAAAACCAATACCCTTCTACTGTGAGTTTTCGAGCTACGGCGTTTGGGAAATGTCAACTCTAATTTTTCACCCCTTAGAGATGACTGACAGTATCGCCGAGCTTCGCGGACCAACTACACCACAAATGGGGCCTACAAACCAAATTTCATTAATTTTGGTTCATGGTAACTAAGGAAAGTGCGAAATACGGCGACGGACAGAAATTTTTTTAAATTCCATTTTCGGGTCCTGTGTACCTTGAAACGAAAGAAAACATCAAATTTTGAGGAGGAGTTAATTTCTTCTTTTTTTTCATGCTCGATTCCAAAGGTTCATTACTGAAAATAATAAACCAACAGGGTCATCTCAAAAAAAAAGGTTAACTGTATTAACAAAGATAACATTTACTGTTTTATAAGGCCTGTAACCAAATACGAATGATTAATTGCATACAGCCCTGTAATATTATTAATTACCTGCCAGTAATTTTATTACATTACTAAATTAAAGTGAAAACATGACAAACACACAGAAACAAGATAAAGTGTACTAATTTAACGAGTATTAATTTACAGTTAGAAGATGATCACAGCCCCGATTTTTTCATAGCACAGCCTATGCGTTTCAAGTCAATGAACGAAAATTATATTTTATCATTAAATAGTGATGAGTTTAAAAAAAAGAATAATCCACATGACAGCTGCGAGGTGCAGTAATTATGAATTACTCAACCAACAGAACGTGGATCATGTACATATCTTACCTGATCCACGCTTCCCTCTTTCAAAACAGGGACGTCGTGCAACAACCATGCGCTGATAAGTAATAATTACTGAATCAATACTCATCCTAAAGGACAAATTTATTATGTATGGAACGCGGGACGGTGTGAAGTTTCGAGACACATTGATAGCTTTCCAACGAGTTCTGAACAATTTTCAAGAGATCAAGACTCCGGAATTTGTACGAACGCGTGTCAAAATAATCATTTACCTGCGATTTCAATTATTTCTCCTTCCAATGTTGTGACACGGTAACGGGTGGCACCGTACGCAACTCTCCTTGCTTGAGAAAGATCATCAGCCACAAGGGTGTCTCTCAGAGCAAAATAGAAAGCAGGTTTGAGCCTCTCGTCCTGAACTTTAATCAAATCGAAGAGACGCGGCACGTTTTCCGGCCTGCAATCGAATTTTTGGTTCATAAATATAATGAACTGTCAAACTAACACAAAATATGCTACAAGTATGAGGGTTATGCAGATGTGGTGGACGCGGTATTTCGTATTTAGCACCTGCCACATCCGGGGAGCTAATCAGCTGCACTGATTAGCTAAACACGTGGAGCCGTGACGTAGGAGAGGGGGTCAACGAATTGGACATCCGTAAGTGCCTGGTTGCTTCGCAATCGTCTTCCCCGAGCTCTCCGATAGTCAGGTTACAGTATCGTTGGCTAATGGAGTGAAAAATAAAAGAGTGAACTAAATTCTTCTCTATCCTGAGTGCTAATTCACCCTGCGAAGGACCCAATAACACCCAACCCGTAACTATTGGAGAGCTCGGGGAAGACGACTGGGAAGCAACAAGACACCTACGGATGTCCAATTCGTTGACCCCTCTCCTACGTCACGGCTCCCGCTGATTAGCTCCCCGGATAATGGCAGATGCTAAATACGAAATACCGCGCCCACCACACAGAGAACGGTGCCACAGGTGCTGCAGGCCAGTATGACTGAGGTTACAGTTGACTCACAATTTATGAAACGAGTGGGCCATGTGAGGTTTTTGAGGGTAGGTTTACAAACTTAAGTTGCTAAGGATTCAAACACGACTCACAATCATCATGAACTTGTTTCAGAGTAAGGTGAGGGTAACATGAACGGTGGTTATGTTATAAAGTGGGCCAATCATTTCAACGATGCACGGGAAAACAATCAGTATCAGAAGAAAAAGTCGTCAGTTTTTTAGGTCCAGAAGTGAATCTCCCGGTTGACTTAGTTAAATGCTCTTCATGATTGTGAAACCCTCAACCTTGTCGGACAAATCCATCAAAATTCGTATTGATAGGATGTTTTGAACCACCTCCCGTCCTCACTTGGTCCTGTCGGATTACCACCTTGTTGGCCCTGAAACAGACTGGGGCTGGACCACCGAATACTGAGGGACAGAGCCAGGGCAGCGGAGTTATGTGTTGGTTTGTGGACGTGACAACTGCGTCAACATGTCACTGTGAATAGAGAGTTTTTGCAGCCCCTCGACGTTACAGACTACGTGAATTTGGCCTAGAGCGAGCATTTCAAGATGCTAACTTTTTTTGAAGTCGTACGTAGGTTCCGAAGAGGGCGTACGTGTCGATTCGAGTTTAAAGTCACGTCAAGTAGGGAGTCACGCTAAACCTTTCCTCAAAGTTTGCTTGCGACTTTCACTCGTTTCTCTTCATTTTAAATTTTCTTCGGTTTCGACCATCAAAAATGGACATTACTGAAGATTTTGTTGCTGCCTATCGTGCCAGTCTGGTGGAATGGGAAGTAGTCAACAGAGCTATAGAAGCCTATTTCCTCGCTCTCGGTGAACGGAAAACGCCGATACAGAGGACCTTACAAAGTGCTTTTTATGTAGGACAGTGGTCAGAGCTTACGAACTGCCATACGTGTTTGTATGGTAGTCAAACATCCGACTATTTTTCTGTTAATCCGCCAACTCTCGAAGACTACTTGAGCTAAAGAATAAACAAAAGATTGAAGTCCCAAATTAGACATTACCAATATATGTGAATTCCCTGCAAAATCAGGTAAAAGTAGAAAGAGTAGCTAGTAATAATGATCAGTAGAATGATGTAAAAGTAGCGATGAAATTACTGATTGTGTTCCGCACTACTAGGTAGGTATGTAGGTACTCAGATATTAGAAATTAACAGGTACATATTGAAAAATAGGGTAATTTATATTCTGAGTGCAATTAAAACTCGTAGGGAGGAAAATTGGAGTCAACATTTTCACTCAAGAATCATGGAACCTAGAACGTGCCCTTTCTAATGAGAGGGACACAGGTGATTCTGCGAAATACGACGATGATCCCATAGATGAAAACTGCTGAAGTCAAAAATTTTTATACATTCGTAAATATCAGAATTTACAGCGACTAGGCACGTCCAGCAGATGACGATTTATCACAACATATGAGATACATAAATACGTGGTAACTTTCAATAGTAACAGTTTACAGCGACTATGCACGTCCAGCTGATGACGATTTATCACAACGAGATACATAAATTTGAGGTAACTTTCAGTAGGTAGAATAGGAACGTCCTTGTCACTCGGAATTGGTTTTTGGTTACAACTTGGGAAGGATATGAATTTGGTTGGAGCGCAACGTTAGTTTCCTACGTAGGACGCAGACGTGGGCAGTTTCACGTCATATGTACAGCCACGCACCCTGACGTCACGAGGAGGGTCTACGTAGCACGTTAGTGGCTTGCAAAAACTCTCTAATGGTAACGCTTGCGCCTGTAGTAAATAGTGTTTTTCAACCAAATTTCCATCAATGACCTCCTTGTCACGAATTGAGGCTTGAAACAGCCAACCAATATGTACTAACAGCTGTGCTGCGCTGGTGGGGCACGTAGCTCAACACACGCCTTAGCTTACTGGAACAGGTGAGTCTGCTACGTTGTGGATAATTTCTCAAAACTCGGGTTTTCAATCCCTCTTGATTTCCTTGAGATACTGATTCGGATTTACAAATGCACGCGTAGTAGCCCACACCATAGGTTCGCCAATATCAAAATAAAATATTCTACTTGCGTTTTCTTGTCCTACCTGAGTATGGAGAGGGCCAATTCCAACCGCTAGATTTCAAGCATTCAACACTTTGGTATCCTAGTTTACTCGATTTGTACCCAATATACGTTACAAAATACAATTAGAAAATCTATAACTGCAACGAATTTCCTGAAGCCAACTCACGCTCTGAATGGTTGTTGGTAAGTATTCCTGAGCCACTGCTGTTTCTCGAGAGCAATGAAATTTCCTCGGCCGACATCAAACTGCCTCAAGAGCTCTAAACATTTAGAAGCCGTGTCGACTGTGTCAGTCACGATGTGATCCAGGAGACCACAAGCTGTAGAGACGGCGCAGTCATACTTGGGTGCAATCCCGCCTAAATCTCCCTGCAGAAAAATAAGAAGCTTGTCTTACAGTTGAATCGAAGCATCTTCCATTTCAGTTGACATAAAATCTGTCAGGGTTTAGAGTCAGTTAAGAGGAATCACAGTATGAGAGATCACAATACAACTTCTAGTCAAGAAGAAGGTGAGGAAGAAGGAAGGAAGAACATTGTAATAAAATAATTAGGTACATATTACTTCAATAAACCTGGACAAATAATGAATTGTATAGTGAGTACACTTCACACTTAGGTTGGCATTTTTAGGTTATTACAGTGGGTGTGGGTGTGTTACTTATATATATTATGTACCAACTAACTTTACAGCAACACTTATGCCATTAGATGTGACAGCCATGCCGAACCCTTGACGGGTCCACACATATATATTACGTAAAGCAGTTAAGGGGGGAGGCACTGCATTAAGTGACTCACACATTCAATGCACTCTTAACTTTTAGCTTTGATATTTTATATGATAATTTGGTTCTTGAAAATAAAATAAATATAAATAAACCTGCACCCATTCAGTAACTTTCATTTTCATATGTTGGTACCTACTACATTATGAGATGGAACATGGAACATATTCTAGCAATGTAAACGCTGCAAAGTACTACACAACGGTTTCTCTTCCTGTATCCACTCACCCCTTCTGTGTGGATAACTTAATTCCTTTTAGCGTAAGACCCTGAATTAGTAGTAGCTTTGTTCATGCTGTCTTTCAGTTCATGTTCATCCGCATAGAGCGAGGTGCAGAAAATAGGCCGTTCGTTCTGGCCACGTACAAGAAGGGAAGGTCTGTGTGCGGGTGTTCATGCAGGCCTAGGTGTTCTCTTGTCTAGAGGTCTGCACCTTTGGATGAGCAAGGACAGCTTGAACCGTGCATCGCTGTTATGAACCTCTCATAACCTGGGATATCTTTCCTCAAACGTCCATAACATAATTCGCGATTTCACGTTTGAGTAATAAACCTCTACTTGATCAATTTTATTCTGGTTCGCTTTTCCTGAACCGTTCGTTCAGTCCGCAGAACTGAACTGAATCTGACTTGAGGATGAAGAACTGGATATGAACAGAACTTGCTCGGTTCAGGCAGCGTGAGGGTGGTCGTCCACTGGAAGCGTATTTATGTGGCGCGGCGCTACACGCAACACAAGCCGCAACCTAACAAGCGGCTACGAGCGACAGGGGTCGTCCACCGCAAGCGCCTTCGCGCATCGGGCTTCAGTTTGTTTTCAAGTGTATTCGAGAAAAGTGGGGACTGTTCCTTTTTATTTGTCATGGACCCAGAGGAATTTTATTTCCTTGAAAGCAGCAACCATTTGCGAAGACGGATGTTGGATCAAAGAGCATGTTGGGTGGATCCTCTCCAAAAGGGAATCTTTGGGGGAGTTTCACCACCTTCAGCATTAACTTGAGGCTGACCGTAACAGTTTTCGATTATTATTCGTTTTATTAGTGTTTTGATCCATTTTCTGCCCAGAGGGTAATTTTCAATGGCAAAGCGCCACGCCGCTCGAGTTCGCTTCCAGTGGACGACCCCACTGAATAAAGCTGGTAAGGTCGTTTTTTGCGGTGGATATCTTCCTACCCACACACACACAAGACAAAAATGCCACCAGCGTCGAAGTATGAGCTCTCAGCTTTTCGGCTACCTGGGTGTGAGTTATGTATACCTTATGATTCTCACTCGTATGACCAAGCTTTACGGTTCAAATCTCAGGGCCTTTCTGTGAAAGAACGGCTGGATGTACTCCAGCTGGTCGCAAAAAATCCTTAAGTTCGGAACCAATTTAAAAACGTCATAAAAACCATACCCTTGTATTAAAAGTTTCGAGCTTTGGCGTTTTGAACATTTCAACCCCCCACTTTTCATTTAGAGATGACTGACACGCCGAGCTTCGAGGACCAGCTACACCATAAATGGAAGCTATAAAACAAATTTCATAAATTTTGGATCATTGTAACCAAGGAGAGTGCAAAGTACGGTGGACGGACAGAAAATTTATCTATTCCAGTTTCCTATTTTACGTACCTTTAAACCATAAAATTCATGCTCGATTTCGACGGTTCATACTGAAAATAATAAGCCAAAAGCTGCAAAAAAAATTTGAGTGTGAATCAACACTCCCTACTTGAATGGAATGGAATCAATCTGATTCAATACTTGAGGGATAACATAGAATCAGACTGAGTAAAGACCCATGTCCTGGCGAAACCCATTTAACTGCAGGTTGAGAGAGTAAGTCAAAACGATACCCCAGGAGAGGTGCAGTACAGCTTGTGAATCTGGTTAGCGGAACAACAGATCATGATGAAGATTTGCCATAGAACCACGAAGGAGGTGATGCCTCCGTGTATGTACAGTGATGAAACTCAAGAAGTGCAGAAACTCAGAGGTGACCTTGGCAATGTACTGAACTTTCAATTTTGGAAGAACCAGTGCTTTAAATAACTTGAGTAGTCAAACCTACTGTTTCTGCTCAAATAGACAACATAACGAATACCAACTGAACCATTCTGGACGATGGTGGTGACGGATGAAAGGACAAAGGAAACAAAATGCTTACCAATCGACCGAAAACGCCTGGCACCACACCTTCAGCTTTCTTCTGCATGATGAAATTCAGAACTTTGTTCCTCGATCTAAAAGCGTTGACTGAACTCCTCTTTTCCTCGATCTAAAATACGAAAAAATGAAAATTATAAATGGAACAAAGCGACGTGGTGTCAACAATACAAGTAGCTGAAAACGTACCGAAGCTCTTTTGGAGTGGAGCACGTGAGTCATTTTAACTTCATCTTGTTTCAGAGTCTGTAGCTCTGTAAATGCCTCACCAAGTCGTTTTTCTGCATCTGGGAGTTTTTCTTCAATTTGGGCCTTCATACTGGGGAATTGAAAGTAGAAGACAAATACTAAAAACTAACAACGCATAAGTAGTATTGTTGAACAAAAATTGGGCGATTTCAAGATTTGTGAATGAAACAATTGTACGCACGCTTTTTTTTCTGCAAGACGCTTCTTATTTCCATCTTTGGTGTTGATGAGTTTTTCTAACTTGGCTTTTTCTAATTTTTCGTTGTTTTGGTACAGAGAAACTTCGGTTTTTGCTACATCAAACTGAACAAAAAATAACGGTGAACTGAAATCGTTGTAACACACATGAAGTAAGAAAGTAATCATCGTCCAAATTTTCTAAAAAAAAAACTACAATTTACAGTGTTATGTTTAAAAATTAGCTGGGTTATTTTGGATTTTTTCTTTACACTTAGTGAAGAAATACTGGTAAGAGTTATCCAGTAAGGAGGTAAACACATCGGTGAAGTATACTCACAGCAGCCTTGGCTGTATCTTTTGTCTTCCGCAAGCCCATAAGCTGAGCAAGCAATATGTCTTTCTTGTCTTGAAGTTCTTGAGTTTCTGTTTGAAGGCCAGCCAGAACTTCTTCCACTTCCTTTTCCTCCTTCTCCCGATCCACTTTGAGTTTCTCAGCGATCCCCTTCAACTCTTCAATTTCCTTCTCGTTTTTTTCAGGTACGCTCTCCAGTTCGGCGAACTGAACAAGAAGAATTTCATTTGGCGATCGTACAATTTTACTTGGTGTTGAGTGGACAAATGGTATTTGACGCTTTCCAACCAAACATACTCTCTCGTGTCATCTCGCGAGTGAGATTATCCAGAACACTGTAGTATTCCTAAGCAGCCTCAGCCCAGTTTTAATCTGACTTGTGAGCTCATCCCCAGTTCAACAGCTTCATGATTTTTAATTCTCATGCACTAATTGAGAACAAAACTGTAGTGACTCACCAATTTACAGAATACAACATCTAAAAGTTATGCAAGAGCCACTTAGGCTTTTGAAGACATGGAATATCGAAGTGAATGGTGAACCATGTACTACGCAGAACACTTGGCGTTCTTTTCTGAATCACTAATCAAGCTATGCTCATTCGCCAAGCGACACCAACAGCACTAATGCTGTAGAGCCCTAACTAATCATAATCCAAGTTATCATCCACAATCATCAATACTCAAATAGTCGAGTATCATAACATTCATCTTCATCACGTAAGTGAAGACGACTAGATTAGAAACAGAATTTATGTGTGGTAAAATACATAGCTGTAGTTATTAATAAATGTGAAGTTGAGGAAGCAGCATCCAGAAGGAAAAATAACGCTCAAACTGCCCGCCTAACCAACATTCTCCGCTTCACGGAAAAACATTGAATTATGGATGTTTTCGGGCTGGAATATTTTAACTGATTCCTCCCATTCACATGTTTTCCCATGAAGCGGAGAATACAGGAGTACAAAGTGGTAGAGTCACTAACACTGAGCAAAGTAACACAGGGTACCAGACACAGGACACTGGCAATTCATAGCTGTTGCATATAGCAACCTCACTATTTTGCAATATATCAATAATTCACATTTGCCCGTTACATTTTCCTTGGAGGATCTAGCCCCTGGTATGCAGGAGAAGTGGAGAGTGGAGGTAGCGCTCCAGCCTGCTCTTTGAAAATTACTGATATCCACTCACTGCCAAAAGACATGACTGTATCTGCACACGAAGCTCGCCTTTAGTGCGCATGCTTGAGGACAGGCTATTTTCCTCTCCTGTCAAATTACTGAATTTCACAGTTTTCTTTTTCTCAACTTCCAAATTTGATACATCTAAACTCTTTCCTTTTTCCGTTCAGAATTTAGTACCTACTTGTTAATTTGGCCAAACATGTGCAGCTTCACCAAGAAGGAAAAGAAAAACGTCCCACCCCTTAACGTTTGTAGTTCGTGAGAGTGAGAGCGAGTGGGTGCAAGTGCGTTTGCGTTTGTTTTTGAGAGTTCCAATCGTGGTAACGTGGCCAGCCATCACCAAAACATCAGTGACCCAGACCCCAACTACCGTAGTTAGTGAAATATCACAGTGTGGCCGATTTTACGTTTCCCCATATGCAGGACCTACCTCTGGTTCGACTGCAATAAAACTCATACGAGACCATCTAGGCACTAACCCCCCTTACCACAGAAAGTTTCATCAAAATCGAGTGAACAGGTACGTACTTCTTGGCATTATGCGCGTGACAAGTTTGCAGACACACAAACAGACACGGAACCAGATTTTTTCAGGAAGTTCTAAAACGCAAAATGCGAATGGAAATTGCGATTTAGAAGGATAATTTCTCAGCTCCAAAAGTTATCATAAGGCTTCTGCTGCCTAGTTAGACTCAGGAGTGAAAAAGAAGGAACTCTTTGTTTCCGGGCGAATTGCTGAAGCATGTATTCGTACTCATCACCTACTGACAACATAAGAAGTAAGTTTAGTACTTAAAGTCATAATCTTATGAAATCCATTCCTATTTCTGGTTGAATCCACCTTTTTGTTAGAAAATCAGGATGTAGGAGTAGGTAGGCAGTTGCTTAGTTTTTAAACAAATCCGCATTAAAAAAACTTGGAAACAGCGGGAAAAAATATTAGGATACATGCTGGAGGAAATTCGCATTAACAGCGCAAGATAGCGGCTAGTACCGCCTGCAAAGCGGTCAGGGGCTCGATCCTCCTCATTTTTCTTCATCACGCATATTTCAGAATGAAATAAGCCCCCAGCCCCAAAACATATCCATGATAAAATGATGTAAAACACACATACGCTAACCAGAGCAATGCATGAAAAGCAAATGGTACACGTAAAATAAGGAATCACATTGGACCAAATGACATGGGACTGCCACTCCCCCAAGATAAAATTACCTTCAACTCCTCTTGTTTTTTAGCCTCAACAGCTTTCTTACGACTTTTCGTAATATTGGCTATCTCCCCCTTGGTTTTAGTTATAGCATTTTCATTCTTGGCTATGGCATCGCTGATCTGATCTTTTTGTTTTTTCAAAGCATCAAGCTCTCTGAAAGTGAAACCCGTAATTTTGATCATATTTGTATCACAATAACCCAACGGAGCTTAATTTGATGTAATGAAACCAATTACTTTTCCTTGGAGCAAACATCTTTGTCCATGGCGAGTTGTTGGTCTCTGAATGCTTTCAGTTTGGCCAGAACATCAGCCATAGCTTCATCAAGTACTTTTTTCTCAGCTTCAAGGCTGTCTATTAATTTGGTGGCTTTGAACCTGAAACCAGTAATAGAGTTGGCGACGTTGAAGAATTCAATTGTGATAAATCGCATGCTGATTTGGTCAAAATAAACCTTTCAAGGCGATATAGCAATAGTGCAATAGTGTTGGCTAAACAGTGTACTTACAGCTTCAGCTGAAGCACTTTATTCATAACTGTAATATGCTCGTTTTCCAGGGTAAGGAAGCATATGGCTTCCTCCATTGGCGCACGGAGGGCCTCTCTTTCTTTCTCGATTACTTTTGCTCGATTAGCTCTTTCCAGCCGTTCATCATTCAGTTGGTTCAGCTTGACTTCTAATTTTTTCAGCGGCGTCTGTAACATACCAAAAGCACCAACATTACACTAGGTTTATTTGAACAGACACTGCTCCATTGATACCACTTTGAACGTGGCATATTGCGATCATTACTGAAATTGAGTAAGTTGAGTACAGGCCATCATAAACCAACCTTGTACCGCGCAGTTCCTATGATGTCTTCTAAGTACTCCAGCATACCGGTTTCGTGTTCGGTTTGGGCCTTAGGTTTCATCATGGCGATTTGCTCAACTTCACCCTAAAGTACAAAGTAATTAGTTGATTTTGGTTTTACAATGAGGAACACCTATGACTTCTGTTTATATTTTCGAATGAAATTAGATTCCATTTTAAGAATTTTGAGACCGACCGCACTCTCCTACAATGGATACTTTTTTCTATGAGCTTTCAAAGTTTCGATAACAAATGACGTCACAGTGGCAAAGGGGTCATTGAACCATGACGTCACTTGTTGTCAAAACTTTGAAAGCTCATAGAGAAAACTTTTCAGCCCGATCGGAATATACCCAGGGGTGTTATGAGTGAAAATGTGTGTAAATCTCCTCACTCTAAAACAGTGGAAACGAGACAGTACGGAGCAATTAGTGTCCCCTGTACAAAAATCGAGAGCTTTCCAACGAGTGGTGAACGATTTGTGTACGATGATAACCGGAGAAGTTCATACGCATTCATTTAAACAATCACGCTCATACCGCAGCTTGTCGGCCACGCACTCCGCAGTGGTTAACGTAATATGGTTAGGTAAATCGAGAGCTATCCAACGAGTGGTGAACGATTTTTGTACGATGATAACTGGCGAAGATAAAGTTCCGTAGCAACGAATCGGTTGTAAGCTAAAATCATCAGAAATATTTTCGCGACGCTTCTCCGTTACATGTCCCGCGTTACATTTTCGAGTTTATGTAGCAAAGTAAAGACATAAAATGTCAAAAGAACTAGTCATCATAGAAGAGAGCGGTTGGACTCGAAATTCTACGAATGGAGGAAACTATTTCACTTGAAAATGGGAAAATAATATAAACAGAAATCATGAGTGCTCCTCATTCCGGTAACTATCTCCGTACTTCGCTCTGACCAGAGTAACACAAAGTTTGTAGAAATAGTGCAGAACAGGCGTGAATAGACGTGAATAGATATTGGTTTGACCCTCTCCTGCATAACATTTGTTCGAATTAACGGTAGAGAAAACATTTTAGCATATTGTTCCTTCTCACTGACAAGAACTGAATACAAGCGTTTAATTACCTGAAGTATCAGAAATCTATTGTGAACAAGATCAATTCCGTGTTTCCTGAGGATTGCAGCAACTTCTTTGAACTGAGCACGTTTTCCACTGATGGTGTAGAATGAGGAGTTATCGTGGAAAGCTGTTCTTGATATGACTATCTCACTTCCGGGGATTTTCTCGAAATCATCGCCATCCTGAGAAACCCCAGGAGAATATGAACGAATTTAGAAAATAAAAGAACGTGGAATCAAGAACTTATAATGGAGTCCACGAGTATCCAGAGATCAAGAAGAAAGTGTATTTGGGGAGGAGTTGATGTTGCTGATAAGATAAAAAAACAAAACAACAAGAAACAAAAATTTTGAACTTGACTGATCAAACAAATATATAATAAAAGTCCAAATCAAAGCGGAAAATTTGGCTACAACAGCTGTAATTTTTCAGGACGCTACGAGAGATATCACAAGTTTGCAGATGCTGCCGGCAGCATCCACCACTCCGCGAAATTCGATGGGAAGAGAATTCAAAAATGTATATATGGATGATAAGGCGTACGGTGGACGGCGTACAGCGGACGGACATTGCATTTAAGGAATCTACGCACCTTGAAACGTAAAAGAAAAAATTCTGAGGAGGCTTTATAAAAACTGCTGAGGGAATACATAGGTGTATTATTCACAGAATAATAAACCAAAAGGGGGCGGGGCTTCGTCCCACCCACCATTACAGCTTAGTCTGGGGACACATAGCTTTTATTTTCCGCGCGGACGGACTTCCAAGAACAATGCGTGCAGAAAAATCCGTCGCACGCACACGACTAGGTGACACACAACAGCGTTTTTACCTGCCGTCGCTCGTACCAGGGACGTGGAGGGGATGAAGGTGGGCTATTGACACTTCAAACTTGAGCGTGAAAATCCGCCGCTTTTTTTCCGTCTTCCGAAGGGAATCCGGCGCGGAGCGGGTGCGTGAAAAACCTGCCAAAGGGAGAAAAATCCGCTCTACTCCGCTCCACGCCGATGTGTGTTCCCTTTGACTGCACAGCTGTCAGGTTCCGCGCCTGAGGCGGGCGGAGTTATTGGAAGGATGCCCGCATCGGAACCGTGAAAGGGAACACACATCGGCGTGGAGCGGAGTAGAGCGGATTTTTCGCCCTTTGGCAGGTTTTTCACGCACCCGCTCCGCGCCGGATTCCCGTCGGAAGACGGGAAAAAACTCGGCGGAATTTCACGCTCAAGTTTGAAGGGTCAATAGCCCACCTTCATCCCCTCCACGTCCCTGCTACGAGCGACGGCAGGATAAAAACGCTGTTGTGTGTCACCTAGTCGCGTGTGTGTGATGGATTTTTCTCTGTGCGCGTTGTTCTTGGAAGTCCGTCCGCGCGGAAAATAAAAGCTATGTGTCCCCAGCCTTAGGTTCCCTCCCGACGGCACTATTGCTTTCCCCAGACACTACCTAGTCTAATCCATTTTGTTTGTCATGATTCCGCTGACCGCGTTGTTCGTCGAACTGAGTATTCAAATTTGACCATTTGTTTTACTTGTTCACTTTCATTTCTTTCACTTTTACGTTTTTTGTTGAGTGTTTTGTGCGACTGTTTAGTTAATTACCTTTTTGTTTAGTTTCTTCTTGCAGACTGTAGTTGTTTCTAACAAACGATGTCCCAACTTGAAGTGTCACGTCAGCGTCACTCAGACCGACCAGGGTTTTTCACGGTATTGGTTTGGCAGCGGAAGAAATTTTCCGAAATGAAAATCTCACTACGCTCAAATATCCACACTCATCCGAATCATGGTGACCGTAAAAGCCGCCTGGCATAAAAGCACTCTGGGAGTGGAAAATTTGGCTACAACAGCTATCATGCCCATAAACGAGAAAGTAACTAACTGAACTTCCTTTCCAAAAATCAGCCATGTACATATAATTTCACCCGCCTATTTTAACAAAATCTTTTAGAAGTAAATTCCAGTTGTTTAGAGTAGAAAATATAAATTAGAAAATTTAGAGTTAACAAAAAATAATATACAGTTAATTTTCATGTTAATAACTTATCAAACAAACACAAGGAACATGTGTAACACTTAAATTGGGGAAACCCATCAAAATCGTTCACAAAATATACCTTATATTGACCTTATACAGAAGGTACTGACACATAATGCAAATATCGGTGGGTATCTGCTGCTGATTCCTACATACTCGACGTTCACTTTCTTCCCACATTTACTTTTCTGACTTAAGTTAAATTGAAAGTGAAATGGTTTAATTCAATGAGAAAATACTACTACAATTTTCAGATTTCAACCAGACACTACAACGACATAATCATTTAGTCAACTAAAAAAAATGACACTCACCTTATCGTTTATCTGCACGAAATGAACCTCCACCGTCGCACTCCGGATATCTCGGTGATTTTCCGATTTGTGGAGAAGAACGGAGATCTTTTTGGATCGGATTTTGGTCGCTCGATAGCCGAACACGAACAACATGGAATCAATCACGTTGCTCTTTCCGCTACCGTTTGGTCCAATTATGCTGGTGAAGCTCTGAGGAATCAATACAACTGATGACAATGGCTTTCAGTATGCAGGGTACAACTAAGTTCCAAAGATCAGTGAACTGAATAATGATTCTGGCGCTATCCAAGGTAGCAACTGGGACCATTATTGTTCCTAATATGCATTAATATCAATATTAAATACGAGTAAAACCTAACTTTACTTATGTGCTAATGACAGAGCTGTACTTGAGGAAAGCGATTCGTAGGATGAAACTTTCACCCAAGCATTCATCTCAATGAAATTAATGAACGATAGGTTCTATAATAATTATCTAAAACGACACAATAAAAACCGAAGCTAGTGTGCCCATGAGGGCATGAACCAAATTTCAAGCCTTGTGACCATCAGGTGCCAGAGTTATGGAAGGTTGAAAATAGTTATTTTTCACGTTTTTTTTCTACTTGTTCTCGTTATTGCTGCTCTTTTACAAGGACATGGCATCACAGACATAATGGATCGAGCTGAAATTTTGCAAACACATTTGTAACACATTTGTTATGCTCCAACGAAGTGTTTTTTGTCCAACATATCCCCTATTGGGGGGGGGGGGGGGGTTATAAGTAAGTCAGAAATTGTTTTAAGAGCTGAATTTTTCATGGGCTTCAAATGTTTTATCGACAAAGCTCCGCCAAGCAGCGCTGATGACACCTTGGCGGGCAAATGGATATCAATCCTTTTTACAGTTAAGAAGGAGGTCTTGGAGTACTTGTAGTTAACCATGTTTACGACAGTGTTTTGTGGGATGGGTATCGAAAAATGTAATTTATTTGAATGATTGTGATTATATTGTGTCTGATTGTGTGGTGTAATAAGAAGATAACAATTTATTAAGACTACGATTAAATAAATATTTTTGGGCTGTCGTTTCTCTTCTAAGTAGATAGAGGGGGGGGGGGGTAATGAATCCACCTACGCAATAATTTCGATGATATGCATAATTATTATTATACTCGTAATTTGAACATATTTATGAATAATTATGTAAATAACGTTAAGTATAGAATCAAAATTTGAATTTTTTATAAATGGGTGAATAAAGAGGTAACCTCCCCCCCCCCCCCCGAAACTTCAGGATCCGCCACTGATCCAATCATGTTTTTAGTACAGGCAGCTTCCCACCTGTACCTGTCCAACCACTCAAGTACAGCATTCTACACTCGCTATTCTATGACTATGAACCAGATGTTTCAATGGTAAATGAAATGTTGTCCCTTGAATTACTATGGAGGTCGGAAAACAATTCCACAGCACTTCCTCACAAAGACCAGAAGGCCAAGTCGTCAAGTGTCTTCGCTATTTCAGAGAGATTACCGCTCGAGGAATTGTGGGAGGGTAATAGCCTACATACTAATAATATGGACTCAATTGAATCTAAACTCGTGTACCGGTATTACCTTGTGGAAAGGACCGAGGATTTGAGTGCCAGCGTAACTCTTGAAATTGGTATTGACAATATGCGAAATGATGAGACGTGGTCCGGTGTTTTCTGTCGAACAGACGGCAGGGGGCGCTGGTGGGATGTACACACCAGCCACTCGGAACCCTCCCTCCTCTTCTTCTTCCTCATCAGACTCTGACATAGCTTCCGGAACCACTTGATCGTTCTCTGAAGGACCTGATTTTTCCCTAGACTTGACTTCTTTTCTCATCTTTTTTGGCGGCCTGCAACAGAGTATCTTCACTGAAGAGGACAGGTAAAGCAGAGAGCATCTGGCGCAAAGCATCTTTAAATAAGACTTGTTTCTTTAGTTTGTAACACAAGGAGGGAGGACAGAATAAAAATTCTCACACACGATGCGGGAACAGGACAGGAAACAGCTGCGAGACATGGAACGTATTTTTTCGCTTCTGTGTATTTGAATGGACATAAGCAAACTCGTGTAAAATAAACGATTTATTATTATTTAAAAAAAAGAAAAGCTGGCTTAGCCAGAAAAATCTACGTATGGTATTCTATGCTTATGTTTATAGCATACTGATCTATGGTATACCCATTTGGGGAGGTGCTTAAGCGAGTAGTTTTGATAACCTAAATTTGGTTGTAAATACCGTCTTACGTATAGCCACGAAATCACACAGGCGCACCCGAATAGTGAACCTTATTAGGATTTTGAAGTGCTTTCTCCAAGAATGACGTATGTTTACATATTGGCTTTATATTTGCATAAATCCCCTCGGCATGTTCAAGATGTGAGACCTACCAGGTTGAACGCACGAAGTATTTTATTTAATAGCACCTCCAAGCAATGACTTCTACACTAGGCAGTTTGCCTTGGCTAGCACCCTCGGTTTTCGAAAATCTACCATCAGCAATTAAAACAACTACTTCTGTAGCCTTATTCAAAAAATTAACATTTCAACACTTGATGAATCAAATAAACGCAAATCCACCATCCTTAAATTTAAATTTTGAATAACAAATGTGCTTTCATAATGACACTCCAAAAATCCAACATCCCTAGATTTAAAATTCTGGATAATAGAAATGCACTATCATAATGACCTTCATTAGACATTAAGTATAAGTACTAAATTTAGGTTTAAGTTCACTAGATTTAAGTTTTTTTAAATTAAGGGATTTAAGAAGTAGGTATAATGTATAACAATTATAAACTATAAGTGTATTACCTAACGAATGCATACACAATCTGAGCTGGGAGAGAGACGAGCCTGGACAGGTCACTGACCTTAGGCTTAGGTAATAAACAAAGGAACGTTGCATTCATAATTTTACCTGTGAATCTATCTGTCTTATGTAACATATGTAAATAAACGATTTATTATTATTAAAAGTTGGGTTAGCATGGAGTAGGCACAGCATGGGTTAAGCTGCGAAGCGAAAAACGGAGGTCCCTGGCGTGGGAGGTTCCCCCTCCACCTTCCAATGTTTACGTTCCCCACATTCACGCACGCCTTCCCCGCGTTCACCCTCACACCCGAGCTTGAAACGAGGGGAGCATGGCGAGCAGTGGGGGAATGAGAGTTGAGGAACGTCCTGCCTAGTGTGGGTACAGGCGCAGGACGGGACAGCGACAGCTGACCGGCATCCCGCGTCCTTCCCACGGCGTTTCCAGTCCTGTTCCTCTATAGTGTGTGAGAACCTTAAAGGCTCTCGCACACTACAGAGGAACAGGACAGGAAACGCCCGGCATGGGTAGGTCGCGGGACGCCGTACGGCTGCCATGTATGCTGCACCTATGCACACACCAGGCAGCACATTCAACTCTCTTTTCCCCAATCCTTACTGCGCTCCCCTCATTTCAAGCTCTCCTTGTTCTAAAAAAAAACATGGGTAGTCCTCATTTGCTTCTCAGAGTGTCAGGAGATTTTCGTTTTTCTGTTTATCTTTACAGCGTAAAATTATAGTAGTAGACCTTTATAACTGACTATTATGTTATAAGCCTAATGGGCTTCTTACATGTGAATAGGCTATCTGCATGAAAAATATAATTCCAAATCAAGGAAAAACCAACTCGACTTCATACAGCCATCCGTGATTATAATCAGGTGCTTCCTAGCAATGATATCTGGGCCGGATTTTCACTGTACTGTTTCATTCACGTTCATGTTGACGAAGCTTTTTGGTGCAAACTAACGGCTGGACGCACAATGCTCCGGGGGTATCAAAAAATGCTTTAGTTTGAAATCAATTTAAAAACGTAAGAAACTATAACCTTCTATTGAGAGTTTTTGATTTAAGGCGATATGAAACCCCCCTATTTTTCACCTCTTAAAAATGACTGACAGTAACGCCGAGCTTCAGGGACCAACTTGACCCCAAATGGGACCTGCAAATGAAATTTCATTCATTTTCGTTCATGGTAACTAGGAAAAGTGCGAAGTAGGGCGTACGGACAGCAATTTTTTGGTTTAGTGTTTTCAATAATGAACCTTTGGAATCGAGCATGAAAAAAAAAGTTAACCCAAGGTACATAGAATCCATAAAATTGAATAAAAAAATTGTTGTCTGTCCGCCGTACTTCGCAATTTTCCTAGTTACCATAAACAAAAATTGATGAAATTTAGTTTGTATGTTCCGTTTGGGGTCCAGTTGGTCCCCGAAGCTCGGCGTCGAATCTCTAAGGGGTGAGAGGTGAAAAATAGGGGTTGACATTTTCAGAACGCCATAGCTCGAAAACTTTCAATAGAAGGGTATGATTTTTTTCACGTTTTAAAACTTACCATGAACTTTTAAAAAAAATTTTGAGACCACCCGAAGCATTGCACGTCCAGCCGTTCGTTTGCATCGAAAAGCATCGTCAACATGATCATGAATGAAACGGTATAAATCCGGATTCCAGATATCACTGCTAGGGAACACCTGATTATCATCACGGATGGCAGTATGAAGTCGAGTTGGTTCTTCTGTGATATTACCTACTTCACTTGAAGAATGATGGCTCTTTTGGATTTTTCAATTCCATTTTCAAATTCTACGTAAATTAAAATTTTGAGGGGGGTTAAACATTTTATGCTCGATTCTTAAGGTTCATTATTGAAAATAATAAACCAAGAACGGGTTGATTTGAGTGTAGAGGGGATTTTGAGTAGAAACAGGCTTTTAAAATTGAAGCATTCAAAAAGTGGCGCTAACCTCGTGACGTCATCACTGAGGAAGGCACTGAAGGGGGGCTGTAGCTCTCACTATCATACACGTTCACCCGACTTTTTTGCTTTTCATATTTCATTTGGTTTACAGTAAATCGAATAGTGAATGTTTTAATGAACAGTCTTCTTTATCGCGTTTTTTCGATAAAGAAAAAAATTAAAAAATTCCTGCAAGTAGCTCACTGAAATCAACTATTACCAAAATAATTTAGGCCAAATGAAAGTAACATAAAATACACTGCCAAGGTGATGGCACAGGAGCTTCCTCGTCACAATCAGAGTGACCCATTATAAAATAGAACAGACTCGGAAGCAAAATAACATAACATTACATTACATTACATTACATTACATAACATTACATAACGTTAAATATACATATTACATAACATAACATTACATAACATAAAATTACATGAAATATACATATTATACATAACATGACTTCCATAATACATTACGTCCATTATACATAACTAGCCTGACCGCTCGCTATCCGAGATCCGCTGTACGCAGTATCGTGGAACCAACAAACGACGGAAAAATCCCATACCCTACCGGGTATTTGTGCCCAATTTTATCAAAATCCGTCAAGCCATTCAGGAGTTGACCATGGTCGACCATATTTCCGCTATGGTCAGGGAATTAAAAATGTGCCTACGTTCAACTTGGGAGGCTACCGGATATTGCTGCCAAATTTGGTCGATATCCGTTGAGCAATTCGGGATTCGACCATGGAGGGGCCCATGGATGCGCTATGGTCGACCGCGGGGGTAGTCCGAAGGGTCGATCGTAGATAGAATTTCACGTAGATTACGAATACGCGATAAAAAATAGGGGTTACCATTTCAATTAACGAAGTTGACCATGGTCGACCATAGTTCCGCTATGGTCAGGGAATTAAAAATGCGACGTTGCACAACTTGGGAGCCTACTGGATACTCGTGCCAAATTTGGTCGATATCCGTCAAGCCATTCAGGAGTTGACCATGGTCGACCATAGTTCCGCTATGGTCAGGGAATTAAAAATGCGACGTTGCACAACTTGGGAGCCTACTGGATACTCGTGCCAAATTTGGTCGATATCCGTCAAGCCATTCAGGAGTTGACCATGGTCGACCATAGTTCCGCTATGGTCAGGGAATTAAAAATGCGCCTACGTTCAACTTGGGAGGCTACCGGATATTGGTGCCAAATTTGGTCGATATCCGTTGAGCAATTCGGGATTCGACCATGGAGGGGCCCATGGATGCGCTAAGGTCGACCGCGGGGGTAGTCCGAAGGGTCGATCGTAGATAGAATTTCACGTAGATTACGAATACGCGATAAAAAATAGGGGTTACCATTTCAATTAACGAAGTTGACCATGGTCGACCATAGTTCCGCTATGGTCAGGGAATTAAAAATGCGACGTTGCACAACTTGGGAGCCTACTGGATACTCGTGCCAAATTTGGTCGATATCCGTCAAGCCATTCAGGAGTTGACCATGGTCGACCATAGTTCCGCTATGGTCAGGGAATTAAAAATGCGACGTTGCACAACTTGGGAGCCTACTGGATATTCGTGACAAATTTGGTCGATATCCGTTGAGCAATTCGGGATTCGACCATGGAGGGGCCCATGGATGCGCTATGGTCGACCGCGGGGGTAGTCCGAAGGGTCGATCGTAGATAGAATTTCACGTAGATTACGAATACGCGATAAAAAATAGGGGTTACCATTTCAATTAACGAAGTTGACCATGGTCGACCATAGTTCCGCTATGGTAAGGGAATTAAAAATGCGACGTTGCACAACTTGGGAGCCTACTGGATATTCGTGCCAAATTTGGTCGATATCCATCAAGCCATTCAGGAGTTGACCATGGTCGACCATAGTTCCGCTATGGTCAGGGAATTAAAAATGCGACGTTGCACAACTTGGGAGCCTACTGGATATTCGTGCCAAATTTGGTCGATATCCATCAAGCCATTCAGGAGTTGACCATGGTCGACCATAGTTCCGCTATGGTCAGGGAATTAAAAATGCGACGTTGCACAACTTGGGAGCCTACTGGATATTCGTGCCAAATTTGGTCGATATCCGTCAAGCCATTCAGGAGTTGACCATGGTCGACCATAGTTCCGCTATGGTCAGGGAATTGAAAATGCGACGTTGCACAACTTGGGAGCCTACTGGATATTCGTGCCAAATTTGGTCGATATCCGTCGAGCCGTTTGGCCGTGCATAGAAGGACAGACAGACAGACAGAGCGCATGCGCAGGGCGAACCGCTGGCTCTATCATGTTGAAATTTATATGGGACCTCAATGAGCCCTACCCGCTTAATCCCTGAGAATTACATTGAAATTGGGTGAAATCTTTGGTTACTACGGCTGTAACAAGGAAATTGAATCTATTTCACGCCAGCGCATGCGCAGAGCGCACCGAGGGTCCGATCATGCTGAAATTCATACTGGAACGCACTAGGCCTTGTCCAAACAACCCTTGAAAATTTGAGCGAAATTGAATCAAAATTGTGAAAGTTATGCGTGTTTGTTGAATTTAACGTTAGCGCATGCGCAGGGCGTACCGCTGGATCAATCATGTTGAAATTTGTATGGGACCTCAAGGGGCCTTATCCGCACCATCCCTCAAAATTTGAGCTGAATCAATTCAAAATCGTGGAAGTTATGGCTGTAACAAGGAAATGCGGACAGACTCACAGATTCACAGACTCACAGACCGACAGACACGGAACCAAATTTGTTCAGTAGGCTTTGAAACGCAAAATGCAAGTGGAAATTTTGATTTCTGAAGACAAAAATTTTTTGGCTCACGAAAGTGAACACAAGGCTTCCGCTGCTTCGCAGACTCGGAAGCAATAATATCTAATATTTCTTTGGTACCAACAGAAATATACATAAATTCGAAGCATTAAAATGCAAAATGTGTACAAAAATAAAGTAGGAGAAAAGTTATAGTGGGGCATTGCAAAAAGTGGAATATAATTATAATTTAAAAGAACGAGCTGGTAACTGTTCATGGGATGTTCAGCTCAAGGGATGGTATTCAGGGAAGGCCAAAATGTCGCTCAACAGGGGTTCGAAAGTTCTACAGGGGCAAGGGCAAGGGGGTTCTACAGGGAAGGGGCAAGGAGTTCCAGATCCACACTCCCGCTATTCTCAACGATTTCCTGTGAGAGACAGTGGGGTGAGGGACCACATTGTGAGCATCCAGCCTCCCGGAGCGCCCAAAAACAAACATGTCTGTCAGGTTCTCAGGACCAGGGCTCCCACCATGCAGCAGCCGAAAGATTAACAGGCAGGCCCTAATGGCAAACCTGTAGGCAGTGCTGTCCTTCAGCATTCAGACTAGAATAAACTTCACAACAGTATCTAGTCAAAATGAGGGGTCAATAGTGACTTGGCTAAGATTAATTTTAGGTAAGGAGGCGTGAAATTGTGAAGGTGGGCAGTTCTCGAGTCGTTCGTTTTTCGGTGGATGGCGTCGTTTTGGCTGAAGCCTAATCGTAATCCCTACTCAACTGTCACATGGTACCGGAGCATGGTTTGGTAGTATGTGCTGGGCAATTCACCATACTCCATCCCCTTCTTGAGAGCTTTCCAGAATGATAGGCCCAAAGGTTTCTAGAAGGATTCCTTTTTCAAACATCCTGTCCCTTTTATAATACAAACATCTATTGGCTTCCCCACCCCCATTCCCCCTTTAGAGCTCAGTATAATTATAATATACTGAGCTCATTTGAAGGCGATTAATGCCATGTCTCAATTTACAAGTCCCAATAGTTGTTCCATTCTAACCATGCAGGTTGATCACCCAGAGGTTGCCCAGATGATCAGTTCACTGGACAACAAACCTCTGACAACGTTTTTCTCCGCCAATAGTATTTAGGAGCTTTGTTGTCCACTAGTAAATATTAATGAGGTAGTACCATTACGATGGAGCTTAGTCAGCTTGAAGCGGCTCAGATTTCCTTTCCTGAACCAGAACTTCGTGCTACTTTTCAACCCCCCTTTTCCCTCTCATACTTATGCTACCCAGAAGTATGTCATGTGGGGAGGAATGTGACGGTGGGCAGTTCTCGAGTCGTTTGTCCCAGCTGTTCCCCAGCATGTTCCTCTCTCATGTGCGAGTCCCTTAAGATGTGACAAACTACAATACATCATACACATGGGTTGACTATAAAATTGTCCTTTCCAACACTACAGTACTTTTACCAGTTTACTTTTCCCAGTTGTTCCATTTTCTGAAGGGGGTTAGTCACCCAGAGGTTGTTCAGATGAACTTTCCTGAACCAGAACCTCTGACAACAACTTTTTCTCTTTTATTTTTCGTCCAAGTCCGCCAAGTGATATTGATAAGGATCTTAGTTCTCCACCAGTAACAATTCTCAGTAGTACCATTACGATGGAAGCTATCAGCTTTGCAGTTTTTCAGATGAACCTTCCTGAATCAGAACTCCATAATACTTTCAGTCCTGTGTCTATTAACTTCACATACTTGTTCTTCAAAGAAGTATGTTTTTAAGGGGAGGAGTGTGACGGACGGTATATGGGAATCCCGTCCATATTGGATGCGGGCTCTTCCCGATCTTTTTGACACGCGGTTGAAAGGGCGGTCGATTCGCGGAAACGAATCATCAACTCCTAGAGGCATTGCGTTATAATCAAACCAGTGTCTCCGGGGGAAACTGTCACACTGCCTCACTACCTTTCTAGAGGATGGAGAGGGAGAAACTACGCTGTATGGGCGGCGAAGTTAATCCCCTCATCCATTACAAGCCTCAGAATAAAAACGGAGTTATTGAACTCCGTTATAACTTTAACGCCTTTTATTCTTTGTAATGGATGAGGGGGGTAAAACTAGCGGCCCATACAGCGTAGTTTCCCCCTCTCCACTCAAGACAGATAGAAAGGCAATGTGACAGCTCCCCCCCCCCCCCCCCCCCGAGAAACTGGTTTGATTATTATGCAATGCCTCTAGGAGTTGACGATTAGTTTTCGCGAATCGACCGCCCCATCAGCCACGTGTCAAAAAGATCGGGAAGAGCCCGGATCCAATATAAAATTGTACGGGATTTCCATATACCTACCGTCACATCTTTGAAATGGGTTCCACGATTCCATCGTGCCGGTTCATATGAGAAGTTTTGCCAATTCATCAGCTAGTTGGCGAAATTATGCACAAACCAATGAAACGAATTATTGTGATAGTTTTCGAGCGATCCTAGATAAGGAGGATCCTACAAATATAGGTTACCAACGACTAAATTCAGCAGGATCTGGCGTGCACAAGCTAAACCTAGCGCAATTTTCGCCGTTCGTCCTTGATGAGACAAGATCTTATTGCACTGATTCCACAGACGATTTCTGTAGGACAAGGCGTTCGGAACCTGTAATGTGGCTTACATGTTCCTCAACTACACTCCTGTAAGTCAGAATAAAATACCTAGCGCAACTTTGCCATATTAGACAGTTTTTGTACTTCCCGTCATCTTCACATGTTCAACCCTGGAAACGCTGATACGGGAGGACGGTTCTTCTAGTACACGGGAAGAACTACGCGCATGCGTGTAGAGAATGCTTGAAGCTCATTGGCCCGCTTTCCCGTATCAGTCCCACGGTTGAACGTGTGAAGATCAAGGGAAGAACAAAAACAGTCTAATTATGCTCTCTTTCTACCTAGAAATCAACAAAGCTGTGTTGTAATCCTTGGAGGCAGGGGACATGCACTAGGAAGGGGATTACATGTTCTCAAGGGTACGTTCGGACAAGCAGTTCTGAACGGTTCGTAACTGACCACGCCTATTTTTGGCTGTTCGGACAGCATCAGAACTAGTTCTGAAAGATTCCGAACTATAAGTTCGATGTTCGGACGTAGTAGTTCGTAACCATTCAGAACTAGTTCAAGAGGTTCAGGATTTTCTTCAGAACTTGTAGTTTGAGACATGCGCAGTAGATGTTTTCACTCATGTAACCTTATTATAACCTTACTATACTCTACCTGTGGCGTCAGCTATATTTTGTTTTCTTATTGATCATGTTGTTATACATTACGAAGTGTAGGTATTCCATGGTTATTGCTATTGTTTAGAAGTTGAAGTTTGCCTGTTTAATTGCCATTCAGTTGGATCGTGAGGGCTACTTGAAGATCTCTGGTCAATAAATATGTATTCTTCAAGTTCTAGTGACAATGAAGTGGAAAATGAGTTTTCCACAGTTCAGTGATTCGGACGACGAACTCGTTTTTCACGTATAAACCTATATTCCTGTTTCATATTTTTATATACTGTTGCTGGTGCCTGCCTACTTGTTGATTGTATGTTCATGTTGTTGGCATTAAATATTTTGAATAACAGCAAACGTTTGATCACTTTGCTAGTACTTTGTTTCCCAATACACTTGACTACATTCTTGAGATTGTACCTAGTGTTGTTGAATAAGACTGGTTAATTTCAAGGACCTTGACAAATTATGTTGTTCATTGCTGTCTTGCCTTGAATGGAGTACCTACTTAGGTACAGGTAGGTATCTAACCTAAGATTAGTTAATTCAGTCCCCAGTTTAGTCTCCTAAACAAAACTTGCCCACCTATTTAAGGTACTACCTGATAAGAATTCATATTGGTTTATTATATTCCATAAAATCGACCAATATTTCGAGAATTATGACGTTTTGAGTCCAAATTTTTTCCAAAAATCTGTGTATATATAAGGTTCAAGGTGGCTCTAAATGACCAGCAACTAATCCCACAAAAATGTTGTTAAAAAACCATTTTTAAAAAACTTAGATGTTGATAGTATACTTCAGTTAAAAGCACTGGTAGTGGCCATAGTTAAGGAAATTGTCAACGTTTTTCATGAATTTCGTTTTTGGTTTTTTTAATTGCTTCATTTATAGCACAGAAGAAGGGATAAGGTTAGATATTTTGGTTATGAGTTCCGAACTAGTTCGAAAAGCGTTCGGACCGACAGAGTTAAAGAGAACTAAAAGTTCTGAATGGTTCTCATCCCCTCCCTTTACAGTTCTATTCGTAAGTGGTTCAATTCCGAACTGGTTCAGAACTGCATGTCCGAACATACCTCAAGACTGTTACATACCAGTGACACTAAATCAACTACATATCAGCCTCAACAATCCAGTGTCTCTTAAGTTGAGCGACACTTCCTTTTGGTATGTTCAAAACAAAGTGAAGCGAGGCGTACTTAGTTCCGTCGCCCTCAAGCTTCATCAGGTGATGTGAGATAGCTGATAGCTGCTCAACAGCAGTTAGCGTTGCACTAAGCAGTGGTAGTTACTGCACAATTAACTTTCAACTAACATACAGAAGACAGCCAACGCTTTATCGTGTAGAACTAGTCCTAAAGGCAGTCTACAGGATGGAGCCGACTACTGCAACTAAAGGTAGCGATCGAGGAAGCGGACTGAAACGAATCTATCGACTTTTGATATCACGTACATAGCATGCAAGTACACGTACATAGCATGCAATTACTAAACAGCGGTTTACACCTATGATCCTGTAGTTGACAGGAAAACACGTAGAGAAAGGAATCGTGTTTGGTTACAGCTATTCGAAGTGCTGGTCCTAAAAACTTACATGATGTAGTGAGGTAGGTTTCAACTTCAATGTGCAGTTTACTACGACACTCCTTCTAACTATTCTGGAACGAAGTACGTAGAGTAATCAATTCATTAAACAAAAACAAACCGTGAACCGAGCCTGGGATTATGAAAATAATGAAAAGTACAACTGAAGATTCCTCAAACCACAAACTCCTCGACGCTCGACCGTTCAAATGCGCGGGCATTGGCCCTACCCCTACAATGATGTAGTATCCATAAAGCGATTATGTGTGTTGGTTTGTTCTTCATTATTATTTGCTGTCTCAAAAGCTCCTTCACTTTGCTGAATTGTTGTGCGCACACCTGCGAAGGTTTCTGAATTAGTAGAACCATTTTACATTATTGTGTGAGTCTTTTGTGAGTCTTTTACTGATGGACAGCTATTTTGCCTGCTCACGATTGTGAACAAACGGTAAATAGGAATATCTCCTCTCGTTCATTTAGACTAACTTATTCATCGCGACCTCTACCCTTTTCTCTTTACAAACTCTTTCTCTTATAAGGAGGTAATACCTATATAAAAAACGAGAAAAATCGCTAGAACAGTTTTATTTACATAGTTGGGGAAATTAAAATTAAAGGAACAAATTTAATTTGCTTACACACTGATTAGGGTCCATTCATGCCTATTGATTAGGGCAGCATAATGGACATTATTATATTTACAACGCCGTACAAATATGGACATTTTAGAAGCATTGTTCATGCTGTCCCCTTGGAGCTAGCTCCGAGCAAGTTCAGTTTTCACTTGAACCGAACTGGCTTGGTGTAGGGTGCGCTCTGAACACGCCTGGAGCTTGTTCGGAGTACGGGCAGCTCAAACGGTTCGAGGGTGCATGCGCGGAAGAGCAGTGCTCAGCTGCCCCTGGTCTTCTCCTGCGGCACAGGAGGGCTTGTTCGCAGCAGCTAGGAGGAAGCCCCGTGGCCAGCACGAACACCGAATCATCTGCCCCGGGACAGCACGAACACCGGACCACTTGGCTCGGAGCTCGCCACGGGTCTGCACGAACAGCGAATCTTTGCCTCACCCTTACTGCGCATGCCCGGGTTGCTCTGGACAAGCTCTGAGGGAGTGCACGAACAAAGCTAGGGTAAAAGTTGAACTTGTGTGATATGTACTACCTAGCCGTTCACTCAACTAGGTAGGTAGGTACCTACCATAACCAATAAACATCGGAAAGGACAAATGCATTCAAAATCCGAATAATAATGCAATTTGAGTGAATCAGTCATAGGTAGGTATCTATTAGTTAATATTTAAAATATTCCCTTACCAATATCTGCTATAAATAATATAAGTAGGTACATTTATCCAAATTCCCTCAGTGATATATATATCAATCGAGGCATATAGGAACATGAATATATTATAGGTAGGCAACGTAAATTCATTTCGTCTTAGAAAAACTACAGCATATGATAAGAAAAACAAACAGCGATTAGGACTATATTTAAAAAAAAAGGTACAGTACCTATTAAAAATACATTATTAATTTAGGAATCAGATTCTTTGACACTTTTACAGAAGCTTCTTGTTAGCAGTGAAGTTACGTACTTACAATTTTCTCCAGACAACATGACTTTCTAAAACATTACCTAGGTAGTTAAAATAGATTTAATAACTACTATTACCCACTGTAATACCTACAATTCGAAAAATGCTGTTACATACCTACATATTTTTACCATTTTAGCCTCTTCTACTAACTTTTGAGTCAACGTCAGACCTACAGTCGTACAAGTATTTTTTTAATTTGTTTTTTTCGCTTTTTTAATTAATTTATTTTATTTTATTTTTAGTTATTTGTGCCTAGAAGTATCTTTGTCTCAGCCCTTTGCATGTAGGGAAACCATCAGACTTGATCCTCCTGAACCCAAACAATTGGCAGGAACCACCCAGTGGTGAATAGGTATTTGGTAATACAATATGTTTTAATAGTAAAAACCATTTATTCTGTTCCAGCATTAATAAACTCATCAACACAGGAGGAAAAATAGAAACTTGGAACAAAATGGTGAACAAAAATGGCGACACAAATCACACAAAAATTCAAATATTAAAAATAAAACAAAGGAGGGAGAATGAACGTGTTACCCTCAAGTCTAAAGTAAAGGTAATGCCATTGAACTTGAACTGGCAATGGCCATTGAAAGTAAAGGTAATGCCATTGAACTTGAACTGGCAATGGCCATTGAAAGTAAAGGTAATGCCATTGAACTTGAACTGGCAATGGCCATTGAAAGTAAAGGTAATGGCATTGAACTTGAACTGGCAATGGCCATTGAAAGTAAAGGTAATGGCATTGGTAATGCCATTGAAAGTAAAGGTAATGCCATTGAACTTGAACTGGCAATGGCCATTGAAAGTAAAGGTAATGCCATTGAACTTGAACTGGCAATGGCCATTGAAAGTAAAGGTAATGCCATTGAACTTGAACTGGCAATGGCCATTGAAAGTAAAGGTAATGCCATTGAACTTGAACTGGCAATGGCCATTGAAAGTAAAGGTAATGGCATTGGTAATGCCATTGAAAGTAAAGGTAATGCCATTGAACTTGAACTGGCAATGGCCATTGAAAGTAAAGGTAATGCCATTGAACTTGAACTGGCAATGGCCATTGAAAGTAAAGGTAATGCCATTGAACTTGAACTGGCAATGGCCATTGAAAGTAAAGGTAATGGCATTGGTAATGCCATTGAAAGTAAAGGTAATGCCATTGAACTTGAACTGGCAATGGCCATTGAAAGTAAAGGTAATGCCATTGAACTTGAACTGGCAATGGCCATTGAAAGTAAAGGTAATGCCATTGAACTTGAACTGGCAATGGCCATTGAAAGTAAAGGTAATGGCATTGGTAATGCCATTGAAAGTAAAGGTAATGCCATTGAACTTGAACTGGCAATGGCCATTGAAAGTAAAGGTAATGCCATTGAACTTGAACTGGCAATGGCCATTGAAAGTAAAGGTAATGGCATTGGTAATGCCATTGAAAGTAAAGGTAATGCCATTGAACTTGAACTGGCCGACAGTGAAGAATTAACAAGGTGGGTACAAAATATGAGTATTTTTCTGGTATGCTGGAAGGTAATTTCGTTTCAAACAACAACCAAACCGTGCCGTGCCGTTTCCAACAAAGGCACGCCAATCGACTCGCTAATCCCCAACACAAGTGTGTTAGTTACCTTGGACTAGGTACTAGTGAAGATAAATTTAATAACAGGATTTAAAAGTGTTTGCCTTGGTAGATTCAACTTCTTTTATGTAGGGAGACATTGTGAAAACTTGAAATTGAACAGTAAAACTCTTGTTAGGTAGGTACCTAACGCAATCAGATGGATTATTCAACAAAGAGAATATTTAATGAAAATTTATGATATCTATTCAAGGGTTTGTCCTGAAATTCAGTAAGTTTTGAGATGCTCAATCTTATGATGTGGGGCGCTAAACAAAAGAGCTTTACAACGAGCTCAATATATGTTGCAGCACTTGTCAATAAACGCACATCACGTGATCTTTGCCGTATGGTCACCCCCCCCCCCCCCCCCACCATTGTTCATGGAGTAGTTCTAGTTCCCACAGTGCTGCCAATTGGCGGGAAAATGTCCAATTGGCGAAAAAATCGGGAGATGAAAAAATACGGAACATTTTTGGTACATTTTTGCATGGCTCCGCCTTTTCTGTTTTCCCCCACTTGTGTGAAACGTTTCCCCACTAAACATTTTTCAATGAGAGGGGATCCCCTCCCCCAACAACCAGTCACCACCTGTATGAAAAAATGAGGGTTGCATATTTATTTTATTTTATTTTTTATTTTTTCATATTAGTTTATTAAACAAAACAAGAACCAGCCCCAATAAAAAATATACATAAGTAGTTAGGTGTCGAAAACTGAAGGAACTAAGTAACTGCCTACGTAAAGACTGTGAAGTACAAAATAAAGACTTGGAGATGAATGCCTAATTATTGAATACCTTGTAGTTATTGAATTAAACATCACTCTCAGGAATTAAAACGGAGTGGAAACAATTGAAAATTGAAAAATGTAATTAAAGTGAAAATTTTTTGTTTTAAAGAACTTCATGCAGAAAAATAGGGTCCGAAAAAAGAGAAAATTTTGTTCAAATCGGGGAAAAACGGGATATTTGAATGTAGGAGCGGGAAATTCAGAAAAGGGTCTCCGGCAGCACTGTAGTGCATAGTGCACTTCGTACTTTCGACGGGCGATCTTGGCGTTTGTTTACGTTGTTAATTCGTCGTGGTCAAAATGTTCGTTGAATTTGCAGGAATGTCCTCATTTGTGTTTGTGCCTGAGTTATTTTTGCTGTTCTGTCGACGAGGAAAAGAAAGGACTGTCGCCTTGAGTAGAGAGACGGACCAACACCAAAGCTTACACTGCAGCCTACTAGGTACACCTGTCATCCACGTCCACGTAAGTTGCCCTAACAAACAAACAAAATCATTGTTCCACTAGGTTTGCCTTTTATTTTGGAACTAACCACTCAGTAAATGTGGAGGTAGGTTCATGTTATTGATAAATGATTCAGTTTAAAAAAATTCATCACTAGGGCTTCCTGAGCTCCAGTATACAGTACCTACGTCATTGTGTTGGCTTATTTAATCATTAGGGTAGTTTCGAACTGATAGAACTGTATGTACCGAAGTAAGTTTATTATAGTCAATCAGTGGTTGACTAGTCGGTAGATAAGCGGATTCCATGTTTCCTTCTACCCCACTATTTCTGATATACCGACCTATCTGCCCTGACAAATTCAACGACTGACAAACTGGACTGATGACGGTCTCCGGAACCGCCGGCATCTATTTGTAATGGCCACAAGGAACTACCGTGGGCAGTGCTTAAGCTGGGAGAATCGATTGAGTAAACTGGAGACTATTACAGATCCGTGTATGATTTTTCTTCCGAGTGGGCCCTAAGACCCCTAAAACAATTTTTTCCACATTTTGAACAGAGTTTTAGCGAGTTTTAAATACCTACAAAAATAGGTGTGTACAGAAAAGGTAGTTAACAAAAAAAGAAGTTTACAAGGTGATTAGCATAGTATATGTCTGGTAGTTCTGTAAGCAGTACATACCTATTAAAAAAGTACAAATCCCACATAGGCAGGGAGCCTGTGCGTGGGAATATCCGCTAGGATTGAAAATATGGGAAATTCCGCCATTATTTACAGACCTACCTATTCGTTTAAAACATAAGGGGGAAAAGCAGAACGTTAACAATAAACTCCAAGTAACTACTATTAGACTAACTTGGAACTATAATCTATTATTAGATTTTATCATACGTTCTTATAGGAAATTCTGCGCCTTTTCCGAATATACGTACATACCTCCTTACCATATATAATGTTCTATGTTCCCATACTTGAGATGGTAGTTTTGTTTTCACTAAAAACCTTTTAAAAAATTTTTTAAAGCTATTGCTTACTCTTAAATTTTGAAATGTTACCCCTTACAAATGCTCCAAAAATTCGGCCAACTAAATCGTCCTTTCTTTTGGTATTATTGACAATTTTGACACCAGTTCTGGTTTTTTAAACCGTTCCTTGAGTTAGATATAATCAGGAATGACATTGATTGACAGTCATTATTTATGACTGGTCAGACAATGAGTTGCGAGTTCAAATTTGCTATCCTCCTTGACTTCGTAAAAATATGACATCCCTGCAATAGTTAGTTGATTGAAATGGTAGAAGATACCCACCCAAATCCACAAACGCATTTTTAATTAAGTGAGGTAACAAAAAATGCTCCAATATGTTTTTACAATGTCATGGAAAATGGTAAATTTGAATACGCAACTCCATGTCACGCCTGATGAAATATTATGACGCTCCTGATATCTCGTGTGTATATATAATATATGTCATTCCTAATGATATGCCACTCAACGATAGGTTAAAAACTCGGAATTGGTGCAAAAATGTCAGTTGTATCAAAAGAAAGTAGGTTTAATTGGCCAGAAGTTTTAGAGAATTTTTAGGGGTGAAATTTCAAAATTTAACGGTAAAAAAATCGCTAAAAAACGTGTTTTTTAAAAAGGTTTTTATTTAAAATGCCATCGTAAGTATGGGAACATAATATTCATGTGGAAGGTATATTCGGAATCAGCTCAAAATGTCCTATAAAAATGGCCCATCAAGTATTAAATATTTTTGTAGGTATAAAACTCGCTAAAAATCGTTCAGATTGTGAGAAAAAAAATTGGGTTTTAGGGGTCTCCGGGCCCATTCTGAATAAATATCGGACACCGACGCAATGCTTTGGGTAGTAGAACCTACAGACCAAATGTGGTTGAAAACTGACCCCTGTAAGGCCCCTTGTTAGATTCTCGAGATGATGAATTTTTTCGTGGTGGATATGTTAATTTTCTTCCAAGTCCTACGTTTGTGACACAATTTCAACAGTATGTTTATCTTACCTATGTGAGTACGTAGTTACCTAATACAAAACGAACTATATACATACAGCCAACCTATTCACCACAGCTACACCTTCCTATTGACCAATTTATCCACCTATCTATCTAATACATTTCTCTCTACTTAGGTTCTTGAATTTTCATGAAACGAAGAAATAATTTGAATTGAATTGTTACAAAATTCTTCGAAGTATCTTCTTTATCACTATACGAAGGGTCCGCGAAACATGGGGTGCTTCTACCTATGTACTACTAATCTACTTAATATTACAAACTACGGAACCGGTACTTCATCATTTCAGTATTTCGCGCTATTCTTCTATTCTGTACCAAGTACCAATAACGTAGGCATATTAAACACGAGTAATCGCGAGAAGACATAAACGCGAGGGGTATAAACATCTATAATAATAAACATCAAAAGAAAAAATATGTAGGTACCTGTATCACAGACTGAAGATAGCTGTTTCCCAGTAAAATGAAAATCAGCTTGTTACTAGAATCCCGGAATTAGGTCGCCTCAGAATCGGAATGAGGAATTTCAAAGATTGACAGTGACAGTGCTCGATTAGCTGAAGGAAATAATCTGCAGTGAAAAGCGTGTAGTTTCCAGAATTAATATTTGGTAACGTTCTAATTGCGTTCTGATAATCTGGTCCCTCTGCATCTACAAAAGTGGATGATGGTGAATTGAATTTATTCTTATTTTGACTTGGTAATGAGATAGGAAGATTGGGAGATTCGCCCAAGGTATGTCGATATCTATTAAAACTTGCAGAGGGAGAGCTGAATACTGGTCTATCTTGCTCATCGATGTTATAAGAATTAGGGATGGTCGGTGAACTTGCCTTTGCATTCGTCTGAAGGGATGGTTGAATGATATGATTTTGAGCATTGCTGACGGATTGTGGCCCCTGTTGTCGTACATCCTGGTTAGGTAACGTTATTGGCGGATTACGAGTAGTTTCTGTATCTAAAGGATCATCATGTTGTGATTTTCCAGGTTGTACCACACTTGAGGAACTTGCAGCACTTCTGCCTGCCCCTTCTGGGCGACCAGATCCACTGTTTGGTGCCAAGTCGTTATTTCCTGATTCGCTTGATGATCTCGTAACTGGATTCGTGTCATGGTCAGTCTTCGCCACATCTATTGAGCTTTTTGGTTGTAGACGCCCCAAGGAACTGGAATTCTTGAGCAGTGGATCTTTTGATTTACTATGAGGTTCAATGCTCATACCAATTGATGCTGGTTTAGGTTGTTCACCAGTATCCCCATCAAGGACCCTATGACCTGTATGGGACGGTGCTTTATCATCTTGCTCCAATTCATCAAGACCAGGTTGTACCACACTTGAGGAACTTGCAGCACTTCTGCCTGCCCCTTCTGGGTGACCAGATCCCCTGTTTGGTGCCAAGTCATTATTTCCTGATTCAACTGATGATCCTATGAATGGATTCATGCCATGGTTGGTCTTCACCACATCTATTGAGCTTTTTGGTTGTAGAGGACCCAAGGAACTGGAATTCTTGGGCATCGGATCTTTTGATTTACTATTAGGTTCAGTGCTGATACCAGTTGATGATGGTTTAGGTTTTTCACCAGTATCGCCGTCAAGGACCGTATGATCTGTATGGGACGGTGCTTTATTGTCTTGCTCCAGTTCATCAAGACCAGGTTGTACCACACTTGAGGAACTTGCAGCAGCACTTCTACCTGCCCCTTCTGGGCGACCAGATCCACTGTTTGGTGCCAAGTCATTGTTTCCTGATTCGCTTGATGATCCCGTAACTGGATTCATGCCATGGTCAGTTGTCACCACATCTATTGAGCTTTTTGGTTGTAGAGGACCCAAGGAACTGGAATTCTTGAGCAGTGGATCTTTTGATTTACTATTAGGTTCAGTGCTGATACCAGTTGATGATGGTTTAGGTTCTTCACCAGTATCCCCATCAAGGACTGTATGACCTTTATGTGACTGTGCTTTATTGTCTTGCTCCAGTTCATCAAGGCCAGGTTGTACCACACTTGAGGAACTTGCAACCCTTCTACTTGCCCCTTCTGGGCGACCAGATCCACTGTTTGGTGCCAAGTCATTATTTTCTGATTCAGTTGATGATCCTATAAATGGATTCATGCCATGGTCAGTCTTCACCACATCTATTGAGCTTTTTGGTTGT
Source organism: Leptopterna dolabrata (assembly GCA_954871275.1). Lineage (NCBI taxonomy): Eukaryota > Metazoa > Arthropoda > Insecta > Hemiptera > Miridae > Leptopterna > Leptopterna dolabrata. The sequence continues at coordinate 63,618,688 of OX940976.1, read as the reverse complement.
AGAGGACCCAAGGAACTGTAATTCTTGGGCATCGGATCTTTTGATTTACTATTAGGTTCAGTGCTCATACCAGCTGGTGTGGGTTTAGGTTGTTCACCAGTATCCCCATCAAGGACCCTATGACCTGAATGGGACGGTGCTTTATCATCTTGCTCCAATTCATCAAGACCAGGTTGTACCACACTTGAGGAACTTGCAGCACTTCTGCCTGCCCCGTCTGGGCGACCAGATCCACTGTTTGGTGCCAAGTCATTATTTCCTGATTCGCTTGATGATCGCGTAACTGGATTCGTGTCATGGTCAGTCTTCGCCACATCTGTTGAGCTTTTTGGTTGTAGACGCCCCAAGGAACTGGAATTCTTGAGTAGTGGATCTTTTGATTTACTATGAGGTTCAATGCTCATACCAATTGATGCTGGCTTAGGTTGTTCACCAGTATCCCCATCAAGGACCCTATGACCTGTATGGGACGGTGCTTTATCATGTTGCTCCAATTCATCAAGACCAGGTTGTACCACACTTGAGGAACTAGCAGCACTTCTGCCTGCCCCTTCTGGGCGACCAGATCCAGTGTTTGGTGCCAAGTCATTATTTCCTGATTCGCTTGATGTTCTCATAAATGGATTCATGCCATGGTCAGTCTCCACCACATCTATTGAGCTTTTTGGTTGTAGATGACCCAAAGAACTGTAATTCATGAGCATCGGATCTTTTGATTTACTATTAGGTTCAGTGCTGATACCAGTTGATGATGGTTTAGGTTCTTCACCAGTATCGCCGTCAAGGACCGTATGATCTATATGGGACGGTGCTTTTTTGTCTTGCTCCAGTTCATCAAGACCAGGTTGTACCACACTAGAGGAACTTGCAGCAGCACTTCTACCTGCCCCTTCTGGGCGACCAGATCCACTGTTTGGTGCCAAGTCATTGTTTCCTGATTCAGCTGATGATCCTGTAACTGGATTCGTGTCATGGTCTGTCTTCACCACATCTATTGGGCTTTTTGGTTGTAGACGACCCAAGGAACTGGAATTCTTGTGCAGTGGATCTTTTGATTTACTATGAGGTTCAATGCTCATACCAATTGATGCTGGTTTAGGTTGTTCACCAGTATCCCCATCAAGGACCCTATGACCTGAATGGGACGGTGCTTTATCGTCTTGCTCCAATTCATCAAGACCAGGTTGTACCACACTTGAGGAACTAGCAGCACTTCTGCCTGCCCCTTCTGGGCGACCAGATCCAGTGTTTGGTGCCAAGTCATTATTTCCTGATTCGCTTGATGTTCTCATAAATGGATTCATGCCATGGTCAGTCTCCACCACATCTATTGAGCTTTTTGGTTGTAGATGACCCAAAGAACTGTAATTCATGAGCATCGGATCTTTTGATTTACTATTAGGTTCAGTGCTGATACCAGTTGATGATGGTTTAGGTTCTTCACCAGTATCGCCGTCAAGGACCGTATGATCTATATGGGACGGTGCTTTTTTGTCTTGCTCCAGTTCATCAAGACCAGGTTGTACCACACTAGAGGAACTTGCAGCAGCACTTCTACCTGCCCCTTCTGGGCGACCAGATCCACTGTTTGGTGCCAAGTCATTATTTCCTGATTCGCTTGATGATCGCGTAACTGGATTCGTGTCATGGTCAGTCTTCGCCACATCTGTTGAGCTTTTTGGTTGTAGACGCCCCAAGGAACTGGAATTCTTGAGCAGTGGATCTTTTGATTTACTATGAGGTTCAATGCTCATACCAATTGATGCTGGCTTAGGTTGTTCACCAGTATCCCCATCAAGGACCCTATGACCTGTATGGGACGGTGCTTTATCATCTTGCTCCAATTCATCAAGACCAGGTTGTACCACACTTGAGGAACTTGCAGCACGTCTACCTGCCCCTTCTGGGCGACTAGATCCACTGTTTGCTGCCAAGTCATTATTTCCTGATTCGCTTGATGTTCTCATAAATGGATTCATGCCATGGTCAGTCTCCACCACATCTATTGAGCTTTTTGGTTGTAGATGACCCAAAGAACTGTAATTCATGAGCATCGGATCTTTTGATTTACTATTAGGTTCAGTGCTGATACCAGTTGATGATGGTTTAGGTTCTTCACCAGTATCGCCGTCAAGGACCGTATGATCTATATGGGACGGTGCTTTTTTGTCTTGCTCCAGTTCATCAAGACCAGGTTGTACCACACTAGAGGAACTTGCAGCAGCACTTCTACCTGCCCCTTCTGGGCGACCAGATCCACTGTTTGGTGCCAAGTCATTGTTTCCTGATTCAGCTGATGATCCTGTAACTGGATTCGTGTCATGGTCTGCCTTCACCACATCTATTGAGCTTTTTGGTTGTAGACGACCAAAGGAACTGGAATTCTTGTGCAGTGGATCTTTTGATTTACTATGAGGTTCAATGCTCAGACCAATTGATGCTGGTTTTGGTTGTTCACCAGTATCCCCATCAAGGACCCTATGACCTGAATGGGACGGTGCTTTATCATCTTGCTCCAATTCATCAAGACCGGGTGGTACCACACTTGAGGAACTTGCAGCAGCACTTCTACCTGCCCCGTCTGGGCGACCAGATCCACTGTTTGGTGCCAAGTCATTATTTCCTGATTCGCTTGATGATCCCGTAACTGGATTCGTGTCATGGTCAGTCTTCGCCACATCTATTGAGCTGTTTGGTTGTAGACGCCCCAAGGAACTGGAATTCTTGAGTAGTGGATCTTTTGATTTACTACTAGGTTCAATGCTCATACCAATTGATGCTGGCTTAGGTTGTTCACCAGTATCCCCATCAAGGACCCCATGACCTATATGGGACGGTGCTTCATCATCTTGCTCCAATTCATCAAGACCAGGTTGTACCACACTTGAGGAACTTGCAGCACTTCTGCCTGCCCCGTCTGGGCGACCAGATCCACTGTTTGGTGCCAAGTCGTTATTTCCTGATTCGCTTGATGATCTCGTAACTGGATTCGTGTCATGGTCAGTCTTCGCCACATCTATTGAGCTTTTTGGTTGTAGACGCCCCAAGGAACTGGAATTCTTGAGCAGTGGATCTTTTGATTTACTATGAGGTTCAATGCTCATACCAATTGATGCTGGTTTAGGTTGTTCACTAGTATCCCCATCAAGGACCCTATGACCTGTATGGGACGGTGCTTTATCATCTTGCTCCAATTCATCAAGACCAGGTTGTACCACACTTGAGGAACTTGGAGCACTTCTGCCTGCCCCGTCTGGGCGACCAGATCCACTGTTTGGTGCCAAGTCATTATTTTCTGATTCAGTTGATGATCCTATAAATGGATTCATGCCATGGTCAGTCGTCACCACATCTATTGAGCTTTTTGGTTGTAGACGACCCAAGGAACTGGTATTCTTGAGCAGTGGATCATTTGATTTACTAATGCTCATACCAGTTGATGCTGGTTTAGGTTGTTCACCAGTATCCCCATCAAGGACCCTATGACCTGTATGGGATGGTGCTTTGTCATCTTGCTCCAGTTCATCAAGACCAGGTTGTACCATACTTGAAGAACTTGGTGTTATAGTTTCCCTGTGACCATCATATTCAAGGTTTGGTACACTTCCACTATTTTTCTGTTTGATGCTTGGTACCATTGGTAGCTTCAATTCGTCAACATCTTGGCTTGTTGATCTCATTGAGGGGTTGATTCCTTGGTCCAGGTTTTTCATATCTCTGGTACCTTCAGGTCGTACACTTTCTAAGGCACTGGATTTTTGTGTTGCATCTACAGGGCGAGTTCCTGATTTTCCATTGAGTACAATACTACCAGGTAATTCTCCTGATGGAATTGATTTTATCTTCAACTCATCACTTGTTCCTTCCTCTAGTGGCCTCTGACCTGAATATGAAAGCACTTCCAATGGTGAATACAGGTGGGAAAATTGCTGGTTATGGCTTAGATCATTCATTCCCGGTTCTGTTGTTGGTACAACTGATAGCTTCTCTTCTCCATCAATTTGACCTATCGGCATCTTAGATGTTTCTATACTTTCACCAATCTTTATCTGATCTATCGAACTCTCTGGTGGTAAGTTACTTGAGGGTCTAGGATCCTTCTGATGTGCTTTTTCTGGGTAACTTCCTGATTTACCATTGGGTACCGTGCTGTCAGCCGAAGGTGTTGATTGTGCTTTCGATCCTTCACCATCTTTTTTGTCGTCTAATGTTCCACCTGAACGCAAAGAACTTTCCAAGAACGGTTGAAGTCTACTAATTGAATCGCTTCGATCGCTGTTTTCCGGTGTGCTCAACAATACTGATTGTAACTTCACTCCGTCATCATATTTGCTAGTTGATCGTGTTGGTGAATTTCCAGTTATGCCAGTCACCGCCATGTCTCTCCCAGGTAGCAGGTCACTCGGGAAACTAGAATACTTGCTAATGGTTTTTACTGGGCGGGTTCTTGATTCACTCTTGGGCAAAATGCCATCAGCTGTTGGTTTTAGTTTTAGCTTTGTTTGTTCACCTGTCTCGTGATCTTTCACCCTTTGATCTGAATCATCATCTTTCTCTTTATCACTTTTCAATTCTTCAATGGATTTCTTTGGCAGTGCCGAACTTAAAGGACTCAATACCTCAATCCCTTCACTATGACCATCATTTTTGGAGTTTGGTACAATGCCCCTTTCTATCGATTCACCGACTTTTTCCAGTGATGGCATCAATTCATAGTCTTTTTTGGTTGGTGTTGGTAGTGGATAGAGTACTTTGCCTGTCTTGGGCATATCTATGGATCCTTGGGGTTGTAAACCTTCTGAAGCACTTGAATAAGGATGAGATGTATCCTCTGGCCTGCTTCCTGATTTACCATCAAGTCCAGTGCCTTCCAGTGGTTGTGATTTTAATTTCGATTCTTCATTTGCCTCCTCTACCAGCTCTCCTTGACCTGGATATGGAAGTGCTTCTGTAGACGATGCTGCATTGTTGATGGATCTTTCCGGTTGTCTGGAACTCGAAGGATGATCGATTCTGTTAGTTTCTCCTCTACGACCATACGATTTTGGTACTTGTAAATTATTTCCTAAGGAACTTGGGTACTCCAGAGTTGTTTCACCTTGGCGGTTTCCTGATTTACCATTGGGCACAGTACTAGTAAGTAATGATTTGCTGGATAGTGTTGGTTTTAAATTCTGTTCATTTGCTTCCTCATCCAGTGACTGCCTTCCACCTGGATATGAAATGATTTCTAAGGACAGTGTTTTATTGTCTTGCTCCAATATACCATTGGATCGATCGGGTTGTGACGAACTTGAACTAAGCATTTCACTTGCTCCACGACGACCATCAACTACAAGGTTTAGTGTAGGAGGAATTTCAGTCGGTTTCCTAACTGTTACTAGTGTTGGATTCAATGCATCTTCATTTTTACTTGCTGATCTCATTTGTGGATGGATTCCTTTGTCTCTCATTGCCGGATCTTTGGAGGCTTGAGGTGGTAAAGGTCTCCTTTTAGTGGGGCGGATTTCTGATTTCAATAGTTTGGTTGATGATGTTGATTTTAACTTCGGTTCATCCCGTGTTTCATCGTTTGGTGAGCTTTCTACGGATGGTTCTTCATCACTTCGCAACAATATACTGTTGAACCGGTCTGGTTGTGACGAACTTGAACTTGGTATTTCAGTTGCTCCACCACGACCGTCGTGTACATGGTTTGGCCTTATACCACTTTCCACCGGTTCACCAGCTGTCACCTTTGTTGGCTCCAATTCTTTTTCATTTTGAATTGATGTTATTAGTGAATTGTTTTCTTTGTCTTTCTCTGCCATATCTTTCGGGCCTTGAGGTTGTAAATCTGTCAAATGACTGGAACCGGATGTTCTTTCTCCCGGGTGGCTTTCTGATTTACCGTTTGGCACATTGCTGTGTAATGGAGCGTCTGATGGTGATGTTATTAATTTTGATTCATCACTGCTTTCCTTGTCTCGTAGCCTCCGACGTGGATCCGAGGTTTTAGTGATGGGCATATTTTCTGGATCTTTTTGACTTGAATACATAACTGTTCTTGAAGAGTTAACGTTTTTATCATCTTGTTCTAATGTCTTGGAAGAGCTGCTGGGTTGTAGTGGATCACTGGAACTAGACAATTTTGGACCCAATTTTTTGGGATGACTTCCTGATTTGCTGCTGACCATCGTGCTAATAGTTGACGGTGTGCTAGATGTTGTTGGTCGCTCAAGTCCATCTTTATACTGATGGTTAGGTGCCTCCAATGGGGGGTTGGTACCACTGACTGAATCTCCACTCGAATTACCTTCAGCTGGATAACCACGTGGTGTGAATGGGATAAGTACATTGTTTTGCTCCATACCCTTGATGGGACGCTGAGGTTGTGGAGAATCAGGCATTCCTAGCTTAGTATCTCCTGGTTTACTCCCTGGTTTGCTGCTTGTAACAGTGCCATTATTTGGCAGGTTTATTGGGGTTATTTTCAGTTTATCTTCATTCTGGCCTGGTGATATAATTTGGACATTGGGGTATGGTTTTATGGCCACTAAACCTGCAGAAATGTCTGATTGTAAGGAACTTGGAGGAATAGGCCCAAGTCTATTCATATCACCCAAGTGAATCCCAGTTTCACCATTGGGGACTCCCGATTCTTCGCCATCTATCACTGATGATGCGTGTGGACTACCTTCAATATTCTCTGTGGGTTGGTAGTTTTTACCTCTTCCCATGTTCTTATCCTTAGGCTTGCTCGATAATTTCATTGGTGAATTGTTGTTTTCTCCATTCTCGTTCCCCAATGTGCTTTGTCCAGAATATGCACCTTTTTTTGAAGAAGGGCCATTTTGAACCTTGGTTTTTATGGAACTTGCAGGCTTTGTAGAAAACACACTTGGAAGAGATTCTGAATTTGTTCCTTCTGTCGCCCTCTGATCGATATCACCCTCTAAGGTTGGATCAGAGTCTGTTGCTGGATTGAACTGTTTACGCACTTCACCACTTTCTGTAGGTTCAAGTTGCGGTGGTGCTAAGTTGCCCCTAATATATTGTACCAACCTTGCAGGGGGTTTCAACTTATACCGACTCAGTCCATTGTCTATTGGTTCTAGGGGATCAGTGGCTCCCTTGGGGAAATTCGTGCCACCAGGATCACTTTCTAAATCGCCATTTATTACTGTGCCACTCGTTGAGTTAGTTTTGTCCAGGGGTACTGCATCTGTGGTTTCACCTGTCTTCCCATCCAATTTGCGCTGCCCCTTGGGTGTTTGATTATCTGGTTGGCTTTTCATTGTATGATTTCGTTCTGGGGGAGTCGAGAAACCCTTTATTTTTGTTGAACTAGGTAAAGGTGCTGCTTTTGAATTTATTCTTTCCACTGGGCTTTTATCGGATTTTGCTTCCACAATCGGTTCTCTGTCTGTATATTTTTGTGACTGTTCTCGGACTTCAAATCTGTCAACATAATCTGGTTGCTCTGTCACCTTGTGACTTATTGTCGGTTGTCCAGCATATGGGTGTGTTTTAGAACCATCCGGATTCAATGCCTTCTTGTCTTGTTTGACAGGAGCATGTAGCTGTGAGTTTCTTGAGTAAACTGGTACTGAGTCATTTTGATCCAGATCATCCTCGTCACTTTTTCCTCCAATGGAACTAGATAACTTTGATTTTGTTGGCAATATTATTCCTGTCACTGGATTTCGAACGATTTTGATTATAAGAGCAGGATCTGTGTCTACCTCTGGTGGGAACTTTCCAATCACAACTTCACTTTCTTTGGAATCTGGCTGTTCTAGTAAGTTGTGGCTTGTTCTTTGTCCAGGGTATGCTTCAGAATTCAGGCTATCTTGACTCAGCGTTTTCTTCTCAGAAAAATCTGTATAGCTCCAAGGTTGTGATGTATTTAAGTGACTTGGATTTGATGAAATGCCATCTGTAAATTTTCCTGCTTTCAGTCCACTGTTTTCTACAACGCTACCCCTTGAGGTCTGCAGGGGTCGAGTCAGTGTTTGTTTTTGTGATGTCCTCTTAGGAGCGTCCCCTCCACCGTTTGTAATTTTGCTACGGTTCGTTGGTTCGTCTGATAGGACTGGCGAAACAATCAATTCACTATTGTTCAGATTTGGTGAATTATTTTCGTCATCGTTTTGATGCAGTCCATCCTGTTCTGAAACATTCAAGGCAGTTGGGATCAGTGACTTGATTTCTCCCAAAACAGTTCTTGGTTCACCATTTACCCCAAGATCTTGTGTTGGTGCACGAACAGAGTGATTTGTATCTCGCGCAGAATTTTTTCCATGCAATATGTGACCCTGTATTGAGTACGGTTTGTGAGTTTCATCTGATTGATTAAGATTCGATGCACCTTTACTGACACCTGATTGTTGCACTGAGTCGTTCCTCAACTTCCCATCCACTGGCGTTGTTGTTATTTTAAGGGGATTCTCTATATTTTCCTCCAATTTTCCTCCACTTCGGGCTACCATTGGATTCGAGTTACTTGTTGGGTCCCTCACTTTTTTCCAACCTGATGGAGTCAGGGCGATAATCCCATTGGTTGAAATTTTTTGGTCAGGATTTACTGTATTATTGAGTCCAGTTATTCCATTTAAAGGCTCGTGATTGATCGGTTTTCTTTTGATCAATTTTAACTTATATTCCTGTGATTGATCTATAACTGAAGGTTCTAACTGTACACCATCAGACTCTTTTTGAACACGAAGTGGCGCAGCCCCCAGTATGTCCAGTATTGGAGAGGAACTAAATCCCGAATTGATGAACTCATTTGTAATTGTTTTTTCCCCATCAGTGGGGAGGATATTGTTAGCAACTCGGTTTTCAGGAGGAATTTTATCCAGCGCATTCGCTGAAGTTTTATTAGTCTGTTCCATTTTCGCTAATTCCGACAGCAAAGGGTAGTACACCGTGAGCTCATCATAGTCGGGGTCATGAATACTTCCAGATATATTTAAAGGTTTAGAGCTTACTGATGGGTTATCTTGTCTAGTTCCATCCATGCTGCTGATGACGGGTTTATTGGGTGAGATCACCTCAGTCTTGTGATTCGCCGTCTCGATTTCCTCATCATCCATCCTTGGCCCGTTCAAGTTTGACGACGAAGCAACAAGTGGAGTCAACATAAGGTCTTGTAAATACACCCCATTACTGATTTCTGAACTCGAATTGTGAGCCAAACTAACTGGATTGTTGCTTGGTTTCAGTATTTCTCTGCTATAGTTCTGGCTATTTAACCCGTTACCGGCCACGTGTTCATCTGAGTTTGGATATTGTTGCTGTGAGTTATTTATTACTGTTGGAATGTATGGAAAATGATTGTTTCTAGGGTTTGCTATTTTATCACTGTTCATATTACTTTTGTCAGGTGTTGAGCTATCACCCAAATTTGATGTTACCACACCCTCAGCGTGAGTGCCCGTTTCCGATTTTTCCTCAGATTTCAATCCTCGGTGGCTTCCACCAGTTGGCTGTAAAGTTTTGGGGGCTTCATAGCTTTGGGTAGTTTCTACTTTCATGGGTTTGTGAGGTGAATAACCTCCTTTATCTTTGCCTGCCCTATCAAAACTGTTGATAATTCCAAGGTCTGTTGGTAACTGATATTTAGTTATAGTTGAGTTGCCTTTTCTATAGGTATCCAAGGTTTTCTCTGTTTGTGGGAATAAAGTATTGGTTGGTTCAGGATATCTTTGATTTGAGTCTGTGCTGCTTGAAGGCTCCATGTTGTTGGGGTGATGTCTGACAAACTCGGGAAGAGATTGGGGTTTCATTCTATTATCTCCCATTTCATGCTGACTGGATGGTTGGTGGTCTTGTGTAAGGTTTGCCCCCCCGTTCTTATGTCCCTCTTTGTGGAACATCGGTATTATAGTTGCTCCTTCCTTGGTGGATGGCCCACTTGTTGCTGCTTCTCTGTTGCCTGAAAATGGTCCATATCCTTCTGTCTCTACATCTGTTCCTTCCTCAGCAGTGTGTACCTTTCCAACTGAACTGGGAATGTGAACCCTTATGTCGCTCGTTTTGTCAAGGTCTGGAATCTCAACTCCCAGAAATGACTCTGAATCCATTTGTGTAGCGGATTCATTTGGTTTCCGGGTAAGGGTCTCGGGATTTCTTTTAGTGTTCCGATATGGATCATCATCATCTATTATTGGGTACCCGTCTTCTGCAGCTTGTAATCCATGATTGGGCGAAGTTGTGGCACCCGTGGAGGACGAAGGATGATGACCTAAATCGTCTGGAATGACGATCATCATATTCTTGATGTCATCATTTGGAGAAATTTCGGCATCAACAGGTTGTGGCATCAATGATGAGTTTGTTGTTTTAATTATGCTTCCATCATTGAAACCTGATGGAACTCCAACGGATTGCAAGTTAGATGGCTCCTCAGATACATTCCCATAAAGAAGTCGATTGTCCAATGAGGTCCTGTTGTTAGGGTTCACCTGCTGAGGTGCCATTGAAGTTGAAGGAATTCCTGGTTCTTTGACCCGCTGGCCAGGGCTTTGAAAGAGTGAGTCGTTCGAGTTCAGGTTTTTTCTATCTCCTCTAGTAGTGTCTACTTTAATATCACTTGTATCAAGAGTTTTTTCACTGACTGGTCTTCTTAAATTCTGTGAAGAATCTGGTATGTTTAATTTATTATCCTTAATTAAACCCACAGTTTTCATCTTGGATGCCCTAGGCTGTGGATGTATTTTATTTTCATTCAGTGGAAATTCTTGATCAAATTCCTCTGTAGCTCCATTGCCATCTTTAGGTGAAAGAGAATTTGTTCTGTTTTTATAATCTTCATCAAAGTAGTGGTTATCAATAGATGAGCCTTGAAGGGAAAGTTCCCACACGGGTGTTGGGTTAATTTTTGACGAGTTTTTAGGGCCAGTTCCGTTTCTTTCAGAATATCTGTCAACGGCTGGTGAAGATGGGTACAGGCTATTAATTACCAGCATTTCTGAAGGAGGATTAGTGTTGTCTGTAAGATAGGGATTTTTGCTAACATCAGTCGTATTAAATCTAAACTGGTCACTTGTGGGAATAATGTAGTCTACATTTGGATTCGACGGTGAACTCGAAGTATTCAGAGGCCTGCTGCCGAATTCAGGTGGACGTTTATTATGAATAAGATCCACAGTTTTACTATTTTCTACTACATTGTTGCCCACACGCTGTAGCTGAGAGTCGATTTCTCTTGAGATGGGTTCAAGGGAGGGTGAAGATGGTTTGGTTGAAGTAGGTGTTACGTTTTGGCTGAACATGCCAGGATCATATGTTATGTTGGAGTCTCCGTCTGTAATTGGCAACTGTTGTAATGGCTTGTCTTCCCTTACGCCTTCATTACCATAGTTCACTGGAACTTCTGGTTTTTCAATATAACTTGCCGCATTACGGCTTCTTGTAGGTTTGGGTTTAGCACCAATTAATCCCTCGTTAGCAGAATTCAGAGATGGAGCTGACGCATGAAGTTGATGACTAGCTAGCTCTAGTCCATTCCTGCTACTGTTCTCTGTTGGTTGGGATCCTTCCACTGTTTTGGTTGGTGGTTTGTATTCGTTATAGGTACTTGGATATTCAACCCAGGTCACACTTGCAGGATTTTTGGATGACCTGTCCCTTGCCTGATCGAATTTAGCCACACGATCACCCTCAATATTATTTTTACTTTCTTTAGAGTCACCTTCTGAGCCTTGTGCAGATGGTTCGAATGTTTGAGCTCCAAATATTTCATCAGGAACATGATATTCAACGTTCTTTGGCATTATTGATGTATGTGGGGGTTCATTTTCGTTACCATTCAAATTTCTATTCACTGCTACGTCACTACCAGGTGGAGACTTCTTATTTGTTCTTGATTTCACTGGAAGCCTTTGATTATTAGCGTATGTGGCATCCATCTGTTGTGAGGGTGGGTCCTGTTGTTCTTCATCATAATATATTACAGTCGGATCCTCATGAGTATTTGCCGGTAATATTCTGGTTATATTAGGGGATCCTGTACTATAACCGTTTGATTCTACATGATCCCCTTGTGGGTCCATTCTGTTTGGATAGAACCCAACCGAATATGGTTCGGATGTGTTAGAATATTGTTCTAATACTGGTTTCTTTAATGCAGATTCATCTGGGTTACCCCTAATATTTGTATCCCTATACTGATTCTTCGGTAGCCTTCCTGATTCATATTGGTGACTATCCTTGTCTCCAATTGATATCCCACGATCATATTCGTCAGAGAATTCCGGATTTTGTTGTTGATGTCTGGCAGTTGACAATTTTGCTGGAATCCGTTTATCGTCATTAAGCTGGTTGATAATTGTGTACTGCTTTGTTCCATCACTGTTGGGCACATCTGCCTGGAGTAATGGTCCCGTGTACTTATTTTTAGGAATAAGTAACTTCACAAGTGGGTTCACAACATCACTCCGCACTGCAGTTCTTTGAGGAACTATGTGTATAATTTGTTTGCTGGAGTTACTTTTTTCTTCTGGTTCTGTACCCAACGTGAGGTCTGCTGGTTGACTGCTACTCCTCGGTGGTTTGCTCGTTGATTTCGTTTCTAGTACTGGAAGCTTCGTTTCACCTTTGTTCAACGTCGCTGAATCGATTGGTGAAATAGTGCCCTGTTCGGTCTCTTCATCTAAATCATGTTGCCCAGATTTTGGGTTTACATCGCTAGGGAATCTAGATTCAACTACGGCACTTGGCACCATCCGGTCTGTTTCTACAGGAAAAGCCGATGGGCTTGTTTGATTGTCGTCATGCTCATTCATATGTTGATTTGTTCCATCGTCTACATTTCTGGTTTTGTCATTCTGCGATGGTGATCTAGAATGAGACTGTTGTTGTTTTGGATACTGAAAGCGCATTTGACCTCTACCATCAAGATCCTCTGACATTGTTATCCGCAATGGCCTGTACTTGTCATCAACATTTCCAAGATTCATTGCACTTTGGGATGGTCGTTCATTTGAGTTAGTATCCCCATTCATGAATTTCACTGTGACGTTATATTGGCCAGAAGGGCCACGTAACGTTGTGTCATCTGCTTCTTCATTCTCATTATTGATAGTTTTAAGCATCATGTCAGCTTGGTCAGGAGCATAAATCAAATATAGTTTTGAGTTGGTAGGCAGGCTGGCTCCCAGTTTCATGTCTACTGATTTGTCAACATCTTTGGGAATCTCCAAATGAAGATTTGCTGATTGAGTCCTCTTACTCAATGGCTCGTACTTCGTTTCTTCTAGTTGATGCTTGTTGTTCAATCCTGATGAATCAAGGGGTAGAATCATGCCCCTCTCGGTTTCTGTATCCACATCGCGTGGTCTTGAGTACATGTTTGATTTTAGGTTTAAATGAGTGGGTAGTTTATTGTTTGGTTCCAACGAATCCATGGCACTGTCATCCTGCAATGAGGTTTTTGGTACTATTAGAAATCTTTCTACAGGAATTGTTGATGAACGTTTGGGATTCTTATCATAGGCTCCAATTATGTTTTGCTCAGGGCCATCATTGTTTGTATTTTTGTTCATTTGCATTGGGTTTCCGGAATTTGAATATTGATATTTTGGGTTCTGAAAATGTATTTGACCATCATTATTGAGGTCTTTTATAATAGTTATTCGTGATGGCTCGATTGTCTCATCATTAATGTTTCTTATATTTATTCCTATATTTTGTAGTCCCTTAATTATAGGTTCCATTCTTGAGAATTCGTTGGCGACTATATATTGACCAGCAGGGCCTCGTAACAGCTCACCTTCTGGTTTTTTATAGCCACTATTGATGGTCTTGGGCGCCACGTTTCCTTGGTCAGGACCCAAAATGGAAAATCTTTCTGAATTGGTTGGGTGATAGGGACTGAATTTCATCTTCTGTTCCGATTCCTCTATATGACCAGGCATCTTCAGATTTGATGACTGAATCCTGCTATTCGATGGTTTTGGATCCTGAACAAGCATCTGATCATTACCATCGTCGTTCATTCTAATGGTCATAAGTGATGGTCCGTGTTTGTCATCGATGTTCCCATGATTTATTTCTTTTTGGGATAGTGGTTCCTTTTGGTTAACATTCCCATTTATGAACTCCCTATCGACTTTATATCGACCAGCAGGAGTGCGTACCTTTGCAACTTCTGTATCTTTATAACGGTCATTATCGATAGTCTCTGGCATCACATATCCTTCAGGTCCATAAACCGAATATCTTTGTGAATCGGAACGTTGGTTTGGACCTAATTCCATCATTGCCGATTTATTAATACCTTCAGGCAACCCGGCCTCGAGGTTTGCTTCTCCAATCGAGCTACTCGATGAATTCATCGATGAATGGGGAATTTTGGCTGGTAGTTTGTTATTATTTTTGTTCAAACTCAATGAGTCGGTTGGTAGGATAGTGTCTGTCTCCTCCTCCTCCTCCAAATCGCGTGGCCTAGAGATTGATTTTGGTATGTCATTGCTGGGTAGTTTCTCTTTCGGTTCCAATATATTCGTAGCATTCTCATCCTGTCCTAAGGCCTCAGGCACCATTGCATTTATTTCTAATGAACTAGGCGGAGAATGTCTTCGATTCTTGTCATATGCACCGATTACATTTTTCTTTGCTCCATCACCGATTTTTGTGTTTTCCTCCTTCGGTATTGGTAGTCTGGAATTAGAATGTCGACCCTCGGGATCAACATCACGCATTCGACCATTATTATCGAGGTCTTCTGCAGTGGTCATCTGAAATGGCCCTTGTTTTTCATTGATTTTTCTAAGAATCACCACTTTTTGGGAAGGTGATTCATTTTGGTTAGTATCCCCACTTGTGAATTCTACTGCGACTTTATATTGACCAGTAGGGCCACGTAAGATTTTACCTCTTGCATCCTTATACTGATTATTGATATTATTAGGGATCACGACGTACCGTCTGTCCGGACCATGCACTGAATATTGTTGGGAATTGGAAGGTTGGTTTGAACCACCCATCTGTCCCGAATTGCCTATATCGCCAGGGTTTGTTAAGACCTCAGGATTTGCCTGTTGAATCGTACTGTGTGATGGTTCGTTCATTGATGATGTTGTTTCTCCTGTTGGGAACGTGGTTTTCTTGTTGATAACTCTTGATGGTGTTTGGTGTTTCTCGATCGGTAAATTAGTGTTCTGATCTGCCCTCTTGTCCAAATCACGTTGTGCGGAGTACACGTTTGATTTCGGGCTCACGGCGATGGGTAATTCCCTGTTTGAGTCCATGGTCCTTTCTCTCTGTAATGAGGCATTCGGCACCAATGGATGATATTCTGCTGGAAGGGTTGGTGAACGTCTTTGATTCTCATCATATTCACGAATCATATATTGCTCGTGTCCCACATCGATGTTAGGATTTTCGTTCTTTGTTGTAGGCAATCTGGATTCGAACTGTTGATCTTTTTCATTCTGAACATGCGTTTGGTCATTATTATCGTGTTCTTTTTCGATTGGGCCGTTTTTGTCATCGGCATTTCCAAGATTTATCTCTTTTTGGGGAGGTGATTCATTTTGTTTAGTATCCCCGCTTGTGAATTCTTCTGCGACTTTACATTGACCAACAGGGCCACGTAAGACTGTTCCTCCTGCATCCTTATACTGATTATTGATAGTATTGGGGATCATGTATCTTTGGTATGGACCATTAATGGAATATTGTTCTGAATTGGAAGGGTAGATGGTTGTCAAATCCATCTTCGCCAAGTTATTAATACCTCCAGGCATTTCCATCTCAAGATTTTCTGAGTGAATCACACTGCTTGATGCTTCCTTCACTGATTCTTCTGCTGGTAGCTTGGTCTTGTTTCTGTTTAATCTTGACGAATCCATTGGTAAATCAGTGCCCTGATAGGTCTCATCATGAAAATCGCGTTGCCCGGAGTATATGTTTGATTTCGGGTTTATATCGGTAATTAATTTTTTGTTTGGTTTCAGCAAACTCATGGCGCTCCCATCTGGCGATGAGAATGATGGTACCTTTGGTTTCCCTTCTAATGGAACAGTTGATGGACCTCTGGGATTCCCATCATACGCACTAGCTTTGTATTGTTCTGATCCATCACCAATATTCATGTATTCATTGTTCAGTTTTGGCACTCTAAAATTAGAATATCGATCTATAGAATCCTGTATCACCCAACGACTGCTATTGAGGTCCTCTGGTGTGGTCATCCGAAATGGCCCGTGTTTGTCATGGAAATTTCCAAGACTGCTTACTAATGGACTACTCGAGGGCTCCGTCAATGATTTCTCCTCTGGAAACTTGGTTTTGTCCAATTTTGATGTCTTGCTCGGTAGATCCGTGTCCACATCCACCCTCTCATCCATATCGCGTTGCCCAGATTGTATGTCTGATTTGGGACTTACATCGCTTGGTACTTTCTTGTTTGGTTCCAGTAGGTCAATGATATTATCTCCCTTCAATGAGGCATCAGGAACCACTGGAAGAATTGGCGAACGACTTTGATTCTCTTTATTCATTATGTATTGTCCCTGTCCATCATCATTGTAATTTATGTTATTGTTTTTCGATTTTGGTAGTCTGGAATAAGAGTATTGTTGTTTTGGATCCTGAATAAGCATTTTAACATTACTGTCGAGGTCTTTTCTAATGGTAGGGGTAGTCTCAGGCAAAATATATCCTGTGTGTGGATCATAAATCGAATATCGTTCTAGATTTCTAGGTTGGTTGGTGTCCATATCCTCCTGCGGCGATTCGCCATTGAAATGTTCCATGTTTGCTTCTCCATGGGTTTCTTTAGCTAATTCCCCTGGTATTTTATGGGGCATGTTTCGATTTCCTACTAATCCAATGTCATTCTGACCGGTTTGTTGATAGATTGGTTCTATTGATAGTTCTGATTCCTCTCCTTCAGTGTAGCCACTTGGGAACTTCACTGTCACTTTATACTGGCCAGGAGGCTTTTTAGTTACAGCACTTCCGGATTCATTACCTGGGATCGTATTCATGGAATAAGTTATTGGCAATTCGGCATCATCAGGTTGTTTCAAAGGCTTTTTCTTATCTACTGTATGGTTAAGATCATCACTCTTAAAATAAGATTCGTCATTTACGAGTAAATATGGCGATGTATTCTTACCACCAGCTGATCCTCCACGGTCGTCTTTCGTCTCAACAGGCAGTTGAGTGATTTCTGGTTGCACTCCAGTCGTTGTTTGCAAAGGAAGTCCTTGTTTGTAATCATACGTGTTCACACTGTATGGTCTCTCATTGCGGTATTGTTTATCCTTATGCAGTGTCTTATCTATTAATTTTGGGTTATCCTTCACACCACCCTCAACATTCTCATTAGCAAACAACTTTCCTGATACCATGTTCTTGTTTTCGCCCAAATTAGGCTGAACATAAGAAGATTCATTACCGATCGTAACTGGTTCCTCAGCTGTCGATTGTGATTGCTGCCCTTGATCCGTGTCATACATCACACCTGACACTAGTGGCTGATTTACATCACTGCCATTAGTTACAATGTATTCACTCCCATGTTTCGGTAAAGGCAAACTTGTCGATTCCTGGTTATAACTTCGTTTCGAAGGTATACCTACGAGTGGTTGATTGTTTGTGTTGGGGTAAAATATGTAAGATTTCAGTCTCGTTTGGAATGTTTGTTGAGAATCCGTGTTACTGCTTGGATTGATATTTTTTACTCCAGGAAACTGTGTTTGAGACGAACTATACATATTACGAGAACCTTGTATGTTAGGATACTGTTCGTTGTTAGGGTGTCCAGCGTATGGGATATTAGATTGCCATTGTTTTGACACTGTAAACCAGTTTTTAGTGAAGTATTCTTCAGGTTTTTCTGGCACAAAAAGATCAGCATACTGGTAACTGCGCATTCCCTGAGCATTTATTGGATTTTCAGTTGGTGTGTTAGAACCGTTGAAATAACGCAATCCCTTGGGTGAATTTGTTAAACCAGTAGGTACTGATTGTTTCCGTACATTAACATCAGGTGTTGCACGATATATTTTCTCCAACTGATTCCTCTGTCCCTGGTCGTGTGGCCAGACAAACGACTCATATCCAAAATCACCTTTTAATATAGGTTGTTGTCCCGATACCAATATGTTAGGTGCTTGCTGTTCATCAGTGATGCCCTCAGAATATGCTTTGTACATACCATAGTTATTTGTTCTGACTTCTGGTTGTCTGTTAATGTTACCCTCACCGGATACTAATACGTTTATTTCATCTTCTGGGGTTGGTTTTCGCTCTGAATCAATAGGTGGAAATGTTGTTTTTTGGGTACCCAGTTTAATTTGAGCGTTTGCTTTCGTGTCGAGATATTCATCAGTAGTAGGGCTAATGATGGGTTGGACATAATTGAGCGGTAGCATAATTTCTGGCTGACCCAGTGATATTTGAAAGGATTTGTAACTTGATTGAGTATTGGGATGAGACCAATATTTTATATTTGCTCCGGGATTTATCTTGTCCTTCGTTGGTTCATTACTTGGATGTTTCCCCCTATCTACCTCTGCTTCCCATTGATTGGTGCGGTGAGTTCCGTTGTGTGAACTTTGTGGTGGGTTCTGATTTATGAAGTACCCGGTTACATTGGATGTATTGAAACTCAAAGCTGAGGTGAGGTTTTCAGTGGGGGAATTTAGGGGTTGAGGACTGAGGTAATCAGCGCTTTCAGTTAAATCTCCTATACCTATATTAATCACATTTGCTCCTGCATCATCGATCAGTTCTTTTCCGTTTGCTAGTTGCGGTTTGGTTTTGTCAGACTGAGTTTGAATTCCTACTTTTGCGTCCGTAACTTGCTGATGAAACGTAGGAACTGAATGTGGAACTGTGTACGCTTTGTTTGGTTGAGAAGCTGGCGTATTTGTGTCGAATAAATATTGAGATACTCGTGGATAAGAAGTTTCAAACTCATCCCCAAGGGCATATCTGGATGACATCATGGGGGTTTCCTTTTGATTCCAGGGATTCGGGAGTTGTTCGTTTATGTATAGATTTATGCGAGCGTCACCTTGTTTCCAATATTTTCTCAGCCATTCCTCTGGCATTGGGTACTGTGATGCTCTAAGCTTGTCCAGGGACTGAATCATTTCACTTTGAGGCACGTTGGAATGTTGTGGTACATTTGTTGGATATATAAGTGCATTTGATCCCTTCGACTGCTGATCAAATGGAATATACGGTTGGCTTACTTGTTTAAGATTTCTAGAGCTCTCCCTGCCCACTTCTGTGGGAACTATTGGTAGATTTTGATCCCGTAATACAAACTGGAAAACTGGCTGATACTGGAAATCGTTAATTTTAGGGGTGTAAGGGATTCTGTAACGAGACAGCCATTGCTGAGATGGTTGGGTAAAGTCGAAGGGTTGATAATCAGCAATCGAAAATATTGGTGCTCGATTGAAAACTGGTTCTTTCCTGTTGTCCCCATCAACGGTTATGGGTTTCAAGATTTCAGTCCGATTAATATCTCGACGTGGTTCACTTTGTACGTTGCTTGAATCTTTGGAATTTATAACTCCAGGGAAGATTTCCGGTTCATTTGGTATTACACTGTCAGTAATTCCAGCTGCGCGTTGTTGACTGAGAGGTATCTTGTTTTGAAGCTTTCCATTGTCCACAACGGGTCGAACGACTTCGGATGTCAAAACGCGGCCTCCATAAATCTGACTCGAGATGGGAATTTGTTGGATGGATTCTTTAAGCATAATGTCTTCTGCTGGTAACAAGGATGCCACAGAATTGGAGGGAGGGTTGATGTTCCCAGCTAGCGGTTGGGGTTGACGAACCTTATCAGTCAGAATTGGTGTCTGGATCTTGGGATTCACTGTTGTTTTCATGGATCCATGATTACTGTATAACATAGCTGGTTGGGGGGCTTCAAGTTTCTGTACATCAGGTGAATCGTAATTTTGCCAAACCGGTTTACTGTTTTTGATATCAGTAAATCTACTATCTTTTTGCTCATTCGTCTTTGGAATCAATGGGGTGCCTGCCACCGCTTGTGTTACTGCCGGGTTTCGTACATTTTGCGTGCTCAATTCATCTGGGTTCAAATTAGAATCGGAAAAAGCCCCGGTGTACGGTAAATTATTTGTTAGATTGCTAGGAGGCATTATATTCATATCGACCTGGATGGTAGAGGGGATTGACGAAGAGCGGTTTAGCGTTTGTGAGCTACGGTTAGCAGCGTATAGAGGGCCAGTAGCTACCTGATCATATAAATTACTATTAACCTGATTACTGAACATATTCGGTCGCCAAACATAAAATTTCTGGTTTTGAGACTTTGATAAATCGTAATTCTGCCAAACTGCCTTATTGTTCCCGGTATCTTGTAATACTGGAACACCGAGCTCAACATTAGGAGGTCGTTTCTCTAACTGCACGGAAGGTGTTGATGAAGGCACCGACGGCTGACTACGCGTAATGAAAGGTTCTGTGTTGACTGTGGGTAGAAAAGAGGAAGAAAACGGATTATTCTGTATGTGTAATCTAAGGGGTGACATGTATTCACTATCCATTTGAACAGTTTTCGAATTTTGCTGGTTTTGTTGGGCATTAAAAGAAAATTTTGGGAGTTCAGGTGGTGGAATACCAACTGTGTTGAAAAATTCCACATTGTCTGTAACTTTTGATTGAATAGCATTTGGCTGAAAACCATTCCTTCCGTCACCTAATGGTAAAGGTTTAGTTTGTAAATGATTAGTAGGATTTTGTTTAGTTATTGGTAGCATTTCAGTTTTCAGATGCTCTAATAACCCCCTTCCACCGTAAAATAGTAATTTTTGATGCTGCTGTTCAGGACTTGGAAGTATTGCACTTCTTTCGCCCTTAAAAATGTTGGGAACATTTTGGGGAGCTACATTTCCCGTGTCAGGCGTTTGACCAACTATCCTTGATTTAATATTGCTGTCACCTTTGTTGTTTGAGTAGGGTACGGAAAATTCTCGAACGTTACTCCATGGATTGATTAAAGAGTATCTGGCATTACCTGGACTGACCTGTCTATATGCTGCTGGATACGTGTTGACAACTGATACAGATCGTGATGATATTGGTATAGCAGGGGTTTTTATTGAGATTTGAGGTTGCGTATTTAAGTAAATGAGGTTGCCGAAAAATGGATCCCTAAATGACGGGATCGGCTGTGGCACAACCCCAACTGAATTCCTGCGGAATGTTCCGACAAGTGCAGGTGTGTGGCTAATATTACCAAATGTTGCGTTCCTGTCGTTGGACTGAAGGCTCTGCGACGTTGAAAATAGTTGGTTAGAAGCAGACTGCACGTCTTGAGATTCTCGATTCACTTCCTGCGCTTTTATCGGAGGTAGCTGATGATAGTTGTTTGCTTGAGGTTGATTCGCTGGTGACAAAGGAACCTGAGAATTCTTGTTCGGGAGCTGAACGAGAGGCGGCTCGTACCGCGAGCCATTACTAATCTCACCATCTTTCGCTGCTTCACTCTGCTGAGGCCAGTCGTTAGCGGTGACGACTGTCGCAGTTGCAGTACCCAGCCCTGAAATATAGAACTGGCGTAAGATAATTCAGAGACATAGCAGTTCTGTAATATCCTTACAGCCTACGGCCTACAGAGCCTTTTAGGTCGGTAGCTGCCATAAAACTCTATTTCAACCTGGTTGGAATAACACCCATAATAATTGTCATTAAATAGGTTTTATGGATACCATTACTCTAAGTAGTTGGGTGAGTGTACTATAAAATTTACACAGGTTCTTTTGCCTCGTGTTTTTCTTCTACATTTATAACCTAAACGCGTTCAAACTACAACCTGAAAATTCTCTACGTACGCTGTACACTCTCGAATCACGTACGTTTGGTATCGGGAGCAGTCGAAACTAACCTACCATCAACCTTAAGGAGGCTGATCGGGAGGTAATTTGCACTTAAAATTATTGTATGAAAAACAATAGGTATGTTATTTTTCTTTATACTACTACCTATAGTAAATATAATGAAACTAGTATTTGTACCTATATGAGGGGGGTGAAATCAAAAATGGAAGGAGCTTCGTTTTCGATTGTCCTACTTATCCATTATGAAATTATGATAACCAGACTAGATATAAGTCACGAATATTGTCTAACACCGCTACTATATTCTCCAGTCTGTAGAAATCTGTGAAGGACTGCGAACTGTAAGCAGAAAATGTACATCCTAGTTGGTAGTTGGAGCTTGCAGGGATATACATACTAACTAACATACCACTTTGTTGCGATTAAGTTCATGTTGCTGATACTAATTTTGAATTTAATTATTACACGAGTGTGAAATAATTAAATTCAATGTCAGTATCAGTAACGTCATTTAATAATAAGGTGTAGCGGCCTACAGTTAATTTTTTATATTTTTTTCGCTCGTCCCGTTTTACACCTGTTAGATTGTTTACCTGAAAAGTTACGTTGATAATAAAAGTTGAGTTCACGTTCGCACTTTGACTTGTTGACTCACCTATAAAGTGGTGACCCCGACGTGATTTGACGTGATCATGGATGCGGTACATGATGCGACTGTTCCTATACTTGAACCAGAGGTCTCAAGAGAAAATATCCATTCCATTTTGGAAAGCCAATGTTTCCATTTGGTTTGGTCAATGTGAAGCGCAATTCCGAATGAAACACATTGTCAACGACCGAGACAGATTCGACTGTATTGTGGCTTCAATAGACTCAAGCATTCTTTCTCAAGTCAGCGGTCTTGATGTCTCACCTCCAGTGCAGAACAAGTATGGAACAATCAAAGCGAGGATCGTCGACTCGTTTTCGGATTCGGAAGACAAGAAATTGCAACGCCTCTTAAAAGACACAACCCTTGGAGATCGTCGACCTAGCCCATTACTCAGGGAAATGAAAGATTTGGCGAACAAAGTGTGCGATAACGTCTTGAAATCTTTATGGCTTCAAAAACTGCCCACGAATACACGGGCGATTCTGTCAGTAAGCTCTAATGCTAGCTTAGAAACTTTGGTACCCCTAGCTGATAAAATCATGGAGGTTTCGGACACAAAACCCGAATATGCTTCAATAAATGTTGCAAGTACCTACGTCTCGTTCTCAGCCTAATGATAATCCCGCCTATGATGACCTGGCCAATAAAATTGAAGCGCTTACTCGTAGGTTTGATTCACTGCAATACAGAAATCGTAGGCACCCACATTCCAGATCACGATCTAGATCTAAGCCTTCCACAAAGGACACCAAATTAGCCACAGCTACTTGGCTATGCCGGTATCATTCTCGATTTGGTGACAAGGCTATACACCGTGAACCTCCTTGTTGTTACTCCAAGCAGAATAAGCCATCGGAAAACCAGTAGGCCAATCGTTAGATGCGGCAGGCGAAGCTGGCCAAACAACTAGCCACCTTTTCATTGGTGACAAGAGTTCTAAGAAGACTTTCCTTGTCGATTCAGGTGCTGATGTCAGTGTTGTTCCTCCTTCATCGAGGGACAAAAAGCGACCGTCCAAGTACCAACTCTGCAGCAAATGGTGCTGAGATAAAGACTTATGGTACATCACTCCTTGCGGTTGATTTGCGCCGATATTTCCACTGGCCATTCGTCATTGCTGATGTTCCAAAGCCTATCATTGGGGCAGATTTCTTGGCCCACTATGGTCTCGTAGTTGATTTGCAGCGTCGATGTTTACACGATTCTCTCACTTCTCAGCCAATGGACAGCTTTGTAAACCCAGTATGCCATTAATAACGACCATAGGCTCATCCTCCTGCTATCATCCTCTTCTGGCTGAATTCAAGGACATCACTAGGCCCTCATTCACTGCTGCCAAGCCTACACACAACGTCGTTCATCACATTATTACTTCTGGACCTCCCATATCTGCCAAATTTCGTCGACTAGATTCTAAAAAGTACGAGATAGCCAAGAAGGAGTTTGACTATATGTTGTCTCAGGGAATTTGTCGTCCATCTAAGAGCCCTTGGGCAAGCCCATTACATATGGTAGGTACCCAAAAAGACTGGTGATTGTAGGCCGTGCGGAGTCTATCGCGCTCTGAATCATCTTACAGTACCTGATCGTTACCCACTTCCCAATATACAAGATATGGTCCAAGATCTTCATGGCAAATCTATATTTACCAAAATTGACCTTTTGAAGGCATACCACCAGATCCCTATGGCTCCCGAGGATATTGAAAAAACTGCGATTATTACTCCTTTTGGACTTTTTGAATTTCCTCAGATGACTTTCGGTTTATGTAATGCAGCTCAAACCTTTCAAAGATTTGTGAACGAGTTGACACGCGGGTTGCAGAACGTCCATGCATACATTGACGATTGTCTGATTGCCAGTTCGTCTGAGGAAGAGCACCTAAGAGATCTCAGGGCACTCTTCAAACGCTTTAGGGAGTTTGGCGTCGTAATCAACCCTGCTAAATGTGAATTTGGAAAGCCTGAAATATAATTTTTAGGCCACCTCGTGTGCGCAGAGGGCATCAAACCTCTTCCAAAACGAGTTGAAGCCATACAAAATTGTGAGCCACCCAGGGATGTTCTAGGCTTGAGGCGATTTCTGGGAATGTTTAATTTTTATCGTCGCTTCATTCCCAAAGCTGCTGACCATCTCTCTCTTCTAACTAGGTATCTCCGAGGAAACGGGGGAAAAGCGAATTCTGAAATTGCGTGGACTCCTGAAGCTCGTAGCGCATTTGAGCAGTGCAAAACCGAGTTGCAGGCAGCAACTATGTTAACGCACCCTCATTCAGACGTTCCCTGGTCAGTTATGGTTGACGCATCGAATGTTGCTATTGGAGGCAGTGTCCAGCAGAAAGTGATGAAGAGTGGCAACCTATCAGTTTCTTCTCACGCAGACTATCCCCCACAGAACAAAGCTACAGTGCCTACGACAGAGAGCTTCTAGCTGCACACGATTCTATTCGATACTTTAGACACTTGCTGGAAGGAAGAGTTTTCACACTGTACACTGACCATAAGCGTCTTACATATGCATTCCACCAGAAGCCAGACAAAGCAACACCGAGACAAGTTAGACATCTCTATTTCATTAGCCAGTTCACTACTGACATTCAACATGTTTCTGGAAAAGACAACATAGTAGCAGATTGTTTGTCACGAATCGAAGCTGTCGCCCCATGGACGATAGATTATTCCGAGTTAGCCAAGGCACAGTGCAAAGAGGATCTCCCAAATGATTCGTCATTGCAGTGGAAGCAGATTCAGTTTGCTAACTCAAACACTCCTGTGTATTATGATGTCTCGACTTGTTTTGTACGACCATACATTCCTCCAAGTTTTAGGCGTCGAGTTTTTGACTCAGTGCACAGCTTGTCACACCCTGGTGGACACAAGTCACTCAGTCAAAGGTACATCTGGCCCTCGATGGCCAAAGATTGTAAAGCATGGGTGCTGGCGTGCAACGACTGTCAGCGGAACAAGGTGCAAAGGCACACCCACAGCGCTTTAGGAGAATTCCAGTCACCCAGCGATCGTTTCTCCCATGTCCATGTGGACCTCGTTGGCCCATTGATTCCATCTCAGGGATATGCATACGTGCTAACCTGTGTAGATCGGTTCACCAGATGGCCAGAGGTCATACCTCTATCCGATTGCAAAGCGGATACAGTAGCATTGGCATTTTGCGCACATTGGATCAGGTTTGGAATCCCTTGCAAAATAACTTCGGACAGAGGTCGCCAAATTGAAAGTTCCCTATTTAAGCAGCTCACCTCTACTCTAGGGATTTCACGCAGCTTCACATCTGCATACAACCCAAAGGCAAACGGAATAGTGGAACGCCTGCACAGACAACTGAAAGCGGCCATCAGATGCCATAACACCAAGCGGTCGTTGTTTTGCCGCTGGTTTTGCTAGGAATGCGTTTGTTGCTGAAAGAAGAAATTGGATGCAGTGCAGCAGAACTGGTATATGGAATCAACCTGGCCAATTCTTTGATGACTCCCCCATTTCAGCTCCATCGCATGAGTTTGTTGAAGAGTTACGGTACGTGATTGACACATTCAAACCCCAACCGACAAGGTGGCATGGGCGCAAGGCCATTTTCATCCACCCTGAACTGGTAACGGCTTCCCACGTTTTCATGCGATTTGAAGGTGTACGCAGTGCGCTACGGCCACGGCCACTTTACGATGGCCCTTATGAAGTAACGGAACGGAGGGAGAAGACGTTCAAAATTATAGTAAAAGGAAAAGAAATACAAATCTCAAAATAGATCATCTCAAACCAGCATTCACAACAAAAAATGACCCCACTCCAGCGCCGCAAGAAGACCATTTCACCCCAAAACAGCCATGTGCGCAACCTACATATTCTACCCCAGTGCAGCAAACACCGCCTCATTTCCCCATTCCTCAATCATCCCCACCACGGCAGCCATACCACACAAGATCAGGAAGAGTTGTTAGATTTCCTACAAACTTCCAAAGTTATCATTGTTATTAGGGAGCCCGGTGATCTGTAGCGGCCTACAGTTAATTTTTTATATTTTTTTCGTTCGTCCCGTTTTACAACTGTTAGATTGTTTACCTGAAAAGTTACGTTGCTAATAAAAGTTGAGTTCACGTTCGCACTTTGACTTGTTGACTCACCTATAAAGGCTTTGCAAAGACCATTGAATAATAAAGCAAGCGAATGTACATAATTTGCTTGGATGTGATAATATTATCCGATAAGTTTTGCTTTGATGTGAGAATATTATCCGATAAGTAGTCTATCAACCACGAAAGCCAGTTAATGACGTTTCAGCGATCACATCATTGAGTCAGGGAATTAAATATGTATATTTTCCTATGATTCTAGCACAAGAACACATAGTTCAACACTACCAAAAGGGATGAAGTTTTATTCAATGTGTTACGATTAACACAGTCCATATTGTCAGTTAGGTTAGCATCTTCAACACGCGCCCTTGAAATCGAACCCCAGTAGTGGATCTCAAACTTCCTCACGAATCAATCCTTTTCTTGAGTCTAAGCTTGACGTTCCCGTCTTATTTTTTAAAATTAGTGATCGTTAGTCGAGATTGGATCGTAACAGATGATTATCTTCCGAATTATATGCTTTCCATGAGGATGGCCAAACCTGAGGGCGAAAAATCGTTTGACAACAGCTGAAAAGGGGGAGCTGGAATGACCGTCGTGTTAATAAATGTTTTTGCTGAAACTATCTGACGTTGTACATAATTTAGTGGAAAAATAGTTTTTCGAACATAGCTGTTCGTTAATGAACATACTGTGTAACATAGATACCGCTTCTACTTTGCTCGTTTAAACCTTTTTTGAAATCGACGCTAAATTTCACATTTACTCACACTTGTGACAGTGGACCCTCGAGAGTCCCCCTCCCCTCTATACCGGTGAGATTATCACTGGTTAAGAAGGGATATCGATTAGGCTTCCCCAAGCGACCCCGTCTTCGCCGGACCTAAAAGCTACTCGAGAACAGCCACGCTGTCACACAGTTTTGGCTAAAAAACATGAAAGGTTGAAAACCAGACAAACGGAAGCGAAACAGTGAGAACACCAATAAAGTGTTGATAAAAATTATACCCCAAAAGTTCCTCCAGCCTTATTGTGCTGTGGAAGCATCACGATTTATGAAGTACGGTTACAAGAAAATATTTTATTTCTAAGAGAACTTTTGATGTTCCTCCTTTTTTTCCCATTTTTTTAAAAGTCCATTATTCTATAAAAATATGATTTCCGACTGTAAAACGTGATTAATCTGGCTACTTGTAATGGAATAACATATCAAATAACATCCCGTATGAACCGTAATGTTTATTATTGAGACATTTTGGTTACCTACTATAAAGTGTTGTAAGAGTATGTTATAAATTCAGCGTAAACTACTGCTGTACAACGCACGGGTTAATGATTTGAGAATATAGTATTATAATCAGAACACTTACAGTGTGTAGGATACCAGTAGAACAATATAATCGCCGCTATGACTGAGGCATTCCGCCACATCCTTCGCTCCTCAGTTCGAGTTCCTTCAACATGAAATAAATAATATTAGGTGGACTGGTTGTGTTCACAAGTTCAGTCTATATAATTCTCACCGTCCATAGCAGTTTCGCAATACCATGTTCTGGTATGCGAAGGAATGAGGGACAATGGGCAATTATAATGGATTCTGTTTGCATTTTTTTCTCAATAGTTAATTATATGAGATGGATGATGATAGTACTGAATCGGGAAAATATGCCTACTTCACATTTTGAGTTTTTTAAATTTTGAGATTTCAAAACAGGCGGGGAAATGGGGCCCTGCTGCTACCTGTGACGTTGTGTGGACATGGGTTCTGATTGGCTGCTCAGTGGCAGCAGATGAGATGGCCTGTTGGAATGCGTAGTGGAAGGTTGTTTATAAAATCAGTGGATAAAAAAAGTGTTCTTCTTGGATACATGATAATGTTGCCCATTCACAAAAACGCAATGCCAGTCTAATCCACTATTTTATATCAATACAGCTTTGTTGATGCATGTAATCTTATACTATGAAAGGTAATATTGCTGTAAGTAACTTTTCTATGTTAGAATTTTCCATTCATTCATGGATATGGGAAGATCAAGGAAACTGATTGAGCCGAATTCAAGTCTGGAAGGAGTTCCGAATCTAGTTGGGGAGGTGATGACTAAATATTCTCAAGTGAAGAAGTGGTTTTGATTAGCGTAAACCATATTGTGGGACAATTTCTGACGAAATTGCCCGTATTATTCCTCCTAATAGTAACGTATTCTACCCAGATGGATTCCCTTCACTTTGGCTCCCACCCTTCACATCGGTAATTTCACTTCAACAGCCAATCACGACCGAACTCCTTTCACTTTTGGATTATCTCTATATTATAATTTAGTGAAAACTACGTCATCACTCTC
Organism: Leptopterna dolabrata; assembly: GCA_954871275.1. Lineage (NCBI taxonomy): Eukaryota > Metazoa > Arthropoda > Insecta > Hemiptera > Miridae > Leptopterna > Leptopterna dolabrata. The sequence continues at coordinate 63,589,786 of OX940976.1, read as the reverse complement.
GAACGGCTGGACGGAATTTCACAAGATGTTTTGGGAAGTGCTCAGTATCGCTCGGCGAAGGTTTATTGCTATCCGTTTCACCTCCTGAATGCCTCCTTATTCGTCAAATTCGCCATCCCTAGCGACCTCCGGGTTAGTAACTTCATGTTATGAAGTTTTTACGTTGTTAGCACGCTGTTAATATTGTTAGGAACGTTCAGAATTGTTTTGCCGTTGGGTTTTGTAAACTGAAGGGTTGCTTTTGGGTTGTGAGGTATTTACGTTGCTGGCACGCTGCTAATGTTGGTAGAATTGCAACTTGGACAACAATAATTATTATAATATGAAATAGGCGTCTACTTTGCCTACTTACTATCTCGTTAATATTCTTACACCGTATTCAATCCCAGTAGTTATTCACTTTGCTTATTTCTTATGGCTTCGTGGACTTCTTCAACTGTTAACTCGTTCAGAACATAAATCGCCGTTTCTGTCTGTACTTGGGTGATGATGACCCAACCTTTGAACTTTAAATCAACCTTTTACTTCCTGTTGCAGTGGGTTGCGCCCTACTGTTTAAACTTGAGCTCAACGGGTGAAGTAGGTTGATGTTGAGTTCTACAGTTAAGACCCACGCAAACGGGGATCTTTCCTAATTCTTGTCGTGATCCTCCCAGAACATCAACTCTTGTATATTAAAAAGATTGTTCAAGTAATAAAGGCAACGAGTGAGGTGGCTTACGTGACCAGAGTCACAGAGACCTGAAAGCTCCCCACCAGTCCCCATTGACTGGGGGAGAGTGGACAGGTGGCTATAAAAACTCGCCGGCTGCGCCTGTCACCTCATTCTATGCTCTCCTTAAGTCGATGACTTATCTCTCTCCTCTCATGCCTTCTAACCTTCTCTCACAAAAGATCCCAGATTGGTGGAACCGGCATTGGTGATAACCAGCCTTGAGTGGTAACCACTGGGCACATCCCTCTAGCGTCTTTAGTGGTGGTAACCCTTCCTGGCTTTGCCATAGGTGTTAACCTTTTAGACGCTAGATCCAGCAATCTTCTTCTTCATCACACTCACCTCACCTCGCCTTACCTCACCGCACCATTACCTATCACTCAAGCCAGCCACCACACCTTGTAAATTAATAGGTTCAATTCAGTAGTTCAGTAGACCATCGAAAAATTGACTATGTGATTGGGTCTAAGTAATTTCGATTTAAGTGTGCATAATTGACAGTAAACAGAGTTTGTAGAGAGGCGAAAAGGCTCGATGATTGAATGATGGGGGAATGGACTTGGCCTCAGCTAGAATCGGTGCCTGAGAGACACATGCCCACTGACAAGCTGAGCAAGTAGGTGGTGTACCAAGGGTAAGATCGTATATGTATCAATTTATTGTGCTCAGGCACAATTGAAGTTCGATTAGTGGGTTGATTGCTGACTTATAAAAACATAAATTAGCGCATACTGCAGTAGTATATCAAATAAAAAAATATATTCTGAAATTGACGGACTAAAAATCGAACCTGATTTCATGGATGGGTGCTGATATCTCGATGATACAAAATAGAATGACAGTTTGCCCCAGCGTGATACTTCTTGCAGCTTTAGTGCAGTAGGTGCTGGACACCGCCGGAAAAATTAGATACCTACTACAGATGTCCGTGACTTCATTGTTCAACGACACCTTTTACTGCCAAGGTACGTGAAAAACTTAATTTCGTGATAACTCATTTTTTTACACCCAAACCAATCAACTGATTGTGCCGAGGTTGGTTTTCAGTAATTTTAATGTTGAAAGCGTCATTTGGAATTTAAAATTATTCTTAAAGGCAGTCTACTCCTTAAACGGAGTTATCGCAACGTTGTCTGTTCCCGTGAAAACAGAGTTGAACTGTGATATCGGGTTTCGGTATAATCACTTATTGTTGTGGAAATAATAAGAATATTGTACGCTTAACAATAGTAAAAGCCTCTCTTTTCGTGGTATTCCGGTTTTTCCGATTTGAGAAATAGACATTGTTAAAGTACGCTGTTTATTCTATATCGCCTGACATGTCGATGAAATCCAATCAACTCCCAGTGATTTTCAATCCCAGTCAAAGCTTTTAGAAGACCACTCATTTACTGGTAATCGTACTGTTACCACCATGATTAGTATAGGCGTAAAAATGTTTATGATTACGGTTTCAAGTTTCATTCACGTAATTATGCAATTGCAGATTCCGAATCCGAACTGAGCAGGATTGTTTGTAGTATAAATATTCCGAGGAACCATATCCATTGTTCGTATTGGATTCTCACAATTACGCTAAAAAACGAACTAACATCAAGTCCTGAGAGACAAAAGTTGAACATTTTATTTCAGATGTCATCAATTTTATTCATAGAAGCACATGATCCATCACTTGACCAAGTTACCTGGATACGGATCGAACCTCATTATAACGCTTAAAATTGGTTTACTATGTAGGTAGGTAGGTACATAATTATTTTCAATCATAAACCTGTGGAATCGAGCATGACAAAAAAAGTTGATGGTTTGCGTATCAAAATACGTTGAATCCGAAAATGGAATACAAAATCGAGGAGGTACCGGAACCAGCCGAGCAATAACAGTTACATAAATATGCATTTTTCCGCCGCCCCCATCTCCTGTACGCGCCATTTCGACTCCACGAACCGGGGCTACTCCGCATTCCGGTCATTGCTGAAATTCTGGTGGTCGTTGAACCTAATATATACCTCGATATATTTCCAAATTTTCACCTAATTTGGATGGCTCGTTTGGCCGTGAATCAGACTGGTAAAACACTCCCTATAACTTATCAACAAAATCCAAAATAACCATCTTTCTTAAAATAGTATCACGGAAAAACCAACTCGATTTCATGATGAAGCTATGCGTGATTATAATCTGTTTCCTTTCTATTTTAAAAGATGCTGGAAGATGCTATGTAATTTTTCAGATATTAGCGACCCAGATTCTGGGCTCGATGTAGGTATAACTTATGATTCACACTCATGTTGACGAAGGTTCAGTCAATTAACACCTATTATAGAATAGTGGACCATCCGATAAATTACATAGTCATACCTTCCAGCATCTTGTAAAATAGAAATGTATAAAGCAATGTACAAATATTCAGAAGCATGTAACATATATATATATATATATATATATATATATATATATATATATATATATATATATATATATATATATATAACTCGGCCCTTCGGGCCTCGCCAGGGGGCAAGCCCCCTGGACCCCCAAAGGGGGCTCCGCCCCCTCGGAACGGCTTTGCCGTTCCTCACCCCCGAAGGATGTGTTCTTATACTTCGTATAACAAAGGAGAATTTGCTATGCAATTTACCCCCCCCCCCACACCACCAACACCCCCCCACACCACCAATTCTTTATCACATTCCTCTTTGTGCTCATCTTTATCACATTCCTCTTTGTGCTCATCTTTATCACATTCCTCTTTGTGCTCATCTTTATCACGTTCCTCTTTGTGCTCATCTTTATCACATTCCTCTTTGTGCTCATCTTTATCATATTCCTCTTTGTGCTCATCTTCATCACATTCCTCTTTGCGTGACGCGTTTTTGTGACAGGATATTGTGACAGGACATTTTTTTCACATGACCCCCGGCGTTAAAATTGCATAGCAATTAATATATATATATATATATATAATGTATCATACACATAAATACGAATATGCCAATAAATAAATAAAATATACGAATATATCAATAAAAAAAATTGAAGCTTAGTTTGAAAAAAGAATAGAGCCATAAATAAATGCGAATATGCCAATACATGAATACGAATATGCCAATAAAATAAAAAGTTGAAGGTAGTTGTTGGAAAAAATAATAGAACCCAGTGTAGTATGCGTTGAAAAATTTAACGTTCGCGCATGCGCAGTTAAACATTCTAGGACGGATAATCCCTCTAAATTTTGCGCACATCAAACAGCTGTCTGAAACTTGACAAAATCTGTTCGGAATGGGGTGAATCACGCGTGGAAATTCTGGTTGTCTAAAATGAAACGTGCCTCCGTCTTTTGTGGATCATTCAGTGGAACCAAATGATTTTTATAACATTTTCGATTTTATAGCAGTTGATGAGTTTATAACAACTCAGTTGTAGTTTAACCGTTTAATTACGCTAATGTTGTTGATGTTTTTCGTTTCAAACAGAGTGCTCAATGAGGAATTTCCATAATACCCGAAACATTTAACTCCATTTTGTTGAAATTTTCAGTGCTACGATTTTTTGAAAATTGCACTTGTGGTCACTCTTGAGAGGAAAGCAAATTTCCCATACCATTCACGTTTTGCGTAAGAAATTCCTGCACAAAAGTTCTGTGTGCTAATCCTTGCTGGGCGCATATTTATACGAAGGGATGGTTGTAATGAGCTGAAGCCTGGAGGGTACGTGGGACTAGAGAGGCACCTACTCAATGGTGCCGCAGGTATCTATTCAAAATCGAACTGCAACTTTTAAATGAACGTACCTTCCTGAGGAATCCTTTGTCAATGTAGCAAGTCAAGCGGAAGAAACAAACTCCTACCATCAAGTAAATTTTTAGTGAATTCATTGGTTTTTGCGGACGGTGTTTGACAGTGAGTGGCTCATTTCACTATGTGAGTGTGTCATATTATTGGTTTTAAGATCATTCTGCCTATGGTGAAGTCACTCTCCTTGATCTTGGAATACTTCAAATATTGCATTTTTGGTAAGTTTATACGAGTCATTTCACTATTTATAGTTGTGGTGGATGCATAGGTGAAGGGGCGAGGCAGGAAGAGGTGCCTTTTGCCCCAGTTAACACCTAGAAGGTGTCCACGACTGGAAGCCTCAGGAGGACCTAACGCCCCCAGTTACCTCCCGAAGGTCGCCACCATTGAGGTGTAAGGAGGAGCTAGCGCCCTTGGTTAATACCCGAAGGATATCCACCACTTAAGGTTAATATCCTAGGGCATCCCCCACTTTAAGGCGTTAGGAGTTTTGCCCAGTTGGTTACGGCCTGGAAGGCTGCCACAGTGCCACCACTCTGGGATCTTTTATGAGGGGGAGAGGGAGAGGAGGAGCGAGGTGAGAGATAAGTCAGCGACTTGATGAGAGTGCAGAATGAGTTGGAAGGTGAAGGAGTCGAGTTTTTATAGTCCTGGGATCATGCTCCCTCCATCCCCCATACTAGTGGAGGATGGTGGGGATCCCCTCCAGGACTCTGGGGCCTCCTGCACCTGCCACTTCATTCCCTGGTTTATTTGTGAGATCTTAATAATAAGGAGTGATGTTCTGGGAGGATATCACGACAATAGTGTTTCCTCCAGGCCATACCTACAAATTTAGGGACCCGCCAAGAAAACCGATACCTCCAAGGCGACCCCCCCCCCCTCCCCATTTTTGAAAACTTAGGACTTTTAGGTAAGTAGGTACTACTAGGGGGAATTTTTTTTAGTTACTGGAAAAAAGTTTACTTTCATCAATGCAAAAAATGTGATACTGAGTAAGGTAGTACTGGTTAGGTACTAAGTAGGTAGTACTGTGTAAGTACTGAGTAGGTACTAAGTAGGACAACTCTGTTGTCAAACGCCAAAAAACCTCCTCAGGCGCAAAAAGGATTGATGTCCATTTTGCCCGCGAAAATAGCATGATCGGTGCTTCGCATCTCATACGTTACCTCGCTCATGGACATGCATATAGAAACCTGTTCCTTCCCCCTCTGTTCGGTATGTTTGTAGAAACCTGTTCCTTCCCTCCAACCCTTGAAATTTCTTTTATCGCTGTTTGGCGGGCAGCTTTTTGTGCCCGCAAGGCGGCAGATGAGGGAAGGAATAGGTTTTCATTTGCACGTCCTAGAGCGAGGTGCGAAGCACCGAGCATGCTATTTTGGCGGCCAAATGTATTCTGCTTTTTGCGGCTGAGGAGGTTTTAAATTTTTACAACAGCGTTGTTTTGTGGGGGTTAGTTTTACGAGTCTTTATGTCAAAAAAAAAAATTATATATATCACTATTTATCAACTGGTACCTCCTCAGTTAATACCTCCTTTCGCTCCGATATCGATTGAATTACCATCAACGGGTAGTTGAAACCCCGATAGTGTATCTAACGTAATAAAATCGAGTATCCTTCTATCATTGTCCCGAACCCATAGATTACCACTGTCCGTTATAGCCAAATAGATGTAATATTATTATGGTCATAACGAACAGCCCTGTCAACTTTTATATGAAATGTTTATAGCTATTTGTAATGGTATAACTTGAGTAACCTTCTTTTGACTTTTATGAGAAAATGGTTTTTATTCCACAGAATTCTGAGCATTTTTTCAGATTTAAAAAATATATATTTTGTTATTATCTACTATTAATTAATTGTAGCTCCTTTGTACAAGGTCAATTTAAGGCTTGAAAATCCTGTTACAAAAAAATTTCCTATCATAATTATATGGAGTTCCTGTATAAGAATTAAGTTTTGTTTTGTATAAGTATACGGAGCTCTGTTTTGGTTTATTATTCTGTGAATAATACACCTATGTATTCGCTCAGCAAAAAATTTTTATAACACCCCCTCAAAATTTGTTCTTTTCCGTTTCAAGGTGCGTAGATTCCAAAAATGCAATGTCCGTCCGCCGTCCGCCGTACGCCGTCCGCCGTACGCCGTATCACATGTACAGGCTTCATTTTCGGTCTAAAAAAGTCGTTCTTTCGCACACATGCTCCATTTGGGCCCTAGTTGTGTCCCGAAACTTTTCAGCCCGATCGGAATATACCCAGGGGTGTTATGAGTGAAAATGTGTATAAAAATAGGTACTTTTTGCGTTTTAACAACATGTTAGTAACATGAGCTTTTGAGGTATCTTTTTCCATGTTTTTGAGGACGAGAAGACCGAATATGAAGTCGATTTTGACCAAAGACGCGGAAATTGAGGTTTTACCAAAGGTTCAGCTCCCAAAATTGGTTTTTTATGAGTCAAAAACCTGGAAAACTGTCTGAAATCACCATCAATGTGTACAATAACATTGGAAAAAGCGTAAACAGGTGAATCAAGACCATTAAATGCCACTACCAATGATCAAAGATGATCTTAAAAAAAAAAAAAACGCTGCAAAGTCCTTGTCACATGGGTTTATTTCTATTGGAGTTCTAGAGATTATTGTTGGCTGTTAAATGTATTGTTTCTTTCAAGTGGAATGATTGAAATAGCTATTTCTGATGATTTCCACCAATTTTGGCCCCCAAAACATGAAATAGGTAGGTACGCTTTTTTTTTAAGATCATCTTTGATCATTGGTAGTGGCATTTAATGGTCTTGATTCACCTGTTTACACTTTTTCCAATGTTATTGTACACATTTATGGTGATTTCAGACAGTTTTCCAGGTTTTTGACTCATAAAATACCAATTTTGGGAGCTGAACCTTTGGTAAAACCTCAATTTCCGCGTCTTTGGTCAAAATCGACTTCATATTCGGTCTTCTCGTCCTCAAAAACATCGAAAAAGATACTTCAAAAGCTCATGTTACTAACATGTTGTTAAAACGCAAAAAGTACCTATTTTTATACACATTTTCACTCATAACTCCCCTGGATATATTCCGATCGGGCTGAAAAGTTTCGGGACACAACTAGGGCCCAAATGGAGCATGTGTGCGAAAGAACGACTTTTTTAGACCGAAAATGAAGCCTGTACACGTGATACGGCGTACGGCGGACGGCGTACGGCGGACGGCGGACGGACATTGCATTTTTGGAATCTACGCACCTTGAAACGGAAAAGAAAAAATTTTGAGGGGGTGTTATAAAAATTTTTTGCTGAGCGAATACATAGGTGTATTATTCACAGAATAATAAACCAAAAAAAGCGTACCTATTTCATGTTTTGGGGGCCAAAATTGGTGGAAATCATCAGAAATAGCTAATTCAATCATTCCACATGAAAGAAACAATACATTTAACAGCCAACAAAAATCTCTAGAACTCCAATAGAACAATAAACCCATGTGACAAGGACTTTGCAGCGTTTTTTTACATATGTTTAGTATTTCGTTGGCACCTACAGTGGTTCTTGAACTTGTTCTTTGTTGGAAAATCGTCGAGAGTGTAACTGACCGCGACCTCCTTGTCTCCGCTGCTTCCCCCATTATATTAAACACCTCTGCTTTACACCTGCCACTTTACGCAATCGATAGGATTACCCCCCTTCAACGAAATCCGTTGATTTCACGTATGCATGAGCAACGAAAATCGCCGTTAATTATGTTGTGACACGCTCTGAGGACCAACTCACACAACCCCTGTACATTTTAGAGATTTCGGATGGACAGACTACCAGATACGAAGCGTAAATTTCAATATTGTTCCTAATTTGAAAATTTTCGAAATTTAAAATTTCAAGAGTTCATTGCCCGATAGATTGAAAATTTATAAGAATGCCGCAAGAATCATCAAAATCGACCGGTTATTGCCAGAGAAAAGTTGGAAAAGCAGTTTTATACAATGTCCTGCACCCCCTTAACGGAGAGTCATGTTTGAGCCGCAGGTATCAAGATATTGGACCGTTCAGACCCAAATCTCTGTAACTCATTTTTCTGTATAATTGTCCACGTTGTAAAGATTAGCGATGAGCAGATCATAATCAAACTTGACCAGCTCTGTTCAGAAAGGGTTGAAATGAGAAAACCAGTTGCAAATTATGATTTTCGAGGATAAAGAATAGTAATGATGAAAAATTAAAAAAATTGTACTCTCACTTGCCAAAAGCGATCTTAACATAGTGCTTCCGCTGCTCGTCGCTACTCCGCTATATTTGGACTGGAAACATTTGCACAGACGAAACACACAGTCCAAGAGGGAATCAACCCCTCGACCCCCCCCCCCCCCGATCCCCCCTCCATTTTGGAAATAGTTAAGACCAAATATTATCTCCTGTTAAGACCATATCTTGATTGATACTTTGAGGGTATAACGTATAGGACAGTGATTTAGATAGAAGTATTAGCTATACAAAAATCAATAATAAATCGTTTTTGATGAATGTTGATGTGGTCTTGCTTGGTATTAATATGGGAGTGTTGACTGGGGCTTAAAAATGTTGACACAGAGAACCCAACTTATTTCAACAATTCAAGTGATCCAAAACCACCGTGCCCAAACATCATGCCGGAATGACAACCAGGCGGTGTGCGTCGCCGCTAGGTGACTCGATCATTGCCTTGGTTGGTTTTTGTTGATTTTATTGATTAAAAAAAGTATCAGTAACACTGACAGTGGCTATGTAACGCTCGCGTCTTAAATTAAAAAAAAAATTGCCTAATTGATCCAGATTTTAGATGTTTATTTGTAGAATAGTGAGGTGTAGAGTATCACTGTTTTGAATTGGTCTGAATGGTGATGTGAGTTAGTGGAACTACTACTCCCTTAGATCAGTTCACGGTTAGTAGAAGAAGTCTTCTTCTACTAACCGTGGATCAGTTCAGTGATGACTCATTGTCGCGCGGCCAAAAAGTCTGAGGCCAGAAACTTTTCTGACTCTGCCGACCTACTTTTTTGTGTAAGGGAAAGAAGCTTTTCTTTTATTCAATTAGTTATTGAATAGTCTACGGAGGTAGCGAAAGCATTGATTATTGAAGGGGAAGTGGGGGTGCTGAAAAAGATTTATTAGTCAAGTTTGATGTCTGACGTAATTATTTTGTGATGACTCACTCGGGTTTTTAGGTAGGTAGAAGGTTTGGAAGAGAGATAGTGAGGAGGAGAGAAAGGAGCGCCAGGGATCCTATCCACATGGTTTTCACCTCTTGGATACGCCTCTAGGATAGGTAAAATATCCGCCCGGTTTTCACCGCGTTGGATATTTGAAAGAGAGGAAGGGAGGATATTGGTCCGGTTTTCACCGCGTTGAATATCCGGGAAAAATACTGTTCCGGTTTTCACCATGTTGAGTATTTGAAGGAAGTTATCGTCCGGTTTTCATCACGTTGATAACGTAGAGGTGAGGAGAAGGGTGATGGTAATGAGGAGTTGAGGTTTGAAAGAGAAGGCTCTGTTTCAGGAGAAATTGGATGAATGCTGAGCTGGGCGAGCGAGGCACCTTATAAAGGCGCCTCTACCCTCCTCCGGGTCCCACCGGAACGGCTATTGGGAGCCGTTGGAGGGAGAGCTACCTGGGCCTCATCCATCGCACCGGGCAAATCGGCTTCTCCGTCGTTTTATTGGTAATACTCCTACAGGAGTAGTATATTATAAGGATACCACGACATATTTTATAATGGCTCAAACGTAATAAATAATATTTCGCAATAATTGCAGACGTGTTTACATACCTACTGATTGACTGATTAGTTCTGCAGGCTTTGAACAACGATGTATCTCAAATCCACGTACCCAGTACTACGGAGTAAACTCGAATTTCGGAAACAGTCTGACTGCAGAGCGATCGATAAAGTGCACTGAACCCTACATAAAAAAGGTGGATAATTATACTTTTTTAAACTAACGTTTAATGACTGAAAAGAAAATCGAAAAACATCAATATTTATAGTTCGTCATGAGGAACGAACAAAACTGGTAGATACGTTAGTGAGAAAAACAACATAATTAATTTAAGCTATTAACATACGAGTAATACTTCGGTTATTTCGAATGATCGTATATTTCTGTGTTGAAGTGCTTTAAAACGACCCATCTTCCAGGCTTTGAGCCTTCTTCGATTTGAAGACAATTTTGATAGCTCGCGGTGTTATGTTCAGATGGTACATGCACCTGTATCAGAATGAATTATGTACAGAACCTATTGAAAGCAACGTAAATAGGTACCTTAGCTACAAACAAATTGATAGAACCAGCCTTTCATTTCTCTTAAGTAAATATTTTATTGACGCTCTGTTTTTGTTATTGAATCAGTTTCAGTACGTCATACCAGTTGAAGGTTTATTAGCTCTCCAGTGGTATCGATTTCAAATTATGGTTGTTCAATGATGAGGTTACATGCCATTATTTTTTGCCTATTTCGCTTGTCACTTGATTGATTATTAAGGACCACTCAATGTTCTTACATCAGTTTCATTGAATTCTCAGCAGTGGCAATGCCAAATAGATGGGTGCAAGGAACACTTTTCTAGAGACTCCCTGTAAACAGTTACACCAGTAAAGCTGCTGGATGAGGGGTGCTCTGAGTTTTTATATTTTGACTTTCTGATTAGGGGAGTTGCTACGGAGAACCGAGCAGAATCTCGAGATAAGACACAGAAAATTGAATTGGACAATTGAATTGGCACACTGAGAAAATCCGAAGTTGCTGCGGATCGGAGTGCTCGGAAAATTTGTGCTGCTAAGAGGGTATAAACCGTGGCGGAAAGGCTTTTACATTCTATGGTAACGACAATAATGTCTGCACATGCGCCAACAGAGAAACCGGCTTTTGGTTTATTATTTTCAATAATGAACCATTGGAATCGAGCATGAAAAAAAAAATTCTTACCCCCCCTCAAAATTTGATGGTTTACGTTTCAAAGTATGTAGAATCCAAAACTGCAATAAAAATATTTCTGTCTGTCCGCCGTACGCCGTACACCGTACGGGCCACTTTTCTTAGTTACCATGAAAAAAAATTGATGAAATTCGGGTTATAGGTTCCGTTCGGCGTCTAGTTGGTCCTCGAAGCTCGACGTTACTGTGAGTCATCTCTAAGGAGTTCAAAATAGGGGTTGAAATTTTCAAAACGCCTATACCATTTTTTTACGTGAATATTTTTACGGTTTTAAATAGTTCTTGAACTTGCGAGTTTTTTAAGACCATCCGGAGCATCTTACGTCCAGCCGTTCGTTCACAGTAAGGCCCCGAAGTTTGCACCGACAGGCATTTTCGACTCCAGTGTGAATGAAATTGTATACAATTCAAACCAAATCTCGTAACCAGAGACGCGCCCACAATAGGAAATTTGGCGGAGATAGAATCATTGCTAGGGATCACCTGATTATATTGGCGGAGTATGAAGTCGAGTTGGTTGTTCTGTGATATTATTTAATTTGAAAAATGATGGCTCTTTTGGAGTTTGTTGGTAGGTAGTGAAACTTGAACAAACGTTGAAGTATTATTGATGGGTAAATTATTACTACGGTAAATCATTACTCAACGGTAAATTATTACACAACGGTTCATTATACCATCTACGTAGAAGTTGGTAGGTAGGTACTACTCCTCATCAACAATTTCTTTTCAGAACTTCATTATGTGTGTTTCTTTTTGTTAGGTACTGTTTGTCATCGGCAGAATTATTTTAGCAACATTTAACTCGTGATTTAGGTAGGTACCTAGTAACGAGTACGGGGTTAGGTACTAACCTACGGAGGGTCTGCGATCTACATAATATGTATAGAATAGTACATATCATATTATATAGACGGGTTATCTATACATAGAGCTGTGATCTGTAACAGAAGGGTATTCTATACAAAATAATAAACCGTTGTGCAGGGATTTGCAGCGTTTTAGGCTTGGCCCCTCAGAATTGGCCGGGGCCTTGTTTTCGTTTTTATACTTTTTAGGCAATTTCAATTATTTTGAGAAGGAAAACGCAAGTTTCCCTATTTTCGACCACGCTGAACATGTATCCACGGAAAAAACGTCTGCCAGTTCGAGTAGGCAGTACAGCTTCCCCACTTGAATCCCATGAACGTATAGAAAACCTCTGCCATGTTGGTTGGGCAGTATAACTTCCTAACTTAATGTTGCATGGACGTGTAGAATCAATATTGGTACAAACGCTGCAAATTATTACACAGCGGTTTATTATTTACCTGTATAGATGGCCCTTCTGCGTAGATCACTGTTTTCTTTGGTCAATACCTACCCTCGTACACCCCCCAGGAAAGCCCTAAATCGAGTACTGGAACCGGCCTGGGAATTACATTTTCGTAAAAATGCGAGGGATTCAGTAATTCAATAATTAATGGTTTGTTGTTATTCATGAAGCATAAGGTAAAATTATAAACCGTTGTGTAATTATTTACCTGTACAGATGCCCCTTCTGCGTAGATCAATTTTCTGCCCTACCCTCCAGCTCCTCCAAGGAAAGCCCAGATACCAGTACTGGAGCCGGCCCGGGAATTTTAGTTTGATAAAAATGCTCGGGATTCAATCATTAATATTGTTTGTTGTTATTCATGAAGCATAACGTTTTTTCAAGTTGCAAAAGTACCAATCAGCAAAATCCGAAGAGCCTTCATTTTTCAAATGGAATAATATCACAGAACAACCATCTCGACTTCATATAGCCATCCTTGATTATAATCAGGTGCTCCTTGGCGATAATAATTATCTGGGCCGGATTTGCACCGTTTCATTCACGGTTATGTTGACGAAGAATTTCGGTGCAAACGAACGGCTGGTCGTACAATGCTCCGGGTGGTATCAAAAAATTCACTAGTTCAAGATCAATTTAAAAATGTTAGAAAAACCGTCCCCTTCCATTGAAAGTGTTCGAGCTACAGCTCTCTGAAAATGTCAACCCCTATTTTCCACCCCTTAGAGATGACTGACATAAACGCCGAGCTTCGCGGACCAACTAGACCCCAAATGGGACCTACAAACCAAATTTCATTAATTTTGGTTCATGGTAACTAAGAAAAGTGCGGGGTGACTTATTTATTGCATTTTTGGATTCTACATAGGTACCTTGAAACGGAAACAGATTTTGAGGGGGAGGATTAAAAAATTTGTTTCTTGCTCGATTCCAAAGGTTCATTATTTTCAATAATTGAAAATAATTATTGATAAACAACACCTTAGTTCATAACACTCAAAATTACACGCGAATCGAAAAATTCACCCACCTCAGGAGTTTGCTACGGTCACACGCCTTGTCCCTAGTGGAATCGCTCGCAATGACAAGCAACAATTACGTAGCCTCTGCTTATCAAATGCTGATAGACCGCTTACAAAATACAAGACTTTTGGGATCCAGCCACGTTGAGAAATTACTCTGCTTCAGACAAATGTCAACACCCACTCATGGAGCCCTGCTCAAATTTCTCGATGTTTTTTATTCCAACGTCAACGCTCTCAAGACGCTAGGTCTTCAGGATTTATTTGATTTTCTCGTATTACAAATAGGCCTGAGAAATTTACCAGAAACCACGCGATTGGAATTAGAACATTTTTGCTCCAAACGTACTTTTCCAACTTTCACCAACCTCATCAAATTCATTCACGATCGCATTCGAATTCTCGAAATGGCTTCCGAAAAACCCAAAACTTATGAGAAATCCAAATCCAAACAACTTGAAAAGCAGGTACCCAAATTTTACACCCACGCAAAATCTTCTTTGTTGACATCAACCAAGGCCGAATCCGCTAATGTCAACGCTTGTCCGAAATGCCAAGCCTCCCATAAGCTATTCGCGTGCGAAGAATTCAAGTCGTTATTACTTAATGATTGCTACGCCTTCATCAACGCTCAAAAATTATGTATGGTATGTCGGGGTTTTCATCACATAATTATCTAGATGCGCCTCAAAATCTGTCTGTCGAGCATTTAAGACAAAGGAGCAATACCCTGCTCCATAATTTTGATTCAACATCCTCCAGAACCGCTGCAGTGAATTTCGCTTCCGCATCAGCCACATGCAGTCCACAAAACGCTCCCGCTGCCGTAACCACGCCAGCCGCCCCCAACTCTAGGGCTTGTGATGTAATTAAGCCAAAACCTGGAGGGGGCGTTCTTCTTTGTACCTCAATTATTCACATTGAGGACATACGCGATATTCCTCGGCCGGTCAGAGCTCTTTTTGACTCGGGTTCACAGGTCAGTACAAAATTTGGGCCTCGTCAGGAAGTGCAGTTCTTTCGGGTTTGTGGGTGTCGGAAACTCATCATCTCCCTCAGTTCGTGGAGCAGTTACTTGTACCATCACGTCAAAACGATCACCAACCGCTCTCCTTTGCACTGACGCTCAAATTATCCAAGAAATTTCGGCCCCTCAACCCAATTTTCCAGTGGACGAAGAAATTTACAATCGCTTCTAGCATTCATCGCTCGCTGACCCAACTTTTCATAAAAATTCAAAAATTCAATTCCTTCTGGGCGCCGATTTATACGCTAATGTGCTCGCTGAACCACCAGAGGTCATTAAGGGCCAGCCCTCCGCCATCTACACAATTTTCGGTTGGGTTATCGGTGGACACGTACCAGAAGCCAAAACCCCCGTATGTGACGCACAGCCTGAGTCCCTGCTTACTTGCTGTGAGCAGCTCGAATGCCTTTAGACCCTGACGACATTTTTTGCGAAAATCATTTTGTTGAGAATTGTTCACGAGACGAGTCTGGCAGGTACACAGTGAGTTTACCTTTCACAGCAAAAAACTTCTCACTCCCAAATACCCGCTCTTTCGCAATGCGAAGTCTCATAAATTTGGAAAAACGCCTCAAACGACATCCTGACACATTCGCCGTGTACCGCCGATACATGGATGAATTTATTGAATTGGGATACATGACCCTTGCCAAAAAAAAAAAACCCGCCGACTACGTCATCCCGCACCACTGTGTGATCAAAGAAAGCCTTTCAACCACCAAAGTCAGAACTGTTTTCAACGCCTCCTTCCGCTATGGTTCTGAGTCAATTAGTCTCAATGACGTTTTATTACGTGGTCCTAAACTGCAAAAAGACATATGCCTCGTCATAATTATTTTTCGACTCGGAGCTATCGTAGTTTGCTGTGACGTACGACAGATGTACTTACAGATCAAAGTTTCCCCAGACCAGCGCGATTTCCAACACATCTTCTACAGACCTAAACCTAACAGTGACGTAGTCGAATACGAACTCGCCACTCTTGTATTCGGGATGAAATCCAGCGCTTTTCTCGCCCAACGAACTTTACAAAAATTAGTACAGGGTGAAGGGGAACCATATCCCATGGCCTCCGATGCAATTTTGAACCAAACGTTCGTCGACAACATTTGTCAAAGTGTTGACAGCGTCAAAGCCGCCACCAAGCTCCAGCAGGAACTCGTCACCCTATTCAGTTTGGGATGTTTTAGCCTACGGAAATGGGCTAGCAATTGCCAGTAAATCCTCGATCAAGTCCCTGTAGAGCACCGAGAACACGCTCTAGTAGTTCGTGAAAATGACGAGGATCATTGTATTAAAATTCTCGGATTACAATACGAGCCCTCAGATGATTGTTTTTCCTACACCGTCAACATCAAAGAACCGACCGCTACCAAGAGAGGGCTCATGTCACAGGTCGCTCGCATTTATAATCCGCTAGGTTGGTTAGGACCAATCGTTTTCTTTGCCAAAGCTCTCATCCAACAGGCTTGCCGAAATGGTCTAGGATGGCCACAAATACGCCGCCCATGGGAAGAATTTTATAATTCCTTGCCCGCTTTAACGAGTTTGAAAATCCTGCGGCACATGCCACTTGCCACAGAAGATAGCACCACTCAATTAATTGGTTTCTGCGCCGACAGTACGATGGGTTATGCCGCAGTAATTTATGTACGCACGGAGGCACCAGACGGTCACGCGCAGGCACATCTCTTGACCGCACAAGCAAACTCGCACCCATCAAAACTGTCAGCATCCCGCGCCTCGAATTATGTGGCGCATTACTTTTATCTCAGTTGTTGAACTCACTCTCACCTGTTCAACAGCAACTCGGATTTTCATCAGTTCACCTTTTCACTGATTCTACAACCGCTTTGTCCTGGATTCACCACACAAATTGAAAACCTTCGTTTCATACCGGGTTGTTCAGATCTTGGACTATTCACATCCCTGCCAGTGGGCTCATGTCTCGTCCAAAGCCAATCCCGCTGATTGTGCAAGCCGAGGTTTAGCTCCGAATCTTCTTCCAGATTGTGAAATGTGGTGGAAAGGACCGCCCTTCATTTACCAACCGCTCCACTCTTGGCTGTCCAGTGAGCTAGAACCATCAACTAACAGTGTCCTCTCTGAATACAAAACTCAGGAAATACAAACGCTCCACGGAACCGTCAAAGACCTACGACCCCCTGCCTTAGTCGCTTTGATTGACCGTGTTTCGAATCTATGCATTCTTCAGCGCATCGTAGCTCGGATTCTACGTGTTATTCGTAATTTCAAAGCCCGTCAACGTAACACAGCCACTGATGATGGTCCCTTGACCCCACGCGAACTAAATGAGGCTTTGGATATTTTTGTACATTGGAGTACTTTTTTATATTGGATAGCAATTTTATTACACCAGAGAAATCGCTGATCTCAAAGACCGAAAAGAAGTCCCGCATCATTTACAAAAGCTCACACCCTTCCTCGACGAACAGGGATTCTTGAGTGTGGGCGGAAGGTTAAAACGTTCGTCCCTTGCGTATCCGCTAATTCTACCAAAACATTCACGCCTAGCTGCACTCATCTGTGATTAACACCATCGAACAACCCTTCACGGGGGTCCAAGGATTACTCAATCGTTAATCCAGCGTAAGTTTTGGAGCCTTTCCGTACGTCAGCTGCTTCGGATGCGTATCCATCAATGCGTGACTTGTTATAAAATAAAAGCCCGCCCAATTGAACCACTGATGTCAGATCTTCCTTCATTTAGACTACAGGAAGGTCGTGCCTTTTTAAACACTGGGATCGATCTAGCCGGACCACTGACTATCAAAGAACATCATCGTCGAAAAGCACCTCACGTGAAAGGCTACATTGTACTTTTTGTATGTCTTTCCACCAAAGCCATACATTTGGAATTCGCTTCTTCGCTATCAACATCCGCTTTTCTAGCTACACTTGATAGGTTCGTCGCTCGAAGAGGACTCTGCTCTCAGATCTTCAGCGACTGTGGCACCAACTTCAAAGGCGCTTCAAGCCACTTTCATGAACTTCAAAGCTTCCTTCGTGCCGCCAACACGGCAATCAGCGACCACTTGTCCAACCGCTCGATAAAATGGAATTTCATAAGTCCGGCAGCACCACACCAAGGAGGTATCTGGGAAAGTGGCGTAAAATCCGCTAAGCACCATCTCCTACGAATTATCGGACCACTCGTGTTGACCATTGAAGAGATGACCACTCTACTGGCTCGCATCGAGGCTGTTCTAAACAGCAGGTCACTGGGATCAGTGTCGAATGACCCAAATGATGGCACTGACTATCTTAGTCCCGGCCACTTCCTTATAGGCGCTCCCCTTCTCTCAACTCCCGAACTGGAAATTGGAGACAACATTTCAAATATGCGCGACTGCTACCAGATCCTTCAAAAGGATTCTCAGTGCTTCTGGAAGCAGTGGTCAAGGGATTACCTTCACACACTCATTCCCCGCCAGAAGTGGACTCGAGCTATCTCTAACATTAACATCGGGGACGTCGTCTACGTCAAGACTCCAAACACCACTCCACTTTATTGGCCAATGGGCAGAATTGAAGACATGTATCCAGGGATCGACGGGATTTTTCGCAACGTCAAAGTTCGCACCAGCACTGGCACCTACGTTCGACCAGTGCAGAAGCTGGTAGCTCTACCGCCCGTGGACGCAAGTTCCGCCTCCACACAAGACGCATCAGCTTAATCCTAATCCTTTCCCTTTCCGTTGAACGTTTTTTGTTTAAGAAGTGTAATTTACTTTAATATTTTTTCCTTCGCAGGTTTTTCTTTTTTTCCCCTTTTTTCTCTTGTCTCTTTTTCTCACATACTTCTCGTTTCTCACTCTGATTCTTACTCTTTTTTTCTTCGTCAAAATAATGTTATTTTGGGTGGGCGGAGTGTTGCGTCCTGCATACGCCCCCTATCCGGCTCCCTGATGTGATTTGGGCGATCTTTTATCAATCCGCTAGAGTGCGAAACGTCGCCTCCTTCATGAGGCATGGTAGTAGTTCAGTTTCAGTTACCTGCACGCGCTCGCTCTTCATATGAGAAGTGAAATACCTTTTTGATCCGACACCAAGGAAGAATTTCTTAATTTTACCCCCCAATCGCTCCTCCCGGCTCGGACTCTTAACTCTTCAAGCGCGAATATTCGCCGCGATTATTCCGCACGTCGCAACGCTTCGGCTTTTTCACACGAGGGGGCCCCCTACAGCATCACCCTCGACGGAGAATAAGGTCAGAAAACTCTTTTATTTAAGTCTGAGCCGTATTACCACAGTCCATATATTTGCTTCTCCCACATTTCATCATTTCGCAAAATAACCGCAATTTTTCTTGGAACCCCAAGACTTCGCTCACCCGCTTTGTGTAGGTACCAAACCCCACAGATTGAATAGCAATAAATAGAGTAGTAATAAATTATCTACATGCCCATCTATGGTCATCCATAGTACCAAGGCCGAGCCATGTATTACATGGATTACTCTAGTCCATAAATATCTAAAAACTTTTAATATCGTACCTCTATGGGGGCTAATGAATCTTGTCAGTTATTTCACTGCTTTTCGAAACCAATGTGGACGTCTTCGAGTTGTTCATGATCAAACTTGAAAAATATCAATCAAAAAGTCAAGGTTCTCGCTGTTATTCCTTCTACCTGCAGTTTTGTAAGCCTACATAGCGGTTTTTATCCCCTTCAAATATTTTTCGGTCGTTCCTAGCCACAGTTCTAGCCTTATTTCCTTTTTCATTGTTCACGTCATGAAGTGTTCTACGTGTGAATCGTGCTTAAACTTTTCAGGAAGTGAGCTGTGTGCGGGTTCCTATTTTACATTTTTCTTATCTGTGCAGTCGGTTTATTGTCGACATCTCCATTTTCCATGCTTCGTACATCAATATGGAATAGATTCAGAGTTGGTACATAGCTATACTATTTCTTGCGGAAAAGATTTTGTTAATGCTGATCAATTTGGCTGATTTTCGAAGAAATTCTAATTTTTTTAAACAATAATTACTGTTAAAACATCTTCGCAAAACATGCTATTCAAATGTTTAGTTAGTAGAGTTATCCACGTTTTGGTACATCTCAGAGAGGATATTGATCAGCCCACAGCTGAAGAAATGATCAGATATAACTAGATACCTTGTGTTTAAATGGGCAAGATATTGATGGTGAGCGAATTACTCAAAAGTAAAAGTAAAGTAGATTCATACAATGAACAGCCCGTAGGTATATCATTATTAGAGCCCACTTGGTTATAATCGCGCATGGCAGCGTGAAATCGAGTTGGTTGTTCCGTGATATTATTTCATCTGAAGAATGCTGGTTATTTTGGGTTTTTTTTAAATATAGGTAGTACTTTTGTAACTTGAAATTCTTGAATCCACCGCACATTTTATGAAACTGTAATTGCCCGGCCCGCTCGAACATGGGTGTGAATGGTACGGTAGGTAGGTACCTATACATCTCGCCCATAATAGAGTATTGTATATCTTATTATGTATCATGATGTTATGTTTCATTGCTGTATTATGTATCAGGTATTATAATTATGTGTTATATATATATATATATATATATATATATATATATATATATATATATATATATATATATATATATAATTGCTGGGAACAGCTGATTATTATCACGCATGGCTTTATAAATCGAGGTGGTTGTTCCATTGTTGAAATATTTCATTTCGATGGTTATTTTGGATTTTGTTGATAGGCAGGCAGGCACCTATCAACATTTGTAACTTGAACCAGTTTGGTTTGGTGTCGTGTGTCCGCAAATCCTTGCCACACGCATAAGTCCCTCAATTCGAATCCGATTTGGCTGAAATTTGCGGAATGGGCTCCCAGATGATGGCCCAATGGCCCGATTTATCTCAAATTCGGTAGTTAGTTGGGGTTTAGCTTCTAGATTGTCCCCTAATAATTATGCGGAACGCTTGGATCATTAGTTTGTACGGCCGCTCTGCATGCGCAAACGCGAATCCGAGTTAGGTAGTCTCACGAGTAAATGACCTGGTTACATGCTCAAACAGAAAACATTGATCTAATACGCAGAAGGGGGTATCCATAGAGGAAAATAATAAACCATTGTGTAATCATTTGCAGTGTTTTTCCTTCTATAATATTGGTCGTAGTGCTTCCGTTACCCTTGAAGACACGGAAGCAGAAGTATCGATGGCGATATTAATGTCGTGGTAGGTACCATTCATAATTTTTTTTATTACTGAGAAAAGTTTATCGTTGAAATCAGCGTCCCGATTACATCAGTGAGGCATTTACTAATTAACATGAAGCATGAGACGTGGTTCCGGACCGCTGGTTACCACAATGAGGAAGTTCTATAACAACATCTAGGTTCTGATACTCCCCGGTCAGTGGTAAGAGGGAGAATTTGGGTAACTAAAAACGCTGCAAATGATTACACAGTGGTTTATTATTTAGTTGTATGAATTCCCCTTCTGCGTAGATCGCTGTTTACTGTGTTCAATAACTACCCTTGTGCTTCCCACAAGAGAGCCCTAAATCGAGTGCTGGAGCCAGCCAGGCAATCACGTTCCATAAATATGCGGTGGAATCAAGAATTCTATCATTAATTATTTGAAGTTCTATCGTTATTCATGAAGCATAACGTTTGTTGAAATTGAAAAAGTGCCTATCAACTAAATTCAAAATAACCATTCTTCTGTTTTAATTTTTATTTAATTTATTTCTTTTTTTTACATTTTTCAAATGAAATAATATCTTGGAACAACCAACTCGATTTCACATAGCAACGCGTGATTATAATCAAATGTTCCCTACAGTGGCGTAGCCACGATTGTTGTATGGGGGGGGGGGGGGGATCAGGAATAGAAAGTGTAAGATTTGACTTTACAAACAAAGCTGAATGTAAATTTAACAAAGCACTACATGTTACAGGTAACGTTAGGTAAGATAAACTGATAACATAAAAATTTATTTTGCAACAATGTTAGCGAATTTTCAAAGAAAGTGAAGCTATTGCAATCTGTCCAAATTCAGAACATGAATTACTGAAATGGTTTTATATGCAATTCCTTTTCAGAGCATCTTGATTATATCCCTAAATTTTAACAAAAATTTATATGTATATTATATTTATTTATTTATTTATGTCCCTCCAGACGATATCGACCTTGGGTACATGATAAACATTCCAAATTTCGCCAAAATATTCTCAATGCCAAGCAAAAGGATGAGTTCGAAGATGAGCAATTTTCAAAAATTCTAAGGGAGTCAAATTTGAGTTTATCGGTAAAAAGGTTATATTTACTTTATTTGTCAAAAACACTAGAGTGTATAGACAATTGTCAACTATAACCCTAAAAACAGCGTTAGAGAGAAAAACAGTATCAGAATTTAAGACAAAACAATAGATATTTAGGCAGTTAGGCACACTAGGTAGGAACTAAGTGGCGTCAACATGAAAAAAAACATTAACAAGTAGGTTGCAAATTCCACCATACAACAATTTCCGATGAAAGACGTAGCTCATATAAAATACATCATCTACATAAAAAACAAAAGACTAGTTAAAATTCTAAAGTAGGTACCTTAATGCTATCATCACATCGCACTATCACAGGAAAATGTCAAGACAAAAGTCAACTAAAATAGTAGTATATTAGCACAGCTGATCAGAATACTCTTATAAAAAATGTTTCACTGTTAGGTACACGTCATTAAATAATAGATATCACAGTATTTTCAGGTACAAGCCACCCTGATTTTGTCAAAATACTCATCAAAGTCATATGGAGCCATGGAAAGGAGTTTATTT
The DNA here is from genome assembly GCA_954871275.1 of Leptopterna dolabrata. NCBI lineage: Eukaryota > Metazoa > Arthropoda > Insecta > Hemiptera > Miridae > Leptopterna > Leptopterna dolabrata. The sequence goes on along the minus strand of OX940976.1, from coordinate 63,567,123 downwards.
TTACAAAATTTTTTTAAAGGGTTTAATACTACTACTGGTTTTCTTTACTGACTCAGGAAGCTCGTTGAAAAATGTATGCCACCACCAACCAGACGAGTTACGAGCTACGCTCAGGTTGCACGATGGTATTGAGTTGGCATATCCTGTGTTATATGTATGAGTCGGCATTTAAAATTTATTGGGCATTGCAACGTACATTAAACAATTTAAAATATATTGGGCTGGGAGAGTCAAAATAACCAGTTCAACAAAGACGCTCCTACAGTCGGCTTGGTAATGCGACCGAGCCACTGCACGCACCGCTCTACGCTGACATGCAACGATTTCGGACGAAGGCGGTGAGTGGCCCCAGCACAATAAACAGTAATTCATTCTACTGTGAAACACTGCGTGGTACGCGCAGATGACAGAGCGCTTGGGCAAATAATCGTGAAGCCTCCTCAAGAGAAATGTAGTGCACTGTTGAGTGATTTCGCCAAATGCTCACAGTGGGCCTTCAAGTTAAGTTTCGGGTCCAGGTTAACACCAAGTATATTTATGTGAGGATGGTTAACGTTTAGCTCCGAAAAGCTCCGTAGTCCTAAAATCATACATTGGGTCTTACTCCTGTTGACAGCCACTTTGTTGGAGTTGAACCAATCGGTTATAACATTTATTACTTCCACTGAGTTTTCCCTAACTGTCTCAACATCCTTACCACTGGACAAGACTGTTGAGTCATCAGCAAATAAAACACAGAAGCAGTCTAAGTGCTGGGGTAAATCATTAATAAAGATCAAAAACAGGGTAGGACCGATCACGCTACCCTGGAACACTGATAACTAGAGTTCGGATCTATATGCAAAAAAAAATTATTTATGTTTAAGAACCAAAAATTGCAACCATGTATCATGTTATTAACTCGAAAAGTGAAGGCTAGGTAGAAATCTACTACTTGAAACGTATGTGCTCGTTTCTTCTGACGATGTCTTGTCTACATTTCTTGAGCACCATAGATGATACATGTTAAAACGTGACAACCAAACAAGTGTCATTGTTTACTATCCATTTATAACATTCATTTATATAGTTATAGTATGAAACTAGGAAATAAATACCAAGAACAAATACGAAATAAATTCGTGATAAATCAAGAGCTTTCCAACGAATGGAAAACGATTTTTGTCCGATGAAAATGAAAGAAGTTTCATTTCCCTAGCAACTACTCGGTTGTACGTGAAAACCACTATGCATTGTGCGCGAAAAAATTTGACGCTTAAAATTGTCGCTCAAATTTGACGCTCAAAATTGACGCGCAAAATCGACTCGCAAAAAATGCTAGTACCCCAGGGCTAAAACATGATACAATACATGTTAATAGCTGAAATATGCAACAAAAGTTAGCAAAATATGCAAAAAATTCAAAATAATATGCAAGTTGAAATTTTGGTTCAATTTTTTCGGTTTTCAAGTTTTTATTGAGAAGTCTAATACGGGAATGAGCAATGTAACCCCAAACTCTTAATCATTCATCTATATTTTATAAAATTACATAAAACTGTACAATATTAAATAAAATTTACAGTGATTAAAATTTCAATGTGTAGGTGTAGGTACAGATTAATTTCCCTGGACTGTCAACACTTTTTCGAGGTTTTCGACTGTGAAATTCCTCCGTCGGTCTGATAGTCATTTTCAGCGCGGAAAAGGATCTTTCAACGTCGCAGCTGACAACAGGAAGGAATTTTAACTTGGGGATTTCTCCAGGAGTGAGTCCGTTGAGGTCAATTCCAGTAGGTGTATCTTCCTTCTTTAATATAGCTGCGACAGTTTTAATTGTGGTCCATCCAGGATTGCGGGCTAGTACAGCATTCAGCTTCTCTCTCACTTTTTCGCCGATATGTCCAGGCCAACTCTTACTCAATTTGAGAAGCCCTTCGATGATTTCCACAGCCTGCCAAAGTGGCATCTCCGACTTCTCTAGAGATGCTATGGTTGCAGGAAGCTCACCAAAATCGGTCGGGGAAAACCCGGTCAACTACCCGGAGAGATCGAAAGGGCAGTCATACAAAGGCACGTATAAGACCTTTCACATGACCGTAGATCGGAAATTTCAGTGTAGGTACGCAGATATTTATTAGAAATATGCCATTTATATGCAAAACTCTGTAACATATGCAGATGCATATAATATGCAAAAAACAGCAAAATATGCACGAATATGCCATTTTAAATTCAATTTTAAAACATCTCCAAATACCTTAATTCGGATAAGTATGACACTTTCTATTGAAAAAACCTGATATGCAAAATATGCAAAATCCGAACTCTACTGATAACTCACCCAGGCCCTGAAACTCCGACTGTCACCAAGACTCTCTGGTCTCTATCCGAGAGAAAAGACGCAACAAGAGTTACAGCCTCCGGAGGAAAATTGCATCTAGATAACTTCTTTAAAAGTATCAAAACAATGCAATCAAAACATTTCGCTACATCGACACATACTCCCGATAAATAGTTTCCATCCAAAACTTTTTCCAAAATATGGTTGTTAAGAGGCAATACAGCATTCTCAGTAGACCTAGATGTTCTGAAGCTGAATTGGGTATCATCAAAGAGGTGGTTTCCGTCAAAAAATGAGCAAATTTGATTATTAATACCTTTCTCAACAATTTTCGAAAATATAGGCAACTTTGATATTGGGCGGAAATGGCTAATATCATTTGTACTGCCCTTTTTATGAAGGGGAATAACTTCTGCTGTTTTAAGAACCTTGGGAAAGCGACAGTAATGGATTGATGTTAATTAAATGAGTCAGTGGATAAATGAATGCAAGCGATGCATGTTTTATCATTTTGGGGCTAAGCCCTAAGTAATCGCAACCATTACTGTTCCGCAGTTCTGAATAAAATCCAGTACCATATTCGTTCAATTGATGAGAAATTAAATATAGGTAATCTAGTGGGAACGTCGAAAAGTAGGGGGTCGCTGTTAGCCGCAGGCAAACTATTAACCTTTTTTTTTTTGCCACATTACAAAAATAATCATTAAATTCCTTTGCCGTGAATCCTGATTCCTGTGCAGTTGGTTTCTTGGCACAACTCTTATTGATCAAGTTCCACATTTTCCTCACTGGGTTAACTAACTGCTAAAGTCGCAAACAATTGACATTAAAATCACTGAAAGTGGTATGGAAGGGTCAGTAAAGACAGAAAAATGCCATTTCAGTGGTTTTTCCTACAGAATATGGGTCAGATTTGGATTTTTGGGGGGTCTTAGTTGGTATTATGGGCTAAAATTATTATTAATTGACCTGACAGTGTGGGATGGTGATTCACGACAGAAAGAGGAATATTTTGGTGATAAGTGAATTTTTCACACACAAAAATGGTGGGTCAAATTTGACTTTATAAGGGCCAATAATCGTTAAAAATGGGTCAACGTTGAGGCGCCCACAGTTCGACGTCTCACGTCACCGGGCCGTCATCTCGAAGTTTCTTGGGGGTAAATATCCTGCTGGATTTGAGGTTTGTTCTCAGTTTTAAGATTGTTGTTACTGTTCAACATGCGTAACGAAAAAAAAAAATTCGTTGCCGTAGGGGGCGTCTAGCCGTCAGTGGTTTGTGTTCATGACGGTACGTTTATTGTCGAATGAAATCTGGGGGACACCCCCCCCAGACCCCCGGATTATAACAGTTTAGATCAAAGATCAAAGCAAGGAAACATGGAACATGTTTTTCGAATAGGTACATGATAACAGAGGATATGGAGATATGTAGAAAAACGTCTGCCAATTCGAGTAGGCACTATAGCTTCCTCACTTGAATCACATGAACGTATGATACGGGCCCATCTGCGATCCAACCCGCGTGTACCCTCAAAATTTCATCTCTCTGCGACTATTTTTCGCGTAGTTAGAAGCGTTGTAAGGAAACGGTCAACATTACATGTTTGCGCATGCGCAGAGGGAAATTACAGTAAGATTCCAATGAAGTTCATACGGAACCATCGATGTGTTATACTGATCGACCCTCCAAATGTGAACTCACTTCAACGATAATTAAGGTAGTTATGGGCACTCCAAGTATTTCACGTTTGCACATGCGCAGACTAAACGATTTTCATGATTTTGAAACGGGACCATCTGCGATCCAACCCGCGTATACCCTCAGAATTTCAGCTCTACGTCTATTCATCGCGTAGTTAGAAACGTTACAAGGAAATGGTCAACATTTCATGTTCGCGCATGCGTAGATCAAAGTTACATTACCATTCCAATGAAACTGATTTGGAACTACCAAAGTATTATTCCTGACCGACCCTCGAAGTTTGAATTGATTTCAACGATATTTAGGGTAGTTATGGGTGTTACAATTATTTCACGTTTGCGCATGCGCAGACGAAAGTTACGGTACTTTACAAATGATTTTGGTATGGGACCATCTGTGACTCAACCCGCACCTACCCTCGAAATTTCAGCCCACTTCGACCATTATTTCGTTACAAGGAATTGACCACAGACAGACAGACACGGATCCAAATATGTTCCTCGATGTCTGAAACGGAAAATGGTATTCGGAAATTTTCATTTTGGAGGACATGAACCTTTTTTTTTACTCAATCACGAATCCAAGGCTTCCCTGCCTTCAGTAGTGAGGAAGCAAAAACACGTCGTGGGATTTCCAAGCCTGGGACCAGCGACCTAACGCAATGTCATGTAATACACGTCCTCAGCTGCTTTTGGCGTTTTTCGGGTAGGTGGAGCCCCCTCGGCAGTTTTCGGCGGAGCGGGGTCTCGCCATGCTCTCCTCGGAGTTGGGTGGCAGGAGTGGGGTAGAGGGAGAACTGTGCTGGGTGACGGGGAGGGGAGCCGAGTTCCTGGACGCGGACGTTTTCGAGCCTGGTTTACTCCCGTAAAAACACGTTCCATGTTAGACCCGATTGAGGAAGTGCGGACATCCAAAATCTTAACCCCCGCTCCACTCAAAAATGGAGACTGAACAACATCTGGAGTAAAATAAATTGGAGAGGATTGTAAAACAACTGATGAGAAATGGGTTTATATTTTTACATTAGACGTTAATAATTATTATATGCATAGTCCTCATTTCCCAAACGACTGATGCTTTGCACTGTTCTTCGACGGATTCATGACGGATGAAACTCGGTTCGAGATGTGAATAGGAATCACGGACCGTCAATGACCGATCTCGGCCGCTGGGATCTCGTGACGGCCTGTTGTGAAGGGACCTTTATTAGTTAGAGAGCCAGTGGCCTCCTAATTTAACCGGAAGATGTATAGCTGTAATCCCCCTAAATCGAAGGGGCTTGATGCCCTGAAACGAGATCCGCGAGTCAGCCACTCCCTACCCGGGGAATTATTATAGAAATTTTGAATTCAATTTTCAAAATTTTGGCTCCTAATTTAACCGAAAGATAAATGGTTGAAATTTGTTTCAAAATGTAGGTTTCTGATCACTGGTTTAGGATTCAGGGCGACTGACGACCGATCCTGGGCCAATTTACTAACTGACGCGTTCAAATTTGGTTAAAATGTGCATCTAATTTAACCGAGAGATAAATGGCTGGGTTTTTTTTTCAAAACGACCAGCATGCAGCCCTAAATAACATTGTGCAACGACTGACGGCGCCAGCTGGGCAGATTTCATAACTGACGACAATTTAAATTTCGGTTGACCGAAACTTAACCGAGAGATAAATGGTTGAATTTTGTTTCAAAATGTAGGTTTTCTGTTAGTGACCCAGGATTGAGGGCGACTGACGGCCGATCCCGGGCCAATTTAGTAACTGACGCGTTCAAATTTGGTTAAATTGTGCATCTAATTTAACCGAGAGATAGGTAAATGGCTGGGGTTTTTTTCAAAACGACCAGCATGCAGCCCTAAATAACATTGCGCAACGACTGACGGCGCCAGCTGGGCAGATTTCATAACTGACGACAATTTAAATTTCAGTTGACCGAAACTTAACCGAGAGATAAATGGTTGAATTTTGTTTCAAAATGTAGGTTTTCTGTTAGTGACCCAGGATTGAGGGCGACTGACGGCCGATCCCGGGCCAATTTAGTAACTGACGCGTTCAAATTTGGTTAAATTGTGCATCTAATTTAACCGAGAGATAAATGGCTGGGGTTTTTTCAAAACGACCAGCATGCAACCCTAAACCACAATACAACAACGACTGACGGCGGTAGTTGGGCAGATTTCATAACTGACCACAATTTAAATGTCGGTTGATCGAAACTTAGCCGAGAAGTAAATGGTTGCATTTTGTTCCAAAATGTAGTATGTTTTCTGTTACTGGTCTAGGATTCAGGGCAACTGACGACCGATTCCGGGTCAATTTAGTAACTGACGCGTTCAAATTCGGTTAATTGTTCAAATGATTTCCCGCTTACGTCTGAAATGGATGCAATTGTATAAAATGACAGTTCAACATTTTCGTACAGGGGAACAAATGAACACTGTGGAACAGAAGAAGATTTTTCTGCTCCTCATCCAATTATGAATCATCTGAAACAATAAAACCAAAAACTTTTAGTTGGAAAAAAATACATTTAGCGTGGTTGTACATGGGCACTGTTTGAAATACTACTTCCAGTGAACCTGCAGGGTCATCCTTCGAACGTTAGGCTTATAGTCCTCAAAAAATCCGTTCAAAAATGCCAAATTTTTGTCGACTCGAAACGATAACTTCCAAAGACAGGATCCAGTTTTTTTTTCTTTGGAAAGCAGAAATGTCTGCAGTACCTACTAAAATTTCGTTCAAAAATTCTGGAAAGATTTTCCAAAAAAAATAGTATAATGTATAACACATCACATTTTATTGTAGTAATGAAAATTACCTGAGTCAGAAGTATGTTCTCTGCCAGAACATCGGTTTCAAAAGCGAGGTGAGCGAGGTTTTGTTCGATAGTTTTTCTAACGAATATTACTGAATAAGATAGACTTACATATTTGGTGAAGTCAATAACCAACGAGTGTTCTTGCGTGACGAAATCCTTGTATTTCGGAACTTACAGAAATGGAAACGAATATTATAACTTTTAGTAACACTGAAAGGCTGTGTAGCTGAAGGCGGAGCAGAACAGAGTGGGGCGACTGCATTTCAAGAACAAAAGAGTTGGAAGATATGCCAACTTGATCACATGCGGAACTACTTTGTTTCGAATATTCGGAATTATACATATTAAACTGAAGAGTACAATTATACTGAATAATTATATGGTTATCTAGTTAGAATTATACATCGGATTATTTAGATTAATATGTATTGTTATTCAACAGAGAGTGAGCTATTTCATGGAGGAAGAACACATCTATTAGTTTGTTGGATATGCTATAGGAGCGCTGTTGTACATACAATGTCTTGCCGAGAAGACCACTTTTCTAACATTCTCCAATATCGTCATCGTCATTAGCATCTTCATCGTCAACATTATCGTCATTGTAGTTCCAGCTGGCATCAAGGTAATTTCTGTTTTCCTAGATGTCATCAATGTTGGGAGGTCCCATCCCTCCGCAAAACCGGACTGCTTCTTTCCATGACTATCCACCCATGATTATCTGCCTTGCTTGTAGGTTCAAACTGGCAATGCCCTAGAATCAATGCTCCACAACCCTCCCAGAAGAGCTCTTTTAATTTTTTCGTTCGGTTCAGCCTGGTCGGGGGGAATGGTGCTAGGACTGAAGGACTTGTCAAATTTGAGTTCCGGTTCATTTGAGTTTTTAGGCAAAATAGCTCTGCAAAATAGCTCATGTCGGGCTTCATTGACCTTTTTTGTCCCCCGCACTCCATACATTCTGCATACGAATTCATGCAGAATTTCATATAGGTATGTCTTTCTCAATGATACTGTCTGCAAGATTTTCGAATACACGAATGAAGCGAGGATCACTCGCAAGGAAAGAGAGTATTTTTCCCTTTTCTGAAAAATGCTGGAATAAGGCCGCAACCAGTGAATGTATGAAATGCTGTCAATGCCCTAGATAATTCTTTACCTTGTGTAGTTTACAGAGAAGTGACGTTTATGAGAATTTTCGAGCCTGAAGTGGCAGTTCGTATTTGGACCAGTGCGGAGACGACCAACATGTCTCTGTCAAAAGAACGGACTAGCATATTCTCATGGTATTGCATGTGAGCAAGGTTGGAAATAATGCGCGTACAGCCTCTTCGTAGTCGCATTTGTGTTAAAATACACGGGTGTCAGGCAAAAATGGTGGGTTCCATTTCTTCCCTTTCTAAATATTCAATAAAAAACTTAACGTAGGACTCCTTGAAATACGGATTTGATGATAGTGCTTTACCAGAATCAGCCGGTCTTTGTTGTTCAGGGTCCAATATTTGACACGCAACTGGAGCATTACTTCGCCGGTTTTCGCCTCTCTTACCGAAAAATGAAATGAACTTCCCATACAGGCTGAACAAACAGCACTGCAAACAGCATCTGTCTTGCCGATATGTTTTTGACAGATACTTGAATCCTTCACTGAAGGCTGCAAAGAAGCGAAAAATGTTACTCGTTTCAGAAAAATAACAGCTCAATATTCAGGAAAGAAGAGACAACTCAAATGCGACTACGAAGAGGCTGATGAGCGCATTATTTTCAACCTTGCTCACATGCAAGACCATGAGAATATGCTAGTCCGTTGTTCTGATGTCGAATGTTAGCAACGCACTGGTCCAAATAGGAACTGCCACTTCAGGCTCGAAAATTCTCATAAACGTCACTTCTCTGTAAAATACTCAAGGTAATGAATTATCTAGGGCATTGACAGCATTTCATACATTCACTGGTTGCGGCCATATTCCAGCATTTTTCAGAAAAGGGAAAATACTCTCTTTCCTTGCGAGTGATCCTCGTTTCATTCGTGTATTCGAAAATCTTGCAGACAGTATCATTGAGAAAGACATACCTATATGAAATTCTGCATGAATTCGTATGCAGAATGTATGGAGTGCGGGGGGACAAAAAAGGTCAATGAAGCCCGACATGAGCTATTTTGCAGAGCTATTTTGCCTAAAAACTCAAATGAACCGGAACTCAAATTTGACAAGTCCTTCAGTCCTAGCACCATTCCCCCCGACCAGGCTGAACTGAACGAAAAAAATCAAAAGAGCCCTTGTGGGAGGGTTGTGGAGCATTGATTCTAGGGCATTGCTAGTTTGAACCTACAAGCAAGGCAGATAATCATGGGTGGATAGTCATGGAAAGAAGCAGTCCGGTTTTGCGGAGGGATGGGACCTCCCAACATTGATGACCTCTTGGAAAACAGAAATTACCTTGATGCCAGCTGGAACTACAATGACGATAATGTTGACGATGAAGATGCTAATGACGATGACGATATTGGAGAACATACTTCTGACTCAGGTAATTTTCATTACTACAATAAAATGTGATGTGTTATACATTATACTATTTTTTTTTGGAAAATCTTTCCAGAATTTTTGAACGAAATTTTAGTAGGTACTGCAGACATTTCTGCTTTCCAAAGAAAAAAAAACTGGATCCTGTCTTTGGAAGTTATCGTTTCGAGTCGACAAAAATTTGGCATTTTTGCACGGATTTTTTGAGGACTGTAAGCCTAACGTTCGAAGGATGACCCTGCAGGTTCACTGGAAGTAGTATTTCAAACAGTGCCCATGTACAACCACGCTAAATGTATTTTTTTCCAACTAAAAGTTTTTGGTTTTATTGTTTCAGATGATTCATAATTGGATGAGGAGCAGAAAAATCTTCTTCTGTTCCACAGTGTTCATTTGTTCCCCTGTACGAAAATGTTGAACTGTCATTTTATACAATTGCATCCATTTCAGACGTAAGCGGGAAATCATTTGAACAATTAACCGAATTTGAACGCGTCAGTTACTAAATTGACCCGGAATCGGTCGTCAGTCGCCCTGAATCCTGGACCAGTAACAGAAAACATACATTTTGGAACAAAATGCAACCATTTACTTCTCGGCTAAGTTTCGATCAACCGACATTTAAATTGTGGTCAGTTATGAAATCTGCCCAACTACCGCCGTCAGTCGTTGTTGTATTGTGGTTTAGGGTTGCATGCTGGTCGTTTTGAAAAAACCCCAGCCATTTATCTCTCGGTTAAATTAGATGCACAATTTAACTAAATTTGAACGCGTCAGTTACTAAATTGGCCCGGGATCGGCCGTCAGTCGCCCTCAATCCTGGGTCACTAACAGAAAACCTACATTTTGAAACAAAATTCAACCATTTATCTCTCGGTTAAGTTTCGGTCAACTGAAATTTAAATTGTCGTCAGTTATGAAATCTGCCCAGCTGGCGCCGTCAGTCGTTGCGCAATGTTATTTAGGGCTGCATGCTGGTCGTTTTGAAAAAAACCCCAGCCATTTATCTCTCGGTTAAATTAGATGCACAATTTAACCAAATTTGAACGCGTCAGTTACTAAATTGGCCCGGGATCGGCCGTCAGTCGCCCTCAATCCTGGGTCACTAACAGAAAACCTACATTTTGAAACAAAATTCAACCATTTATCTCTCGGTTAAGTTTCGGTCAACCGAAATTTAAATTGTCGTCAGTTATGAAATCTGCCCAGCTGGCGCCGTCAGTCGTTGCACAATGTTATTTAGGGCTGCATGCTGGTCGTTTTGAAAAAAAAAACCCAGCCATTTATCTCTCGGTTAAATTATATGCACATTTTAACCAAATTTGAACGCGTCAGTTAGTAAATTGGCCCAGGATCGGTCGTCAGTCGCCCTGAATCCTAAACCAGTGATCAGAAACCTACATTTTGAAACAAATTTCAACCATTTATCTTTCGGTTAAATTAGGAGCCAAAATTTTGAAAATTGAATTCAAAATTTCTATAATAATTCCCCGGGTAGGGAGTGGCTGACTCGCGGATCTCGTTTCAGGGCATCAAGCCCCTTCGATTTAGGGGGATTACAGCTATACATCTTCTGGTTAAATTAGGAGGCCACTGGCTCTCTAACTATATAGGGAAGTCGGGGAATCTTCTACACAACACGTCCCACCCAAAAACCTCCTCCGCTACTTGTTAGGAAAATATTCACGAAGGACATAATTCGTTTGTAATCGAGTAAACCTACCTAATATTATTTAACTGTTTATTCATGACTGATTTACCGTTTAATCTGGTATTGTTGTATTTGATTATGACCCCCCCCCCCCCCCCCCCACGGCTTCGCCACTGGTTCCCTAGCAATGATATCTGGGCTGGATGTATACCGTTTCATACTGGTTGAACCCTTTGGTGCACAGGAACGGCTGGACGTTCAATGCTCCGGGTGGTCTAAAAAAAATTCTTTACTTTGAGATCGATTTAAAAACGTAAAAAAAGATACCCGTCTGTTGAAACTTTTCGAGCTGCGGACATACGTTTTTATTCCATTTTCGAATTCTACGTTTCCTGCTCGATTTTGCAGCTTTTATTACACAGTTCGTTAGTGAAAATAATAAAACAAAAAACTATATTTTAAAAGAAATGGCCGTGATTGCCACTCACCTCCAATCCCCTCTCCCATTCAACGAATAGCTCCGAAGTGCGGTGAAATACAGTGGAGAATGAAGTCTAATAATTGCGCTTACCAGACCAATTAACTACCTGCCCACACAGCAATTCATTTGAAACCACAACGCTGCCGATCAGTTTACACTCCGAATATTTCTTGCTCGCTATTAGTTCCAGATTGAATATCGTTAATAATAGCTAACTTTGAAATTTGCCGCTTGATTTGCGAATTAGGGTTTGGAAACGTTGATTCAGTTCCTGTCATTGGAATTATGGCAAACTTCGCATATGAGGAAGGGTTCATGGTTATCGTATACTACCTGAAATAGGCGTTTCTGACCACCGTATAGTAATTATTTGATTTAGTGCCAACAATTTATGATGCGCAGTTTGTCTGAAGATCGTCAAATCGAAGACCCAAGGCTTAGGCAGTTAGGCCACTTGTTGCTTGAGTGTGAACGAAAAGAATCAATGATGATGATACAGAAAGATACAGATACAGTATACATCTTACATCCAGCTCAGCTTGCTAGGGAGCACCTCATTATATTCATGCATGACTGTATGAAACCGAGTTGGTTGTTCTGTGGTATTATTTCATTTGAAAAATGGTGGTTATTTTGAATTTTGCTGATATGTACTTTTTGTAACTTGAATAAACGTTATGCTTCATGAACAACAGATAATTAATTATTAAATTCTTGACTCCACCGCATATTTATGAAACTGTATGTATTTATACAAGTGAAAACACAGCTGTACAAGCCACTCAGAGGCGATAGCAGCAGTGTGGGGGGACCATAAACGCAGGGAACACTCAAGTACTCCGCGCAGCCTTCTTCTCCTTCTACCACATGGATGCTAGGCAGCATCCCCACGCTTCAATCATGGATGTTTTTACAACTTGAGGCAATCCTGAACAGTGACGTCATCAAATCGTTTCCGATTTTGGTTTATTATTTTTATCAATATACTTGAAATAGAGCATGGGAAAAAAAGACCCCTCTCAAAATTTGATGGTTTCTGTTTCAAGGTACGGAGAATCTAAAAATAGAATAAAAACCGCTGAAAATTGTTTAATAATTTGCTGCGGGTTTTATTCTATTTTTAGATTCTCCGTACCTTGAAACAGAAACCATCAAATTATGAGGGGGGGGGGGGGTGTCTTTTTTTCCCATGCTCTATTCCAAAGTTTATTGATTAAAATAATAAACCAAAATCGGAAACTATTTGATGACGTCACTGTTCAGGATTGTCTCAAATTGTTAAAACATCCATGATTGAAGCGTGGGGATGCTGCCTAGCATCCATGTGGTAGAAGGAGAAGAAGGCTGCGCGGAGTACTTGAGTGTTCCCTGCGTTCATGGTCCCCCCACACTGCTGCCATCGCCCAATTCTCTGAGTGGCTTGTACAGCTGTGTTTTCAAGCTTCGTCACGGGCAGGTCGTGAAACGGTGTGAAAACTAGCGACACAAAACACTGTAAGAGCGCAGAATTTTCGGAACTGAAATTTGATATGGAGCTTTCTTAGGACTGTTGGGTACAAATAACAAGATAGGGTCCCTCCCCAATCAGCTGTGTGAGCCCTTCGAAGCTTAAATTTGACAGGTAGCCTCCTTAGGACTGCTGGGTACGTATGACAGGATGGGGGAATTGGCCACAGACGACAGATAGGCAGGCAGGCAGACAGACAGACACGGAACCACATATATGTTCGTTGAAGTCTGAAAAGATGCGAGTGGGAATTTTCATTTTGGAGGACATCATTTTTGCTTCCTCACTACCGAAGGCAGGGAAGTCTTGGATTCTTGATTGAGTGAAAAAAAAATTATGTCTTCCAAAATGAAAATTTCCCCTTCCATTTTGCGTTCCAGACATCGAGGAACATTTTTGGGTCCGTGTCTGTCTGTGGTAATTCCTTGTAACGCCCATAACTACCCGAAATAATGGTCGAAATAGGCTGCAATTTGGAGGGTAGGTGCGAATTGGATCACAGACAGTCCCATACCAAAATCATTGAAAAAGTACGGTAACTTTCGGCTGCGCATGCGCAAACGTAAAATACTTGAAAAGCTCATAACTACCCTAAATATAGTTGAAATGAGTTCAAACTTAGAGGGTCGATCAGGAATAATACTTTAATAGTTCGTCTGCGCATGCGCGAACATGAAATGTTGACCATTTCCTTGTTACGCTTCTAACTACGCGAAAAACAGTCGTGCAGAGCTGCAATTTTGAGGATACTCGCGGGTCGGATCGCAAATGGTCCCGTTTAAAAATCATGGAAATCGTTTCGTCTGCGCATGCGCAAACGTGAAATACTCGAAACGCCCGTAGGTAACTACTTTAAATATCGTTGAAATGAGCTCAGATTTGGAGGCTCCATCAAAAATAATTCTTTGATGGTTCCATTAGAATTTCATTCGTCTGCGCATGCGCGAACATGAAATGTTGCACATTTTCTTGTAACGCTTCTAACTGCGCGAAAAATAGTCGTAGAGAGCTGTCATTTTGAGGGTTCAAGTGGGTTGGATCGCAGATGGTCCCGTGTCAAAATGAAACTACTCAACTATTCTATACGTTCATGTGATTCAAATGAGGAAGCTGTACTGCCTACTCGAATTGGTGGACGTTTTTTCGACTCTTGCACGAATACAAAGCTTCCCTAGCTTCGGCAGTGAGGAAGCGAAATGTGGTGATGGGGGGGGGGGGGGGGCTGCCTGCGTATGAGATGTGGTGTGCTGAATGATAAAGATACAAATATATAGCTTTCCATCGAGTGGTTGATTCATACATTGATCTAAAAAATAATGTGTATGTAGCTACACTGCAGCGAGTCATGGGCACGATGATCTTTGGAAAGTTTTAAAACTATTATGATAGGATCTTTCGTAATGAACATTCATTCCGAGAGTGAAACTTGACAGCTTGATGTAAGTCGAGAGATTATACACGTCAAGTTAATCAACAGTTGGTTAGTTATCAGCTACAAGTGTCGTCTGTTGCTCGTTTGATAAAGGCCAATATTTAAAATTCATTGCTTTACCCGTCATTCTGTACCTTTCTTTCTATTCATACTAATTGCTTGATGTTTTGTGACCTCATCAATTCTCAGGAACTTGTTTGACGACAATAAACATTTCATATGAGTCAAATCGCGATTACGTGGGACGGTCGGATTGTTGTTGTCCATCCGGATTTGGGAGCGTCATTACATGAGGGAGCCAGCGTTTCGTTTCATTTGCTGTACTATTTGCTGTTTTCTGCAAAACAAATTATGCTATACGTACACCTAACGCGCTCGAAAACTTGATATTGAACTATACCTTATTTTATCTAATCCAACAGGTGCCTCCACAGGTTGTTGTGTCAACTGTACGTCAACAGTAAAAAGTGCACTCCCACCCCGTAGTCCATATTATTTTCTTTCGTGAACTCCACAATCCACAACTGTGGTGAGGAATGGCAGTTTTATGTTCATGAAGATCAATCGTCTAGAACCAGATTGCTCGCCGGAAAACCAGTTTTTTCAGTAGCCATTGTATGAAAAAGGTTAGGTACCCTTTTTTATTTGAGTACACATAGATGACAATGTTCGCCAAACTTTTGCAGTCCTACACTGTTATCGTTCTGAAGACAAATTCTTAACAAATTTCCGAGGGATTCCTTCTGTAAATAAAAAATTCTGAGGGTTCCGATTTTAGGATTTCTTTGGGTCATCCGGAGTTTTTGACCAGCCGTCCGGTCACAGTATGGGAGGGAGGTGGAAGGGGTTGTGGGTCCTGGTAAATTGGTAATAATTGTTTTAAAAAAATTACATTTACACATTCTATCATAATATTTACTACACAATATTAAGCTACTACATAATATTAAGTACAAAAATTTACCTAAACTTATTTGGATAAATATTCATTCTGATATTTTTACATTCTACCGTAAACAGCATTTACATCCAAAGTCGTCTCAGTCCGTCAACAATGCTAAATCAATTTTAAGAAATGAATCAAAAGAAGAATGAAGTAAAACAATTCACAATTCCGTTACACACGCAATCGCGGCTGTCACTCGTGTCAAACGTGCACAGATACTCAGCGTTTCTATGTGCCTGAGGTAACCTGGGTTGTCTTTAATGTAGATCTGCATGAACTCTACCGTCTTCCTATCCTTGATAGGGGAAAATACTCTTTTATTATGGGACCCATTATTCGTCCAAGCCCGCTCACCTTCCGCTCGTGGCTCGTATTGTGGAGGTTCCTCCATCTCGAGCTCCTCGTGGATGAGAGAGACATTCTCAGTGTTCATCTCTCGCTAAGGGTCCTTCATTTGGATTAATAACGGATGCGTACCTAAATCGCATTTAGAATTCTTTCAGTACCACCTTGTCATCATCGTGTAGGAATATTCTCCGTCTCCTCTTGATAGAATACAAACGAACTGAATATAGCATATTGTGAAGTGTATAGCAACACTTCAAGTCAACGATGCTATCGCAACATTGGATTGCTATAGCATAGTCTTGGGAAATTCGCTAAAATTGAAATTTTATGACAGTAATTGGTTAGAAACGTACCTTATTATTAGATATCGAAGAAAAGTCGTTGCTCTGAATCCAACGAGGTTCAACAAATAACTGAGGGTAAGCTCAGTCAGTGGAGTTTACATAATATTGATGTGCGCACACATTGCTCTTCAAGATCATTCAGTGTTGGATTATGATAATGAGCTTCTTGGTAATCCTTGTTGCCGCACTAGTCGCTCTCGTATGTTACACTGACACGAATATTTTAGATCGGAGGTTATTCAAATTTTTATGTTTATCCCAGCTCAATAGTAAATGTGTGAAACTAGAAGCGGTTTTTGCTTGATGTTTTAGACTTTACATGAAATATGCCCATACATCCGAAGTGACTTGAAACTCCTCATTCGATCTGTCACGATTGTTCTAACATCAAAATTTGGATCTGGCAGTGGTACACTCAAGGTAGCCCCTTTTAATTAGACAAGTCTGTCAAAATGCTCATTTTGCAGAATACGCATCGTCATTTTGGTGATGATGAGGAAATTTCAAACTGATTTATATCCTGTGACGTTATCGATTATCCTCTTTCATACATACCTCAAGATAATGCCACACGCAGTATTTCCACCCGTTTATGGTCTAGTTGAGGCGCCAGTAGGCCCCTTTTCCTTCCAATTGAACTTTCATTCTAGTAACCTTGTCGATAGACGAAATTAGGTGCCGTGGAAGACGTTAGGAAGTCTGTAAATGTATAAATCCCAATTTGAATATATTCGAAATTAGATTTTAAACAGTTAACAGCTTTTTCAATGCTATAAAAGTATTCTCTAAATATTTCTGAATGTGAAAATTTTGATACACATACTGAATTTTTATCAAAACTTGATTAATCTTATTTGGCGTTTGCTTTTCGGTTTATTATTTTCAATGAACCTTTGAAATCGAGCATGAAAAAAAAAAAAAATCAGTCATGCAGCATGACTTAATGAGCGAATTTTCAAAGAAATATTCGAATTAATGGCTATGGTTTTGAATAAAGGAAAACTTCGGTCTAAAATTTGGTTTTCTATGTATATTCTCTTCGTATTTATTTTAATTTGTACGTTTTGTCCATCCTGATTCTACCGTTTGTTTATTACGTAATTGTACTAAGTGCTTATTTATTTGATCGCTGTGGGTAAATTCAAGGAGTTGTACTAATCGTTTGCCTCCCCCTTTTTTGCTTCGAACTCTCGTCTTCAATTAATACTTCTCACATTTTTCAATCTGACCACTCTAAGGGGGTGGGGGTAAGAGTTTAAAGATTATCCTAGTTTTGGGTAATTTTTGCGCACTTTAAATGCTCTAATTTAAGAACGGATTTAGATATCTAAAATCCGATTTCACTATCGTGTTCAGCGTGCAAAAACCTTTAAAATGAGGGGTCACTTGTTAGAAAATAACATTTTGGGGATTTTTGGGTAATTTTTGCGCACTTTAAATGCTCTAATTTGAGAACGGATCAAGATATCTAAAATCCGATTCCACCATCGTGTTCAGCGTGCAAAAACCTTTAAAATGAGGGGTCACTTGTTGGAAAATAACATTTTGGGGATTTTTGGGTAATTTTTGCGCACTTTAAATGCTCTAATTTGAGAAAGGATCAAGATATCTAAAATCCGATTCCACCATCGTGTTCAGCGTGCAAAAACCTTTAAAATGAGGGGTCACTTGTTAGAAAATAACATTTTGGGGATTTTTAGGTAATTTTTGCGCACTTTAAATGCTCTAATTTGAGAACGGATCAAGATATCTAAAATCCGATTCCACCATCGTGTTCAGCGTGCAAAAACCTTTAAAATGAGGGGTCACTTGTTGGAAAATAACATTTTGGGGATTTTTGGGTAATTTTTGCGCACTTTAAATGCGCCAAAACCCTCCTTAGAGTAGGCCAATTTCGCCCATCTTCGAACTTAGCCTTTCGATTGCCAAGATAGATTTTTTGTGCAAATTTGAGCTGTTTATCTCAATTCTATCGAGAGTTATCGTCTGGAGTGACACATATATAAATAAATATATATATAAATATATATATATATATATATATATATATATACATATAAAAAAGTGTTAAATTTCAGGAATCGTTTTAGAATGGTCTGAAACGGATTTCTATGAAGAAAATTTCCAAAAATTTATATTATTTAAATTTCGAAGCCATTGCAATAGCTTCATTTTCTTTGAAAATTCGCTAAAATAAAAAAATTACACCCCCCCCCCCCTCAAAATTTGTTGGTTTCCGTTTCAAGGTATGTAGAATCCGAAAATAGAGTTAAACGTGCTTTGTTACCATGAACCAAAATTAATGAAATTTGGTTTGTAGGTATCATTTGGTGTCTAGTTGGTCCGCGAAGCTCGGCGTTACTGTCAGTCATCTCTAAGGGGTGGAAAATAGGGATTGATGTTTCCAGAACGCCGTAGCTCGAAAACTTTCAATAGAAGGGTATGCTTTTTAAATTTACCTTAAACTAAACAATTTTTTGAGGCCACCCGGAGTATTGTACGAAAAGCTTCGTCAACATGATCGTGAATGAAAGGGTATAAATCCGGCCCAGATATCATTGATGGGGAATGTATGAAGTCGAGTTTTCGTTGTTCTGTGGTATGATTTCATTTGAAGAATGACGGCTCTTTTGGATTTTGTTGATAATTTATTATGTACTTTTGTAACTTGAACAAACGTTACGTTTCATGAATAACAGCAAAAAATGTTGGACTGAATTATTGTACTCCAGTACTCGATTTAGGGCATTCCTCGGGGGAGCTCGAGGGTAGATACTGACCACAGAAAACAGTGATCTACACAGAATGTGCATCTACAGGTAAACAATAAACCGTTGTGTAACAATTTGCAGCGTTTTTTGCACATCGGCATTTCCAACTAGAGTGAAAAAACGCTCTGAAACACCCGATTCTACTATAAATAATCGAAATGAGCTGGGATTTTGGGCGAATCCCCCATCTTCATCATTAATCGACTACCCACACAGGCAAACAACATATTTTCTTTGAGACCGCAGTGTCTGTAATAAAAGGATGATCGTAATTCGAAGTTTAAATTTTGAAGATAGGTGTAGCATTCAAGTTCTAGGATGTGGGAGTCTGTCGAGCGGTAGGTAGGTAGTTGAAATTATGTAGGTATCTTGAACACTTTCAGTCTTTACTACCTAAGGCATCTCCTCTCTTTGATCATAATTCACTGAACCTTCCTTGACATTGGAGCAGAAAATAATGGCACCTGACCGAATGATATCTAACCTGCTGCTCCTTACATCAAACTAATATAAATTTCGGGTAATAGTAAATTACTCACATAACTTTTCCTGGTTGGCGAAGAGAGGAACCAAGTGTTTCGAAATAAAACCAGTTTATCCTGCCGCGGGTGGAGAGCAATACCATTCTAAACGGCATTCGAAGAAGTCGCGAATAATTACATTGGATGGAGCAGAGCAAAAGAAAGTGGAGTGTTTCATTCATTCTATCGGAGAACAATAGCACGTTTCATACCCCTCTAAGGATAATAATTAATGACGCATTAATTTTCTGTTAATTCCGTGGTTAACTTTGTTCTTCGTGCACTGTTTCATTTATCTGATTCTTAATAAAAATCCATCAAGCATATAGGTTGGGAAACTTTGTGTTTCTAAGGATTGTTCGAGTTAAGGATTGAAATTTATCGCAAGAGCGTTGGTTTTATGGTTTCTGAGTGGTAGGTAGGTGCTCTCAAGTAGCTTGTATTTACCCATCGATTGCTATCCGAAAATTCCAGTTGAGTAGCTTTTATATAATAGTAGGTGGATTGCCCGTCCGTCGCACGGTGAACAGGGAGAATTCCGAGTGGCAGTAGGTAGGCCGAAATGGTTTTCGTGTCGTTGGAATAAGCGAGAAAATCTCTTTCCATCATATCGCTGTATGTCTGAACCCCTTCCAAAAGTTATACAGCTTACCCACGCCCTTACAGCGAAATGTAAGCGTTCCACCAAGTTTATGACGAATGCGTCGGGTTTGGATAAATTCATGTGGGTAGCTTGTTACACACCAGTGTTTGAAGAGTACGGCGGGAAAAACCGACTCAAGGTCCGTTCAGTCATTTGGCCATCCACAAAAGACATACAAACTTCGAGCTTCGGTTTATTATTTTCAATAATGAACCTTTGAAATCGATCATGAAAAAAAAAGTGTAACCCCCTCAAAATTTCATGGTTTCTGTCGTGGTATCCTCCCAGAACCACTCCCAGTGAAATTAAGATCTCGCCAAATAAACATAGAAGTGGGGACGGAAGAGGCAGGGGAACCGAGGAACCCAGTGGGGATCCCCACCATCCTCCACTAGCTGGAGGATGGAGGGAGGTAGCCCTAAGGGCTATAAATACTCGCCTCCTTTGCCTTTCCAACCATTCTACGCTCTCCTCTAGTCGAAGACTACTCTCTCTCTCCTCACTCATCTCTCTCCTCAACCTAAAAGATCCTGGGCATGGTGGTAGTCCAGCACTAACCAAACCAGGCAACGCCTCCTAAAAGATCCTGGGCATGGTGGTAGCCTTGTGCTATAACCAAACCAGGCACCTATCCAAAAAGGAACTTAGGCATGGTGGTAGTCTTGCACTATAACCAAACCAGGCAACGCTCCCGAAAAGATCCTGGGCACGGTGGTAGCTCTGCACTATAACCAAACCAGGCATAACCTACCTTAACGCCCCTCGTGGTGAATGCGCGTCACCTACGCATTCACTACAGTTTCCATTTCAAGGTATGTAGAATCCGATAAAAACAAGATCCGTAGATGGGATAAAAACAATTTCTGTACCTGTGCCGTGCGTCCCACTTTCCTTAGTTACCATGAACCAAAATTAATGAAATTTGGTTTGTAGGTCCCCTTCTCGGGTCTAGTTGGTCTGCGAAGCTCGGCATTACTGTCAGTCGTACGGGGTGAAAAACAGGGGTTGAAACTTCTCGAACGCCGCAACTCGAAAACTTTAAATAGAAGGGTATGGTTTTTTATGTTTTTAAATTGATCTCAAACTTAAAAATTTTTTGAGATCACCTGGAGCGTTGTACGTTCAACCGTTCGTTTGCACCGAAAAGCTTCATCAACATGATCGAATGAAACGGTATAAATCCAGCCCAGATATCATTGCTAGGGAGCACCTGATTATAATCTCGGATGTCTGTATGAAGTCGAGTTGGTTGTTCTGTGATATTATTATCGAAGAATGGTGGTTATTTTGAATTCAGTTGGTAGGTTCTTCTTCAATTTGAACAAACGTTAATTATGCTTCATGAATAATAACAAATAATTAATTATAGAATTCTGGATTCCATCGCTCTCCTATGGGAAGCACGAGGGAAGGTGTGTAGTCCTTAGAAAACAGTGATCTACGCAGAAGGGGCATCTATACAGGTAAATAATAAACCGTTGAGTAATAATTTGCAGCGTTTATAGATGAGACTAGCAGGAGGAGCGTTTCATAAATTTCTCATAGCGATTAGTCTGGCGATGAATCTCATCACTACCCTGGAACCCGTCGTGAAATCTTCAACTCGGCTTCCAACAACCCCAGCCACTCCATTCTCAAGATTGGACACACATTTTAACCCTCTTAATTTATTATGAATCACACGAGACGGTAAGAAATGCGAGGGCAATCACCTACCAACCAAGCGATTATTATTATTCAGACGATGAAATCACGATCGTCGAATAAATGCTGAACGTTATGTCCCACATAAATCGTTTTAGTACGGTTGAAACCATCGTGAAAACTTAGTTCCAACAGCACCCACCTTATTGTGGCTTGGGGTCGAAAGTGATCCGCGGCATGCGCTCGATCATAGCGGGCGGTAGTAAATTCCACCAACCAAACCGCTACCTGATAAGGTCACGGATTACAGCTCGAGAGGAGGATGTAAGTTTCACCAACTCGAGAGAAAGGAACGCGATGCCTAAGGTGTAAATTCCACTCATCGGTAGATACATGGGCTGTGCGTTGATGTTTGCCCTGGTGGATGACATCTTCATGATCACGGAGTAGCCGAGTGACTCTTCAGTGCGCTAGCAATGGATGTAGCGGCAACAGTCAGTGAGCGAGGAAAAGTTCAACTCGTCATCGACGGTTTCAAAATTTTCAAACAACGCACAAGTACGGAATGGTGAAGTGAAGTGGAGATGTGTGCAAAAGGAATGCTGTGCTTTCGTTAAAACTCCGTCTGAGACTAGTTAGACGGTGATCGAAAAGCTGTACATCACACTCACGAAGCGCTGTCAGATCAAGTGCTTCAGCGTCAAGAGTTGAGTGCAAGGGCCAAGCGGAAAGCCACAGAATCATTCAGTGACAGGCCGTCGAAAGTCCGCAAAATTCTGACCGAGTCTGACATGAATACAAACGCTCTCAAGGTACGACACCTAATGTTAAACATTTATGTATACAACATAAAACAGAAAACATTAAAAATAAGCATTAAAAAATAAAACAAAAATGCCTTTTACTTTTCCAGAACCAAGATTTATCGTACGCCAAACGCAACCTGTACAATAAGAGAAGAAAGAGGTACCCTGCAGTTCCTAAGTCCTTGAATGAGGTCCATTCTGCACTCAACGCAAAACCTACGAAAACAAGTACAGAAGAAAACTTATTTCTGGTTAATGCCAGTCAGGAAAATTTAGTAATATTTAGCACAGTTTCCAATTTGGATCTCCTGGTATTATCGAATACTGTATACATGGATGGCACATTTCGGTATTGTCCGAAGCATTTTTATCAATAATTGTTTTCATTTCATGGAGAGGTGAATGGAAATTATGTCCCACTTGTTTTTTGCCTTTTACAAAATAAGACCCAAAAAACTTACAACACCTGCTTCAATGTGTTGAGTGACATTTGCGTAGAACACGATTTACATTTTTATCCCCAAACTATCGTTACAGATATGGAAACAGCAATCCAAAACGCATGTCGAGGTACTTGGCCACACATTAAATAAAATGGTATGTCGGTTTCATTTATGTCAAGCTTGGTGGCGAAGTATACAAAAGTTAGGGTTGTAGAGTGACTACAAAAATGAAACTGACTTAGGCAGGTGGCTTCAGCTCTTTTTTGGGTTTCCATTTCTCCAGCCTCAAGACTTGATCGATAAGTACCACCTCAAGCTGTGACCCCCGTGCAAAAAAATTCACTGCATACATTTTCGATAACTATAATAGGCCCCAAAGCGCAAAACCCTCCCGATATGTGGGCTGCTCCGACGGCATCGACATGTTCAACAACTAATTCATGTGAATCCTTTCACGCTCATTTGAAAGAAAAATTTTCCAGCCCACATCCTTCAATTTTTATTTTTGTGGACGATATTTATGTAAAAATTAATGGTTTGTCCCATGTTCAAAAATCCAAGAACTCCCACACCAAAAAAAGGGGAGCTGTTTACAGCTGCGAGTGGCTCAGTATGTTGGAAAGCTTATTACTGGGCTAGATCTCATACACCCCGCCAGCAAGCACTATGGTTTAGCGGTTAAGAACAGTCAAGATTGAATTTTGGTGTACAAAAAATGTGTAATGATTAGTACTTGTTGGTTTATTATTTTCAATAATGAACCATTGGAATCGAGCATGAAAAAAAAAATTCTTACCCCCCCTCAAAATTTGATGGTTTACGTTTCAAGGTATGTAGAATCCAAAACTGCAATAAAAATATTTCTGTCTGTCCGCCGTACGCCGTACGCCGTACGGGCCACTTTTCTTAGTTACCATGAAAAAAAATTGATGAAATTCGGGTTATAGGTTCCGTTCGGCGTCTAGTTGGTCCTCGAAGCTCGACGTTACTGTGAGTCATCTCTAAGGGGTTCAAAATAGGGGTTGAAATTTTCAAAACGCCTATACCATTTTTTCACGTAAATATTTTTACGGTTTTAAATATTTCTTGAACTTGCGAGTTTTTTAAGACCATCCGGAGCATCGTACGTCCAGCCGTTCGTTCACAGTAAGGCCCCGAAGTTTGCACCGACAGGCATTTTCGACTCCAGTGTGAATGAAATTGTATACAATTCAAACCAAATCTCGTAACCAGAGACGCGCCCACAATAGGAATTTGTGAATACGGCCAATCATTGGTAGGGATCACCTGATTATATTGGCGGAGTATGAAGTCGAGTTGGTTGTTCTGTGATATTATTTAATTTGAAAAATGATGGCTCTTTTGGAGTTTTTTGGTAGGTAGTGAAACTTGAACAAACGTTGAAGTATTATTGATGGGTAAATTAGGTATTACTACGGTAAATCATTACTCAACGGTAAATTATTACACAACGGTTCATTATACCATCTACGTAGAAGGGGCTGGAGTTTGTTGGTAGGTACGTTTGCAACTTTTTTCACTCCTCATCAACAATTTCTTATCAGAACTTCATTATGTGTGTTTCTTTTTGTTAGGTACTGTTTGTCATCGGCAGAATTATTTTAGCAACATTTAACTCGTGATTTAGGTAGGTACCTAGTAACGAGTACGGGGTTAGGTACTAACCTACGGAGGGTCTGCGATCTACATAATATGCATAGAATAGTACATATTATATTATATAGACGGGTTATCTATACATAGAGCTGTGATCTGTAACAGAAGGGTATTCTATACAAAATAATAAACCGTTGTGCAGGGATTTGCAGCGTTTTGAATAAACTTGGTGGAGTTTACGCTTGGTGGAGATTATCAATTGGGGTCCCTTGGTGGAGTTTACATTCGTGCCCACGCTCACCTAGCCACGTTGGTGGAATCTACAATCGCCCATCATAGCAACCAAAAGCTCAAACTCGGACGGCCAGCCTTAGGGACGGCCAGGAATACGATCAAAGAGAAGATCTGGAGGATCGAGCGATAGCCTGTAAGTAGGGTATCTCTGTACGAAAAACTGCACCTGGCTGTGACCTTTTAAACAGGTGATAAGAAAGAAGGCTTCTGAGCGAGGGTCCTGATCTACATACTGGAAATTGTGGCTTAAACTGTCGATAATTCGCCTGTACATAATTCTGGCTCACTGAATCAACCTTCAGATGAATCCCTCCTCGAGCGTGAAATGTGATGAAGATAGTGGTGATAAGGGTTCGGTTTCGACAATAAAAGTCCTTAATTCATCAAATCCTTTAATGAGGAGCTTTCAACTCAACTTCTCAAAGAAGAGATTCAATATGGGGTCTGCAGCAGACACCAACTACCACTGATAACCAAGTTCTGGCTGCCATTGTCAACTCAACTTCTCAAAGAAGAGATTCATATTTATATTGATTCATAATTATATTCCCATATTGAATCTCTTCTTTGAGAAGTTGAGTTGACAATGACAGCCAGAGGGCTGTTGAAAGCTCCTCATTAAAGGATTTGATGAATTAAGGACTTCTATTGTCGAAACCGAACCCTTATTAAGAAACCAAATAAGTCCACCCAAAGGAAAGAAGATACTGGTGACGTAACGAATGTTTATTTGTAAGTTCAAAAATCCGATTCTTTTGGCGATTGAGGTAGGTTAGTGAAGGAAAGACTTGATTTACATACTGGTACTTGTCACATTGACGTCGGAAGCTATTCAGAAGAGTGACTTAGAACTTGGCCGTGAGTTTACTCAACGTAGGTCGTCACTTAAAAGTTCAGGTTCTCAAACCGCTCCAACAGAGGTCTTTGACTTATTTTAGCTTACTTAAAAACGTAACGCGTTTATTCGCCTCTACAAAAAACCGAAACTTCTGGCGTTAGTGAACGAAAGACCTGTTTATACATACTGGTCACAGTCGTGCGTGTTTAATATAGGCCGCTCTCCAACCAGTTCTAACACTGGATGCACAGTGTTCCAAAAAAAAAATTTGAAAATGATGAATTCTTCGAAACGCATAGTGAAAAGTGAAGTGAGTGTGAAAAGTACATCGTTATGTGCACAGTAATTGCCTATCGTATAATCATTCGTCTTTCTTCTCGTTTGTTTTTGCATCCTTCACGCGATTCAAGTGTTGGCTCCAGATGTCATACTGTCTCCAAATTTCAACTCACAAGAACAAAAGGAGACACCGTCTGAACTGTCTTTCAAAATATTTAGAAATCCTGATCACTAAATCATGGGCTCCCTGGATTTCAAGTACCTACAATTGTTTCTACCTGAAGATAATGAAGCACTCTGGTTCCTGTGGTTCAGGTTGGTGCACCGCCAATCAGGCAAATACCCAAAGGCGCATGCAAATACGAAATGTGGGATTATTAGTTTTTAATGACGCAGAAAATCAAAGAGAATAGGTATTTAGTGTTTCTCCACGTGCGTAATCGAACGACTTTTCAGACTTCTCCCTAATTTCATCTCTGTTCATATCAAGAGAGTTTCTAGAATTTGTTAAAAGGCTTTGTTCCGAGGGGTCGATTGTGAAAATACGTCAAGAATACAAGAATCCGGATTTATTGTGTTGTTCGTGGAAAAACACGTTAAAAAGCTGTTTCAGGGTCGTGCACAGATTGTACAGATGTAATCAACTTGAAATTGTCCAAGTATGTGTCAAATGGTAAGAATTCCCGACGTAATCAATATTTGTACAGAAGTTATCTAAATTTATAAAAATTTGTACAGACGTAATCATCGTGAAAAATACGGATTTTATATGTTGTTCGAGGGAAGACACGTTAAATAGCTGTTTAGGAACATATACGTAATTCAGCGTGAAATGATCCGTAAGAATCGTAAAAAAAAAAAAATTTTGTCCAGTCAAAATTGCGCCTAATCGGTCTTCGTGTGGGGGGGTGGAGACGGTGACAACGCCTTCCAGAGATAAATACTAAGATCGTGAGCAGGCTACAGTTCCGTAAAGCGTGTTGCCTAAACCTATCGAATACGGCTCCGATTAAAACTAACCAAGAAATACCGAGCTCTATACTGAAACTTTTAAGTGTAGGTATGTACTCGACTTCCCATTCAAAGAAATGCGTATTTTATGAATTATAAATGATCAGTTGATGATCAAATTGGAATGGACAATTATCAAGAATTCTGTTTGCATCTTCTCTCAATAGTTTATGATGTGAGATAGACGATAATAGGGCTGAATCGGAAAAATATGCCTCCTTCGTATTTTTAGAGACTTTCAGGCTTTGAGATTTCAAAAAAGAGGCGGGGAGAGTGTGCCTGTGACGTTGTACGGATATTGGTTCTGATTGGCTGGCCGGTTGCAGCAGACGGGAGATGGCCAGTCGATGCGTTATCACCGTGTGACTTAAGCAAGCCGCTTCTTTGAATCGTCTTTTCCATATAGCAACCTTTCCCCACAACTTTTTCAAACGCTCAAGTTATGAAAGTAGAGTTCACCACGAGATTTTTAAAAACCACTTTATTCAAGGAACACAAATTTAACACATTAGACTTTAAACATATTGTGAGAATAGTGATGGAAAGAGAGCTACGCTCTTGACTGGTACAAAACTGAAGAAGTAATGACAACTTGAACCTATTATTCTGGCTTATTTATATAAGAGGTGTTTACATCAGAGGGTTGTTTGTTGTTGACAACTGAAGATATTATGATGAGCTTATTTACAAGTGGTAATGAGGGAAAGCCGACATAACTCCTCCCTTCGTAAGTATGAAGCGTCCTCGCGAATTAAGTTAGGTTGAGAGGTGGCGCTGTAGGTCTGACGCGAAGCATGATGTCCCGAACTTCATTTAATTCGTCTTCTTGGTGTGGAGGTATTCGCCGTAGTGTTCTTCGTTTTTAGTAGATTCGAATTTTGTAGATCGTGAAGATTACAAAAATTAGGGTGAAACATAAAACAAATCCAATGAAGAATATTTGTTACGGTTTCGTTGTAGAAACTTCTTCTAACTCTTCAAGAGGTTCCATTTGAATATTAATTGTATGAAGTTGTTCAAAGGACATCGGTAAACTCTTTGTTTGTGGGGCCTCCTCTAGTTGTAATCGAAGGGGCTCACTTTCAATATAATGGTATTTTCTGATGTCATTAATTATTTGTTCATTTGGGGAAAGTCTTAATAACGAAGTTTGCTTTCGATGGATGTTTAATTGTTCATTGGATTTTACAATAGTGAGATTGGATACATTAAAGAGCAGATATTGATCAATAAAATTGATCATATTTCAATCTATAAAACTTTAATCCCAAGAAGATCCAAAAGAGGTCTCATCAATGGAATAGGAACTGCGTTGTCTTGGTTGACAGAAACCATGGACGCAGATGACAAGGGTCATTATGATGAAGTAATCAATCAAATTGAAGCAAATACTTACCATATTATGGAACATAATGTAGAAAAACAATTATCTATCAATAAAAAACTAATAAATGAATTTAATAAAGATGTTCAAATTGTACAGGACAACACTCGAAAAATAACTTCACTCATTACTAATGGAATTAATGATGAATTAGAATTTGAACAATATATGTTTTTATTTACTAATTTAATGTTAATAGCAAATAAAATAAATGATATAGATTTATCATTCGAATTTTGTAAAAGTGGAATTATACATAACAGTACATATCATTTCTGTAAAAGAAATTAAATCATTAAGTCAAGCCACAAATGTATCGGAAGTTTTATGGAATACTGGTAAAATTCATTGTTCTTTAACCAATGATTATATACACTATTTTGTCCAATTACCACTAAAGGTACCACTGACTGAAACCTACTTCCTTCTATACTACCCATTCCAATCAAAATCAGGTGAAGTTAAAACCCTTCATGTCTATCCCACATTAATAATTAAAGATTTAAATTTATACGGTGAAGGGAAATGTCTCCTAATATTAGATCATTATTATTGTACAGAAAATAAACAAATAACAAATTTGTGTATTAAAGATTTATTTCTTGAAAAAAACAGAACACTGTACAGATTACATATTGTCAAATGTAAACACTGTTCTTAACTATTTCGGGCGCCAGTTATGAAAGTAGAGTTCACCACGAGATTTTTAAACACCACTTTATTCAAGGAACACAAATTTAACAAATTAGACTATAAACATATTGTGAGAATAGTGATAGAAAGAGAGCTACGCTCTTGACTGGTACAAGACTGAAGAAGTAATGACAATGGAAATTCCATTTGTTCATACATATGATAGATTATTTCTTTCTCAGTTTGTTTCATTATTGCTGCTATAACCTCAGCACTTAGCTGATCAATAATAGTTAGTCTATTGTAGATCAAATTCCTAATCGTTTCCATTTTTCTTAAGAATTCGAAAGGGGATTCTGATTGGGACATTTTTGATCTGTACATTTCTAATTTTGAGGATTCTGTAGTCCTAGTATCGGAAAACTGAATTTTCAATGCATTCAACATATCTGGTAGTGAATCAATATTTTTTGAGGCAATATAAGCTTCAGCAGATCCAGTTAATATAGCTTTAACATTGTTTAACAATTTAACGTGGTTTTAAAGCATGCTGAGTATTGTTTGCTGCGCAAACAATATCAAAGACTGATTGAACAGTCTTGGTAAATCCTAGTAGCCTCTCAGGATTACCATCATATGTCGGAATGTGGTCATAATCAGACCTATCCAAGGGGTATGAATATTTCTTCAGGCTTTACAAGTGATTCAACCTTTGCAGGTTTTACTAGTAATTTGGCTGGTCTTAATTTAAATGGACCAATTTTGAAAGTTTTTTTTTCTATCACTATTATTCTTCCTCAGGACAAACGGTCACGATGCTCAGTAGACGGTGATTGGGATAATTGATCACAATGCAATCCGTACTCACTGATGAAGTCTCACAATTGAAGTCTTGAAATGTGTAGAGAAGTTCCTCGTTGAGCTGCTGCTGCTGCTGATGGCTTCCTCGCGGTCCCTGTTCGGGGCCAATTATGAAAAGTAGAGTTCACCACGAGATTTTTAAAAACCACTTTATTCAAGGAACATAAATTTAACACATTAGACTTTAAACATATTGTGAGAATAGTGATAGAAAGAGAGCTACGCTCTTGACTGGTACAAGACTGAAGAAGTAATGACAACTTGAACCTATTATTCTGGCTTATTTATATAAGAGGTGTTTACATCAGAGGGTTGTTTGTTGTTGGCAGCTGAAGATATTATGATGAGCTTATTTACAAGTGGTAATGAGGGAAAAGCCGACATAACTCGCAGAGGAAGGTGATATAAAATCAGTACCAAAATTGTTCTTTGTGGATAAATGATAATTGTCCATTAAACACTTAGGATCAAGATTAATCCTCTAGGGTTCTTACACTACTAACATTCAAGTGCAGTAATATAATTCGTACTTGGTATTCATCATTGACCATTGGAATCGTCAATTAAAATATTGCTCGAAGATTCATTTGCACTAGGCTATACATTCCATACTCAATTTTGAGTGTGAAACTATACCCACGGATGTAGAAGTGTACTTACGAAGCAGGTATAAGTATAGTAACGACTTCCTCTATAAGTATCACTTCAATATGAGTTGGAACGACTTCCTAATGGTCTGAACTGTTTTCGTACATTCCCCCTATCCCCCTCGTATTAGCTCACTCCGGCGTCGAATCTTTAATACTCAACAGAACTTACAGAATGTTAAGTTGGAACAAAACACAATAGGCTGGACAAGCCAAGGATTGCTGTTATGATTTCGAATTCATTATAATAATTTTTATGAGTAGACCATAAAATAGGTAGCCAGGTTTATGAGCGGATTCTTCAAGAAAGCAATAAGAGAGAGCGAATATTGCCTTGAAGTTCTGCCGTCTGTAATTAGTTGAATAAGAACAAAAACGCTGCAACAACAAAGAACGCTGGAACAAAAAAGTCCTTGCCGCATGGGTTTGTGCTTCTACTGGACATACCTACAGAAATGTTGGCTGTTCATTTATTGTGTCTTTCATATGAAATAATTGAAATAGTTATTTTTTATGGTGTCCACCAATTTTTTGGCCCCCAAAAACACAAATTAGGCTCGGTTTTTTCCTCCTTTAAAAAAAATATATATTATCTTTGATCATTGATAGTACCATTTAATTGTCTTGATTCACCTGTTAATACTACTTCTACTGTTATTATACAAATTTATAGTGGTTTCAGACGATTTACCAGGTTTTTGACTCATAAAAAATTAATTTCGGGAGCTCAACCTTCGTTAAAACCTCAATTATTCGCTCTTCGGTCAAAATCAACTTAATATTCGGTCTTCTCGCCCTAAAAAACATGGATAACGATACCTCACAAGCTCATGTTCACGAAACCCTCAAAAATCCCTCGAAACCCCCCTATTTTTACATCCATTTTTCTCCCATAACACACCTGGGTGTACTCCGATCGGGCTGCCGAGCCTCGGAGCACAACGAGGACCCAAATGTGTTCCCAAATGGAGACCCAAACTGTGCGGAAGAACGGCGATTTTAGACCAAAATGTAACGTAAATTTAAGGCTGAAACTTCGTTAGAACCTCAATTTTCCACTCTTTGGTCAAAATCGACTTCATATTCGGTTTTCTCGTCCCAAACAACATGGACAACGATACCTCAAAAGCTCGTGTTACTAAAACACAAAAAATACCTATTTTTCACTTATAACACCCTTGGGTATATTCTGATCGGGCTGCAAAGTATCGGGACATAATTAGGGCCCAAATGGAGCATGTGTGCGATAGAACAAATTTTTTAGACCGAAAATAAAGCCAGTATGAATGATACGACGGACGGGCATTGCATTTTCTGATTCTACACACCTTGAAACGTAAAAGAAAAAACTTTGAGTTAAACGTTATAAACATTACGTTAAAGTTATAAATATTTTTTGCTGATCGAATACATAGGTGTATTATTCACAGAATAATAAGCCAAAAACGCTGCTAATTATTACACAGCGGATTAATGTTTTCCTAATTAAGCTACCCTTTCTGCTTACAACACTGTTTTATGTGGCGTACAAATTGGTACAAAACCTGAACCAGCCTCTGAAAGTTTATTGGCACATCGATTCATTGTATCGATACCATGGTCATAATATAGACATTTTACACGCTTAGGATGAATAATTCAATACAGATTAGGGTGGATTCAAGAGTTCTGTATATAATAATCGTTAGTAATCGTGAAGCATAACGCGTACTTGGAAAAAAGTTGACCTAAAATTCCTTATTGTAAATTGTTCGTTCGGGTGCGAGTAACTTCGGATCCAGTTCTACTAGCGTGAATGAGCGTGAACCGAACGCTGTACTTAGCTAAAGTTAGTTTTATTATAATGATGAAAGCAGATTATTGAAACCCAGCACATTTAAATGAAATCATGTTTGGAAAGGAAGAAATTTCGGAAGTTCGTTGTAAGGTGGGTTGGGGTCCAATCTTCGAGTGTGTCCAATGCATGAATGGCCCAAAGCTTGCGTTGATATTTTCGAACTTCTCCCCACCCCAGAGCCAGTTCCTGTTTACCTTCGACATTTAACCACAAAGAACCGATTTTTCATAAAACCTTTACACACGGGCGGTCGCAAAGTCGGAATTTGATGAAGTCTTTGATGTAGGACAAGCAAACCCGGGCATCACGATGGTATTGCACACAGATCACTGACCTCAAAAGAGCGATACAATAATAAATGGTTATTGAAGACTTTGCAGCGCTTTCATAGATCTATTTATTCGTGTAATGTGCCTTCAAGGACTCTTCCAAATCTTCAGTGCCTCAGTGGCGGTCACGGACTGGAAACTAAACACTGAGCAAACGAAGAATCGACATTTTATCTCCCTCCCTCTTTCAGGGTATATTAGCAATCCAGAGAACCTCTCTGGGAGGCCAAAGGAAAAACATCTGCCAATTCGAGTAGGCAGTACAGCTTCCTCACTTGAATCACATGAACGTATAGAATAGTTGGGCAGATTCATTTTGATACGGGACCATATGCGATCCAACCCACGTGTTAGAAACGTTACAAGGAAACGGTCAACATTTCATGATCGCGCATGCGCAGACGAAAATTACATTACGATTCCAATGTAATTCATTTGGAACTATCAAAGTATTATTCCTGATCGACCCTCCAAGTTTGAACTCATTTCAACAATATTTAGGGTAGTTATGGGCGTTTCAAGTATTTCACGTTTGCGCATGCGCAGACGAAAGTTACGCTACTTTCCAATGATTTTGGTATGGGTCCATCTGTGACCCAACTCGCACCTACCCTCCAAATTTCAGCCCGGTTAGTTATGGGCGTTACAAGGAATTACCACAGACAGACACACATAGACACGGAACCAAAAATGTTCCTCGATGTCTGAAACGCAGAATGGTAGTGGAAATTTTCATTTTGGAGGACATGAATTTTTCTTTACTCAGTCACGAATCCAAGGCTTCCATACCTTCGGTAGTGAGGAAGCAAAATCACTAAGGGTGGAATTCATAGGCCTCACTCATTGTTGAGCGTTTACTTTAGTGAGCTCCTTGAGGGTCCCTCAAACGTTTTTCGTATTCATAGACTCCCTGCGCCATGGCAGTGTACATATGCCACCCTTTTTGCTCAATAGATCATGTTTGTTTTCTTTAACTTCAAATTGTCAATACTCCCAAAATTCAAATTATCATGAAAATCCATGTTCAAATTTAAATTCCATAGTTGCATCTATTTTATCATTGAATGCCATATCTAGCAACAACGAATTTGGTTCTGTGTCTGTCCACAAATCCTTGCAGCACTCATAACCCTATAAGAATGAATGGTCGAAACGAGTAAGTTGTAGAAACGTAATGGTAGAAATGTTCGGTTCGTTAAGTTGGGTGCCTAGATGGTACAATGAGATCATTATATTTTCCATATTATTGACCAATAATTCCGGTTGTAGTCATCCTGTCTTAAACAAAACGGATTTTTCGCGTTGGTGCCTATGCCAGTATTTCATAAAATTCGGACAAAATCTTTTCGAAGACTCTTTAAAATCCATAAATGAATAGTGGTTTGGTTTTTTGAGTGTGTGAATTATTAGTAGGTACTTTGTGTGGATATATTTGATGTGTGAAGATATGAATGATCAGTAGGAACTATGCACGAAGGACTTACGATCAGTAGGAACTATATGATCGAGAGTGATGGTTAGGTTATAGGAAGCGAGGTGGGACTGTAAAATGACCTATGCATCAATAAATAATATATTATTGATTATAATTATTAGTAAATGTTTTTCGATTCTCGACCGCTTGGACAATGTCAAGGTCACTCTGACCGACTCTCAAGAATAAACCAACCTTCTTATTATTATAATTATTATTGCTATTTGACACACCTTGGGAAAAGCTCTTCGATTCATACTTCAAAGCCTTCTACCGTCATTCGTTCGGAAGTATCAGTTCTGTTGTAATAAATGGCTGTGGCTGCTTATCCCCTCCAGAAAGTGCTGGGAAACGGTGCCCTTACAGTAAACTGAGGTGGAGGTGTTTCGGGCGCTCGGGGAGTTGGATTTGGCGAAGGGCATGGGACCCGATGGAGTATGTACCTCCAGTGATCATCTTGTGCGGGCCAGCTAGCCGCTCCTCTCACTGTGTTATATAATGCATCTCTGTCATCTTCCCGTCTGCATGGAAGACCTCCTACGTAACTCCCATCCATAAGTCGGGCGATCATTCCTTAATTAGTCACTGAAGACCGGTTTGCTCAATTTCCTCTCTGCCCAAACTATTGGAGAGGCTATTTGTCTCAAAGTTATTCCCCTTGTTTTCTCATCACATTGTTATTGGACAGCATGGCTTCTTCCGTGGACGTTCCACGGTTAGTAATTTGTTGGAGATCCAGGAATATATCATGAAGGCTTTCCAAGCTGGTCGCCAGGTCGATGTGATCTACACCGACTTTGCTAAGGCTTTTGATAAATTGTCTCATGCTCACATTATCGCGAGGCTTGAGTCTTTGGGAATTTTCGGCTCACTGCTGGAGTGGTTGTCGAGCTATCTTCAAGACAGATACCCCAGGGATCCCATATTGGGCCGTCGCTGTTCTTGATCATGATCAACAGTGTCGCCGAAATCTTCCCTGGGGCGAAGTGTTTGTTGTTTGTTGACGATTGCAAGATTTTTAGGGTGATCGAGTCATCGAGTGACTGTGAGTTGTTGCAAATCTGTATCAACTCGTTATGTGCTTGGTGTGTTGAGAATACTGTTAGCAAATGCTCGGTTTACTCGTTCCACCGCACAGTCTCTTTATCCCCTTCGATTACAGCATGAATGGCGAGAAGTTGAGCCGGATGCCATTGATCCGGGATTTGGGGGTAATCTTTGACTGCCGGCTCACATTTGCTGATCACATGGACGCCGTTGCGAGCAGAGCCATGAGGGCTCTAGGATTCCTCAAAAGGAATACTCCAGTAGTTCTCCAGCGTGGCAGCAATGGTACGACTCTACAAGGCCCTGGTGCTGCCGATCCTTGAGTATGCTGCTATTGTGTGGAGTCCCTTCTATGGTGTCCATGTTGCGCAGTTGGAGCGGGTTCAGCATACATTCTTACGCTATATCGGTTACAAGCTTCGCGTTCCGCCTGCTGATATTAATTACTCTTCCCTGCTCGTGGTTTGTAACCTTAGCCCGCGCTCCATACTCGCAGATCCATGTTGGACACGGTATTTTTGTGCAAGCTAGTCCGGGGTGGGTTGAACTGTCCAAATCTCCTATCGGAAATACAAATTTTGATCCCTCATACCGGTACCCGTTCCCAGGCCCTTTTCTATGTGGATTTCTCTCCAACAAATTATCTACGTCAGCGCCCTTTGTCCCGCCTCCCTCATACAGCAAATTTCCTATTACTCCGGTACCCAGAATTAGATTTCCTGACCAGTCCCATCCCGTCTATTAGAGCGAGAAGCGTTACGCTCGATGACGGATTTTCGTGATCTCCAATGGGTGTTTCATCCTTCTAGTTACATTTTTTCTCCTTCATTTGACATCACTTTACTAGCAGTTATTGCCTTATTTTATTTTATCCCTACATGCCATATTGATGTCACGTGTTATTATACTTCTCATCTATACTGTACAGAAATATTTCTTATGTATCTTGCAATTGGGTTCGCCCGTAATAATGAAAATGAATAAATGTAGGTTTATGGTCATTCATTCGCTGATTGTTGTGCTGAGCTGATCAGGGTTATTGTTGGAGGAGATATCCAACACTGGTCCTTCGTAAGTAATTTTCCTTATTGTTAAACTGACCTTCAAATTTCACATTCCCCTTCTCTTCTCCCATATTCCCCTCTCAGTCTCTATCCCAGTAATCTCATTCTTTATACCCATTCTTCCCAACCTGGACCGAGTCCAATCTCCTTCTAAACATTTGCCATTCCACTCAACCCCCTCCACATCCACCTTTCAACGCTATGCCCGCCATCTTCATTCTGCTTCTTTCTTCTTCCACCTCTTTTATCCCCACCCAAGGAAATTTATTCAGAGCGCCGAGTCCCTTCTGCTATATCAAGAGCTCCCGCGCGAAATTCGTTGTAATGTTGCCAGGAGATCGCCCTTGTTTACCAGTCTTTCTCTCGAGCCAAATCCTCAACTTCTCACTGTCGTTCTGCACGAACTCCCCAACTGTTTTTCTGGGCGGACAGAAGTGTATTATGCCCTATATATATTCAAACCCGGGTGCTCTAATAATGGAATTACTTATATTTAGTTATATGTGTGATATCAGCATGACGTTATTCCAACTAGGTACCAAAAGGAACTTGTCCCTTGCAAGTATACTAGATTTTTTCTCCATACCCCATAATGGCATTATTTCAGGTTAAGTTGTGAGATCCAGCTGAGCCTCTTGTTTGAGAGGTATGGTGAAGGGCATCTGCGGATTCATTCCTCTGCAGTAGAACTCGCAATTCACTCAGTTTCGAACCCCCCTCACCCCTACTGTAATTGAAACACTTCCTGATGTTGCGTTTCACTGCTCTTGGCTTTCGGTAAATCATTCAGCCATATTGTATCACACCTTCTTCACCACACACGTCTGGGGGGTTAATCAGGCGATACACGCCCATCTCAGCAACAGCCGGTCGAACTCCATACCGTTCAAATTTCTAATGATGCGCCACACAGGGTTGCAAAAAAGTGGTTTCGGGAAAAAACCTACGCTTCGCTCTATGCTTATATTGGGCAATTTAAGCCGGAGTCAGGTATACGTGTGTAACCTGTGTCGCACCCCTGGAACAGGCACAGCTGTATGAGTACATCAAATAACTATAGTTCATCGCA
Source organism: Leptopterna dolabrata (assembly GCA_954871275.1). NCBI lineage: Eukaryota > Metazoa > Arthropoda > Insecta > Hemiptera > Miridae > Leptopterna > Leptopterna dolabrata. The sequence continues at coordinate 63,529,833 of OX940976.1, read as the reverse complement.
TCATTCGGATTCAATTGCTGTGCTTGGCTTGGACGTACGTGAGCACATCGTTTAGCACTATAGTTTTATGGCGCTGAAATTCGGAGGGTAGTTGTTAGTTCACCGATGGCCCGTACGAATTCTGTAGGAAACCAACTGTAACTTTTGGGAACATGTGTTTTTCACGAAAAACCTTAGTTTAAAATGCTTGGCTAAAAATGTAGTCCATTGATCCAATGGCTCAGATTGGCTGAATGATTGGGAAATATTTGAGACCAGGTGGGTATGATGAGAAAATGAAGACAGTACTCTCAACTGTGAAACTGACGTCGATATGTACAACATATGGCAACTTCCCACATTTTTGCTCTACCGAACCTCAAGTCTGATGTCGCAAAGGTAGTGGAGTAGCTGCAAATTATATTCCGTTTCTACACTATCGGGCCTGGCCTGGAGTGGAAGCCAACATCTTTCACTCAGGCTTTGGTGGAGCTTGGAGTGATTTCCTATAACAGGAACTTAATGGTATGAGTGCCAGTCGCAAGATCTTCAGTGTCTTGAAACCGTATGTAGGGTGTCGGTGTGGGTGCCAAACAGTCATTAAATTTGTCAAATTTTACGGCCTTCAAATCTTGAGGTTCGTGTCCTGTTGGAGTTGAGCCCGGCATTTGGATTATTAGGGATGTACGCGGACAAGGTCTTAATTTTGTGTTGGCTATAGCCTGAACCGGTTAAACGTCGTTACATTTTGTACGTTGTTAGGTACGAACCTAACTACCATCAGAGAAAAAAAAATCAGTTACCTACAGCTTTTCTCATACTGAAATACTTTTGATCGGTGTAAATACTGAAATACTTTTTAGTTACGACAAACGTGAATTTTGATATTCCAACTGATTTTAGGTGTACAGAACATGACTCGAATTCGAAATTATCCTTAAAAAATTTCCTATAAAAATGAGGAGTTTTGTCCAGAAATCCTCTTTTGGAACCATTGCGCCCGAATGCAACCAGCAAGGAAACAGCCTTGGATCAACATCGTGGATCAGCCTGGATTAAGAAAATGCAAAAGATGAACGCTGCAAAAATTTTTACACAACGGTTTATTATTTACCATTATAGATGCCCCTTCTGCGTAGATCGCTGTTTTCTGTTGTCAATGCTACCCTCGTGCTCCCCACCAGGGAAGTCCAAATCGAGTACTGGAGCCGGCCGGGGAATGGCAGGTACATAACTATTCGGTGGATTCAACAGTTATTAAATCATTGATTATTTGTTGTTATTCATGAAGCATAAAGTTTGTTCAAGTTACAAAAGTACCTGTCGACAAAATCCAAAAGAGCCATTATTCTTCAAATGAAATAATATCACAGAACAACCAACTCGACTTCATACAGCCATCCGTGATTATAATCAGGTGTTCCCTAGCAGTTATATCTGGGCTGGATGTATACCGTTTCATTCACGATCATGTTGACGTGACGAAACTTTTCGGTGCAAACGAAAGGCTGGACGTAAAATGCTCCGAGTGGTTCAAAAAATTCTCGAGTTCGAGGTCAATTTAGAAACGTAAAAAAATCATACCCTTCTACTGAAAGTTTTCCAGCTACGGCGTTCTAAAAATTTCAATTCCTCTTTTTCACCCCTGAGAGGTGACTTACAGTAACGCCGAGCTTCGCGGACCAACTACACTCCAAATTGGGCTTACAAACCAAATTTAATTAATTTTGATTCATGGTAGGTAACTAAGGAAAGTGAGAAGCGCGGCGTACGGACAAACATTTCTGGTTTATATATTCAGTAATGAACCACTGAAATCGAGCATGGAAAAATGAAAATTTAGCCCCCCCCTCCCCTCCTTAAAATTTGATGGTTTCTGTTTCAAGGTAAGTATTGGTCCGCGAGCTCGGCGTTACTGCCAGTCATCATTAAGGGGTGGAAAATAGGGGTACTTTCAGTAGTATGGGTTTTTTACGTTTTTAAATAATTAATCTCGAATTAAAGAATTTGTTAAGACCACCCGGAGCATTGTACGGCCAGCCGTTCGTTTGCATCGAAGAGCTTCGTCAACATGACGAGTTGGTTGTTCTGTGATATTATTTCATTGGAAGAGCTCTTTTGGATTTTGTTGATAGGTACTTTTGTAATTTTAGTAAACGTTATTCTTCATGAAAAATAACAAATAATTCATTATTGAATTATTGATTCCCGCAAATTTTTATGAAACTGTAATCCCCGGCAGGCTTCAGTACTTGATTTTGGACTTCTCTGGGGGAAGCACGAGGGTACTACTGACCACAGAAATTAGTGATCTGCGCAGAAGAGGCATTTGTAGGTAATTAATTAATAAACCGTTGTGCAATCATTTGCAGCGTTTTTCATTCCATTTTCGGATTCTACATACCATGAAATGGAAACCATCAAATTTTGTGGAGGGAGGAGGGGATTAATTTTTTTTCTTTTTTCTCATGCTCGATTCCAAAGGTTCATTACTGAAAATAATAAAAAAACAAAAAACTAGCCTCAATATAGTTATACTTGTATACGTACACGGAAAGATGTATAGTGTGGTGATGGCGAGATTGAGGAAGGTGATGTTTCGGATGGCTAGGTTGAGAAGGAGCTGTAGCTTCCGTGGTGTACCTGGAGGGAGAGCTACCTGGCTTTGCCCCTTGCATTACACAGCTCGCCTTCTCCTCGTATTTATTGGTGGCAATCTTGTATGTACAATTTGGAGTCGTATATTTTAAGGGTACTATGACATATAGCATATAAGCTTCTGTGTTGTACCTGTTAGATTGATAGAAATAATTCACTGGTATTGAATGTATCAGTTATCCAGAAAGGTGTATCACCATGTTGGGATATTTTGTGAGAGAGAGGTTAAGGAGAAGGTAAGTTGAGTGAGAGAGAAGGCATCGTGTTCGAGTGAGATCGATAGAATGGCCAGCTGGGCAAGCCGGGCGCCTTATAAAGGCGCCTCTACCCTCCCCCGGTCCTTCTATGACGGTTGAAAGCTGTTGAGGGGTCGTTGGAGGGAGAGCTACCTGGCTCTGCCCCTTGCATTGCGCAGGTCGCCTTCTCCTCGTCTTTATTGGTAGTAATCTTATATGTACAATTTAGAGTGGTATATTTTAAGGGTACCATGACAAGCATATAAGCTTCTGTGGTGTACCTGCTAGATTGATAGAAATAATTCACTGGTGATATTGAATATATCAGTTATCCAGACAGACTAGTTATCTAAAGGTGTAGAGAAACGTTGGACCGTCGATGAAGGATTTATAGCGATTTGGATCTGTTTAACCATTTGCGGTGTTAACAAGTTCGGTAGAGAAGATTGGAAGTCGTCAGCTAAAAGACTTCTGTGGAAAAAAAAAACTGGAAAAGTAGGAAGCCAATTCCGCTTCAAATTTGCATTGCCTGAGATCGGTAAAAACCTATAGTGGTCATAGGAAAAGTGGCAGCTTATTTTTATCTTCACGGAGTTTCTTCTTGGAGTGGGCCAAGGATGGAAAGTAGACGGGGAGGGTTATTGACGGAAATTGGGATACGACAACCTTCCGCTCCCAGACCCGGATAAACCTCTTAAATAACACCTGTGCCCTTTTCTTCGCCCCCATCCCCTTCTTCTAAGGAAAAACAAAACTAAATAAATTCTTTTCGCCAACTCGGAAGCAGAAACGGAAGGGAAGTCGTGGGAGCTTGAAAACTACCCTCTGGGATATTATACAAAGTCGAGAGATACTCATGAATAAGAAGCAGGAAAAACAAACTTGATCTCTCAACCTGACCCTTCCGCGCTTTTCTCTCGAAACAAATACGTCGTCATTTCGTTTCTTTTTATTCTTTTTTCGTTTGGTGCGTAAGTTGATCTATATATAATCTTGATCCTCTTTACATTTTCATGGGAGGGTCTCTGATGCTGTTGATTTGATATTTTTGCCATCCAAATAAGGTATCTGCTAAATTTAAGGTATTTATAGTCAACATTAACAAGTATCGAATTGAGTAAATTGTACCACTTGCAGCAGTGAATAATAAAATATCGTTTATATCTGTCGCCCGAAATTTTTGTTTCACAATAGTCTCGCAAGTATCTCAAACCGATCAAATCAGTCTTCCCATTCGGAATTTTCATCGTCCAATTTGGGAAGTTTCCGGATGAGGCGTTTGTGGGAACCACGAGCTCCTACATTATCATTAGAAAATTCATCTTTACTTTTTTCCTTTTCCTCGAAGCCATTGTCATGTTCACCTAGTCGGCAGCTTAAGTATCGAAAACACTGATTTATCTATAACAAAAATAATATTATTTGTAATAAACACATTAGAATATCATACTGTATTCAATCTCATAGCTAGCCGGTCCAAACTGCATCACAGGCACAGCTGAAAACGATCCATGGTCCTCAGGTGTCAAGGTTGAACACTGTTAGGGAATAAATGACCTTTGCTTGAACTAGTAACGGCAAATTGTTACCAGTTCGACCTAAGCAACCACTGGCTTCCTCAAAACTGTCACAAGTGAAAAACGCTGCAAAGTCCTTGTAACATGGGTTTATTATTCTACTGGTCATACCTACAGAGATACGAATAAGGTATACTTTAAAAAAAATAAATTATCTCTGATCATTGATAGTACCATTTAATCGTCTTGATCCACCTGTTGACACTTTTCCCAGTGTTATTCTACAAATTGATGGTGATTTCAGACGATTTCCCAGGTTTTTGACTCATAAAAAATCAATTTCGGGAGCTGAACATCTGGTAGAACCTCAATTTTCTATTCTTTGGTCAAAATCGACTTCATATTCGGTATTCTCGTCCCCAAAAACATGAAAAACGATACTTTAAAAGCTCATGTTACCAACATGTTGCTAAAACGCAAAAAGTACCTATTTTTACACACATTTTCACTCATAACTCCCCTGGGTATATTCCGATCGGGCTGAAAAGTTTCGGGACACAACTAGAGCCCAAATGGAGCATGTGTGCGTAAGAACGATTTTTTTAGACCGAAAATGAAGAATGTACACGTGATACGGCGGACGGACATTGCATTTTTGGAATCTACGCACCTTGAAACGGAAAAGAAAACATTTTGAGGAGGTGTTATAAAAATTTTTTGCTGAGCGAATACATAGGTGTATTATTCACAGAATAATAAACCAAAAGTTGTGGGCGGCAAAAAAGTGCAAAAGAAATTCTTGAATGGTCGTTACAAAAAAATCAAGCAATTTTTCTGCAGCGATATGCACCTGGTGATTAGTCCCAGGTAAATGCCAAATTTATCATTTCGGCTCTTTTTTTGTTTTCTTTTTTGAGGAATAAATTAATACAAATAAGGGTTTCATTCGTATAAATATCATTTTTTGTCCACCTTTATGGTTTTCAAGTAATTTAAAATAAATTTCTGATTTTTAAAAACAAAGTTTTTTCCAGGTAGATTGCCAAATTTGTCATTTTACCTTAATTTTTATGTTTTTGTAAAATGAATAATTCTGAGGGTACGGAAATGTAATTTAAAGATTAGAGTGTTTTTAAGCTAAAACAGGTTTAGACTTAATTTCTGACTCTTTAATTTTGTCCAATGATTTTGTCCTACTAGAGTGGTCTTTTAGCCCGATTATTTCCTAAACCCGTCTCCAAACACCCGGGTCAATAATACCCGACTTAGTTGATCACTCATTTTGTCGATTTCCGCCCTCAAATACGCTTTGCAGAGACCCGCGTAAAACCCACCAGGCCCCGCCATGTGCGATGCTTTGAAGAGGACCTCTACATGCTCTTTTACTATGAACAAGTTAGTGACCATATATTTAGTACTAGTGAGGGGCAGCTAATCGATTGCACCCCCAATCATCTTTCATGTATTAATATGTATATTTAAACTCCTTTTAGCTAAACCGTAATGTTTATCAGATCTGTTGTAAGAAAACAGAGATTCGGAAAAAATTTTACCGCTAATGTTGATGATGTTTAGGTCGATCCTCGCTTCGAGCCCTTATTGCTTGTAAGTATATCAACAGTCAATGTTCAACAGCTAATTGATGTTCAACATAATTTGGAATGATCGAAAAATAAAATAATAAAAATAAATTAAATAGTTTCCTCCCCTTATCATCAAATCAGTGAAACTTGAAGGTTCACGGGATGTCGGCAACGTTTCAACTTCCGATCGATAAAATTAAATGCAGGATTCTCATATCCGAAAGTAAATACGGGCAAGTATTATGACTGAAGCTTCCTATGACATTCTTTTATGGAAAAAATACTCCACTGCAGCTTGAGTAGGGTTTTCGTAGGACAGTGTTGGAGAAAGTCGTGGAGTTGATTATGCCAGTGGTGGGTACTGCCATCAACTTCTTTGGGCGGTCCTATATTTTCGATGCACCTATTGCACCAGTTTGCGTTCGTATTTCCTGATCCGCACTTTGAACACTTGCTCAAAAGCATTGATTAGGTAGGTACCTATGCAATACTTTTTTCAAATATTTGCAAACAATCATGTTTCTCTGCGGGTGCGTCGAAGAGCTTTTCACCACAAAGATCTCTCATTAGGTCCAGCGCATTGCATGAGTGGACAACTGTCGTGGTTTGTCAGGCTTCAGTTGTTGTTTGAGGCTTCGGTCCTGTCTTACTTGTAGTTGGTGATTCATCCATCGGTATCGCGCCAGATCGCGGTGGAATGTGTGGGCGAAAGTAGGACTGAATCACGAAAAACGCTATTCAAATCAAGAATTCACAATGTAAGTGGGAAAACAAACGGAGCGAGAAGGAAGGTGACAAGTTAGAAGACTTCACTTAAAGCCACGGGCATTTCAGGAGTAAACTGAACATCAGAGCAGTTACCTAGGCAGGAGATCTATACAGGAAATAGCAAACCGTTGCAGCGTTATTTCTTTGCACTTGACCATACTTGAAAAGTCCCGTGGAGCTTTTGAATGAAACACTAAACTAGGAGAGACGAATGCTGCAGTTGATGGATTGGAATTAGAAAATCTTGCGGATTGTAAACAATGGGGAGGGGTGTAGTACTGGGAAAATAGAGGTTGAGTTGAGGGTTTAGGGGGTTGAGTGGCGAGAAGGCTTATGAAAACTGAATGAGCTTCGCCTCAGCTTTTCCAACAGAGGGTGAAGAGTGGTTGGTGAGAGAAGTGGCGAGGGGGAAAGGTTCCCTTGATAAATAGTAACCGCTTAATATGACACCTGAAATATGGCTCAAGTTTTAGGGCGGTGGTGTGTGGGTAAGTAGACGAGGGGAGAGAGGCGCAAGCCCTTATAGAAATCCCTTGTTAAGTGCCTCAAATCCTCTCGACCTCTCCCTCCCAAACCTCACCACGGCCGCCTCGCCCTGTCACTAAACGTATTCCCACACCCCGCGCCACGAATTTCCCCTTTCCCAACACCAACACCTCGCCACAGTTCACCTCTATCCCCTCTCCCCAGGTCATTTGACCATTATAGGTATAATTAAACCTAATCCGTCAGACCTAAGAAGGAACTGTACATCCCAACTACGTGGCGGAAGAGCATTTTCATATATTTCATGTTGTTGTATTATTATAAGCCTACTTTATTATCCTATCAACCTAATGACCGAATACCTTTAATTAGATAGAGAAGAATCAAGAACCCTGCTGGTGATGAGGGATGTTTTGGTGAGCTGGTCTTCACCGCTTCCCCGCCAAAGATTTCAAGCTCTGCTCTCCACAGCCGCCAATAGAACGAACGAAACTCGTGGAAAACGCTGTAGGTCGTCTGCAGAAGTAAGGTTTCCACCCAGAAGTTTCTTACTATTTCTCTCTCATTCTCCCTCTCCCTTCTACACCACCCGAGGCCCAGAAAACTCCAGAAAACAGAAGGATAAGGCGAACCTTCCTCCAACATCGCTATCAACGGAACGAGGAAAGAATTCCGTAAACACCGAACCCTTTAAGTGGGGAGGGCGCCGAAGGGAGGTAGAATAGCTTAAAACTTGCGGCTCCCCCGGATGCCTTACGGGCTACGTCCCTCCCTTTGCTTCCACTCGTCGAAAGCACCCTTTTCTCCCCACTGGTTTCGAAAAACGTCTCTTCGCACCATTAAAACTTTTGTTTTGGTGGGAAAAGGTGGGTTTGGAAAAGGGATAAAACGGGTAACCGAGTTTTCGGCGTTTTTGCTGGAGTCAAAAATGTTCGACCCAGCTAATAACGGGGGTGTTTAGGAGAAGAGATCAATAAGTGAACATCCCCAAGTTAAGCGCTGAGCCGTGTTCTTGTTAAAGTTGTCTCACGTGGACGCGGTAAACGAAAAACTTTAACAAGTCTTTTTTGACGATGGTGTGGGGGAAAATTACTGTGACGTGAAGCGGGGGGGGGGGGGGTGTTCAGGAATTCCGTTCGCGTAAATATTGCCTCGCTGACTTGCATTCTAGGAACGTTTCGGTTGGTGGGATGAGGTTGTCGAAGTGACGACTTAGAAGATTGTACGGTCTAAGAACGCTGAGGATGGTTAATGTTGCTAGCTCCCTCCCTCCGATTGATGACTGACTTAACTCTCTGGCCATTCCTGATGAAGACACACCTACCAATCAAGTTACCGTTCTGCAACTCGGTATGGCATCAAACCGACGATAAAATATCGTTAGCATAACGAAAAATATCGATGTCACTAAATACCGACGATTGGTATTCTGTAAGCGCTCAACAGCGTCAGTTATCGCTAAATCGTCGATAACTTGTAGTTACGGGGTCCCATGGCTATAGACCCCCCCGTTATCCGTACCGTAACCTCGTTACACCGAAAAAACTTCTACACCCAAAAAAAAGTTTTAGGTAAATTAGTGACTTAATAATTTATAGCAGTGATGTCATTAAAAACACCGTAATAAATAACTTGAACCTTAACATTACATTATTCATAGGTAGTAGTTACAAAGTGATATAGAAACTTGTAACTGATGTACTAGTCGGTTTTATTTCACTTTGGATAGTAACCTACGTTTTAAAATCGCATTTCACCATGCAGGTGAAGGAATAACCATTTTTACTGGCGATATAAATCTGAATATTATTGATAATAACCCAGGTCATGAAATCACAGATTACTATGACTTTATGCATAACTCCGGATTTATTAGTTGGATTGATGTAACAACAAGGGGTAACAACTGTCTTGATCACATAATGGTGAAAGCGCCTAGAGGTGAGTTTGCACGTTCGGAATCAGCTATCATGAACAATATAAGTATGACAGATCATTTTCCCGTAGCTTTCAAAATAAAGCAAAAGCTTAGAAACACTGAATCTGCGCCAAAACCCAACTACGAGTATATTAAGAGAATCAATTATGATTCATTGCACGAATTAATGATGCATGTAGACTGGAGTCCTGTTTACTCACAATACAATGTAAACCTAGCATATGAACTATTTATCACAATCGTGAAAAACTGCATAGAGCTGAGCTCCACATATGTTGGACCGAAAAACCATAAACAGCGCCAACTAAAACCATGGATTACCACTGCCCTAGTGAACTCAATAAACAAAAGGGATAAAATGGATAAAAAACTGCAACGGAACCCTAATGATCAAAATCTAAGAAATATATACACCAACTATCGTAACAAACTTAAATCTCTTCTCTGTCACGCAAAAAATTATTACTTCAGATCACAACTTGTCGCATCTAACAACCCTTCTAAAGTTTGGAAAACAATTAGCACGGCACTAGGCAAAAATCTCAAAGACCCGATTGTGATCAAGAAATTAATTTGTGATAGTGAGGAAATTCAGGACCCCAGAGAAATAGTCAATAGGTTGAATGATTTCTTTACATCAGTAGGAGAACAATTAAACTCAGAATTTCTAAACTATCAGCCAACCAGAGATCTTCCAAACATGGCTTCATCTAAAATGAGTTTTAGGACCACTACAACAGAAGAAGTGTTCAAAGCTATTAAATCAATCAGGGGTGGGACAGGTCCAGGCTGGGACGGAATATCATCCAACGTGATTAAAAACACGGCACTATTTTTAAAGTCCCCTCTTACTCACTTGATTAACCTGAGCTTATTACAGGGTGAATTTCTAAATTGCCTCAAAATAGCTATAGTGCGGCCTCTGTATAAAAAAGGACCAAGAACACTAGAAAGTAATTACCGCCCTATTTCGCTTCTATCAAACTTTGCGAAAATATTTGAAAAAATAGCCAAGTCGCAACTAATAGAATATCTCGAATCCAATAATCTCTTATCCCCTATCCAGTTTGGATTTCGACAGCACATGGGAACAGAGGATGCGCTAGTTAATCTAGTAACGGAAATAACAAAGGGGCTCCACGAAGGAGGCAAAATAATATCAATATTTATTGACCTTACCAAAGCGTTTGACTCTATAGAAACATCGAGATTAGTCCTTAAGCTTGAAAGAATTGGGCTTGATAAATCTGCAGTTAGATGGTTCGAATCATACCTCACAGATAGACAGCAATATGTGCAAATTCAGGATATTGATAGCAATCTACATAAAATCTGCTTTGGGGTACCGCAAGGATCTGTCCTTGGCCCAATTTTGTTTCTGATACATATAAATGACCTTTTTAATATGAACTTGAGATGCAAATTTGTAGCTTTTGCTGATGATATAGCTATTGTGATAAATGAGAATACCTGGGAGCTAGCGCATTCTATCGCAGAAAGGACTGTCTATGAAGTAGCCAAATGGTTTAGCACAAGTAGTCTCACCATGAACCTTTCGAAAACCAAGTACATTACATTCTCAATAAACAAAACAGGACTTCCAAATGACTCTAAAATCAAAGTGCACAAGGAAAACTGTGGCGTAGTAAGAAATTTGTGCAGCTGCATGGAAATAGAAAGGCTGAATACAATAAAATACCTAGGAGTGCACGTGGATCAGCATCTCAAGTGGAAGGATCATGTAGCTGAATTAGTGAATAAAATCAGGAAATCCATGCACTACTTTCGGATACTACGAAGATGGCTAACGAAAGAAAACCTTAAAATGGTGTATTATGCTCATGTATACAGCATTTTAACTTACGGTATCATTGTCTGGGGAGGTACTTATGCGTCAACCTTTAATAGTATAAACATAGCAATGAATACAGTTTTAAGAATTGCAACTAATTCCCATAAACGTACGTCAACTAGTTACCTATACAAACACTTCGGTGTTCTCACTCCCAGAATGGCTTGTATTCACAGAACTGTTTTATATGTGCATAAACACCTGCATTTATTTACTAAACAAGCGGTGATTAGACCGACGCGAACAAATGCCAACTATGTCCTCCAGATACCACAGGCGCATAATGATTTCTACACTCGACAATTTCCATGGCTAGCTCCAGCCCTATTTGAACAGTTACCGCTCCTAACCAAGACTTTAACATCAACAGGAAAATTTAAAAAACTAGTTCTAGAATATTTTGAGCTTGAAAATAACGAAAGTGTTGTTATAAATAAGTTTAAATTAGGATAAAAATACAAATCAGCCTTCGTAGCATTAAGTGTATTTACTAACTACTCTGTAAATACTGTTGGTTCTTGATCAATGTAACTCATTCTCCAAATACTTACGGTGTGTTTTTTCAAGGAAACTGCTGGTACATACATACGCAGTAATAAAAATAGTGGTGGAAGAGACGAGCCTGGACGGGTCATTGACCTTAGGCTCATAAACCAACATAAGTTTAGATCTTGTATTATGTAAGTATATAGACTCTCTAAAAAACATTATATTTGTTGTATAAAGTATTTGCTGAATAAAAAAAAAATGAAATTGAAATTGAAAAATTGAGGTAGTTTACCTACCTACTGCATTTTTAAGTGCGCTTATGAATTTTGGATAATGTCAGGCATTCGAATTCCTTGCTTGGGAACTGGAAAGTTTGAAAGATAAGATATGGACAAAATCCTTATTCCCTGCATATTTAGAAAAACCTTTAAGATAAGTCGACACTTGGCCATGAACCTAACGAACGAAATTCGTCCACTGCTCCTACTCTCTAGATTGAATAGATTATCCCCTGAAATCCAGGTACCTGTCTGCCTAATTTTGCTGGAGATAGCTATCCCCTACGTTATCTAATGCGAGTGGCCTTAGCAGATTTTGCTAATTACCTAATTAGAAAATATAGGATACGCCACTGTCAAAGGCAATCTATAATAATATGTAAACGTAGCTAGGTATTCACTCACATATTTATCAAAATTTCCGAGTAATACGGCCATTAAGTATACAAATTAAGTTTAAACAATATCATACATTAATTTATACAAATAAATATGGCATTATACAAAAATAAATTTTTTAAGCTAAAAACGGTAGAAACTTTATTAATATCACAAGACGATACAAGAAATTGAAATGAAAATCTATCCCAAGTGTCAAGTGATCTCAAACTGCAATTTTTGACTTTCAAGGCATTTATTTTGACTTCACTTCCTTACTTCTTGTCACCATGGAAATGGTGATAACGGAAGGAGTTCCAGTCGATTGCTTGCCCTAGACTCAGATTTCGTGAGCCAAGCTAACGACGTCGGTATCTCTTTCTGCAACGACAATTCGCTGTTCATGTTCGGTATCATAAGTTCCTGAATACCGGTTTCGCTATCCGGGTGTCGTTACACGAGAGGGATAGCGACACCGACTCCATACCGTCAAAAAGGTAACGAGTTCCAGCATCGCACTACAGATGCGTTAGAAGAGAACAGAAGAGAAAATACGTAAGAAGAGTTAGAATATGCGATAGGTAAACTCGATGTAGCGATGCTATCGGATAAAAATATTGAGTAGGTCTTTTCTTGCACTTACCCCAAACCCATTTGTCGAATTTCTTCTTTTATCGTACCGACAAATTTCGCCCCTTGGTGATAAATAATGACAAAACTCTGTTCGCCTTCAGGTCCTTCGCCTCCTTTCCTCATGTATTAATATTTTCAACGCGTTGCTAATTTTTTTTTTAACGTCTTTATTTTCATGTTACAATAATAGGTATACAATGTGATATTTAGATATTTTTAAACTGAGGTATTCTAAATATGGTAGATGGTACCAGATATCCTAGATATATATTAAGCAGATAGTTCTGGTAATAAATTTAAAATATCCTCTTTAAAGCTTTACATACTTTTTAAGTAGATATTCGATAAAAAAATTAAATATGCTCTCCCTTTTTCCCAATAGGTAGATTTTTTTTTTTTTTTTGTATCTCGTGTCAGCTTGTTAAAAGCATTTGTTGCTCTGTATCTATAATGGAGCTGGGCATTGCTCAACGGTTTATTATTTTCCTGTATAGAAACCTCTTCTGCGTAGATCACTTTTTTCTGTGGTCAATACCTACCCTCGTGCTCCCTCAGGAAAGCGTTGTACGGAACCGCAATCGATCTCATTAAGCTCTGCGTGAGTATAATAAGCTGCTCCATAGCAGTGATATAATATCTGGAATTGTGTATAACTCATACCGGTGCACACTCATGTTAACGAAGCTTTTCAATCCAAACTTGAGGACCTTATTGAACGAACGGCTGGATGTACAATGCTTCGGGTGTTCTCAAGAAAATACTGAAGGTCGGAATCAATTTAAAAACGTCATAAAAACCATACCATTCTATTGAAAAGGTTTTCGAGAGCTGCGGCGTTTTGAAAATGTCAACCTATATATTTCACCCCTTAGAGATGATTGAGAGTAACGCTGAGCTCCGAAGACCAACTAGACCTCAAATGGGATCTGCAAAAATAATTTCATTAATTTTTGTTCATTATAACTAAGTAGGTAAGGAGAGAGCCGCGTACAGCGAACTGACCAAAATGTTTTATATCACAAACCATCTACTTACGATGGAGCCTTGATTGGGGTGGCGTAGAAAGTTGTGATTATTGCTGATTTATTTCCCGTCGTTACAATCGTAATGGAAATTATAGACAACCCTCGCCTGGAGTCAATAGAAATCATTCGTATGGATTCCCCACAATAGAGAGTTTTCGCAAAAGTTTGGCCACTAGGTCGTTGACGGACTAAGGATCTCCGGGCTAACGATCTACGGGGAAAAAACCCGGATGCTAACCTCTTAGATCTTGAATCGATCTAAGTTAGGTCGTTGAACGATCTAAGCTGATTCGATGGGTGACGCTAACGTTAGGGGTAGTTGGAAATTCTGCTGGGGAATTTCTAGTGGCGGTTGAACTGTTCTCATCATATTCTCATCACTTGAATATTTCAGTTTAAAAAGCCGTTTTTAGTTTTCATAGTCGCTAGTACAATTATGCGGTTATTCATAGACCAGCTACGTACAATTAATTAAGATTTTCCAGTCTTAAAGGATCACAGAAACATTTCCTATTACTATTTTCAAATGGAAAATAATCTAGGGTTGTCCGTAGACACCAGAAAAATTAGCCAAAAAACTAAAGGTTTGGCTAATTGAAGTTATTTGGCAAAAATCAGTGGCTAATAGGTAGACATTATTAGCCAAAAACGCTGCAAAGTCCTTGTCACATGGGTTGACAATTGAAATAGCTATTTCTGGTGGTTTCCACAAATTTTGGCCCTCAAAACACGAATTAGGCACGCTCCTTTTTTTTCAAATTATCTTTGATCATTGGTAGTGCTATTTAATCGTCTTGATCCACCTGTTGATACTTTTTCTAGTTTTATTCTACAAATTGATGGTGATTTCAGACGATTTCTCAGGTTTTTGACTAATAAAAAATCAATTTTGGGAGCTGAACATTTGGTAGAACCTCGCTTTTCCACTCTTTGGTCAAAATCGACTTCATATTCGGTCTTCTCGTCCCCAAAAACATGGAAAACGATACCTCAAAAGCTCATTTTACTAACATGTTGCTAAAACGCAAAAAGTACCTATTTTTATACACATTTTCACTCATAACACCCCTGGGTATATTCCGATCGGGCTGAAAAGTTTCGGGACACAACTAGGGCCCAAATGGAGCATGTGTGCGAAAGAACGACTTTTTTAGACCTAAAATGAAGCCGGTACACGTGATACGGCGTACAGCGGACGGCGTACCTACGGCGGACGGACATTGAATTTTTGGAATCTACGCACCTTGAAACGGAAAAGAAAAAATTTTGAGGGGGTGTTATAAAAATTTTTTGCTGAGCGAATACATAGTTGTATTATTCACAGAATAATAAACCAAAAACAGTAAGGTTGTCAATAGACATAGAGAAATTAGCCAGGTACAATTTATTGATATTTTCCAGTCTTCAAGGATCACAGAAATATTTCCTAATAGGTACTGTTTTCAAAAAAATATAGATATGAAGGGCTTTTATACAGCAGAAAAACCGAAAATCGAGAGAAAAAAGACGCACACTATCAGGTACACGTACACAAACAAATGATCACAAATGCCACGGATGAAGGCAATACATGTGATGAGGTTTCCTTGATCCTTGGTGGAAGGTTAGTACGGGAATCGGCCCATCTAGTTCGTTTACGTAGACCAGTGGCATCCCAAGTTAGGTCGTTCCCACCCAAACGTGCGCATGCGTAGTTCGCACTTTCCTTCGTACGTAGGCCTTAGCCCGTCAACGGGCTAGTAGCCAAACCTTTGCGAAAACTCTCTAATAAGGACATAGGATGAAGCAGTTCCAAGTCAGTAATGTCTTCTGGTTTCACTGTGGGCTGGTATAACTTATCTGTATACAATTGTACCAGTCCACATGGAAAAGGGGGAAGGCTTATTCCTGTCATAGATTCTGCCTACTGTTTGCTTATTCAGAAACATTGATACTACATCCATGAACCCATTTTCTTAGGATCACTGTAAAACCTATTAGGCATAGGACCCTCGGCAGTCGTAGTAGGCAGTGTTGTGGGAAGTCAGATATAAGAAAGTAGGTTTTGCGCAAATTCAAACAGTCCGATAAACTTTCCGTTTTTGAGGGTTCGAGACCGGGCTCAAGGGCCGATACCTCCTCCAACCGTCCACACTTCCACAGGGTAAAGAAAAACGATGGACATGGTTCTCTCCCTCCTGAGAAGGCTTTTTGATTGTTTCAGGGTGAGATCACGTTCCATCGGCACTTGGACGCACATGTGCGAGACATTTTTTTCGGAGGGTGGTAGGCAGTTTGAGGAGATTTGGAGTCACCTGGAGCCATTCAGAGCCGCCCATTCCTTCATATATCTCCTTTATCTGAGAGGAAACACGTAAACGATTCCGAACGAACTTATTTACAAGTTGAGGGAGGATCGGTTCGGATACCCAAGTATCGATTTTGCACTTGGAAGACGCAGGGTGTTTTTCGAAACTGTGGGAGAACCCGACTTTGACGCACCATTCTTCGCTTCCATTAGCTTCAAATTAAGTGAAACTGCACCAGTCCTACAGTCGGTAGCATAATATACGAGATTAGCCCCGAAGATGGACGGGAACACCATCCCGCCCCTTTCGGTGCTCATTGCGTTTGTAGCTTTTAGCGAATTTTCGAAGAAAAGGAAGCTATTGTTCTCGGTCCAAAATTTTTAAAACTTGAATTTCCGAAAGATTTTTATACCAAAATCCGTTTCAGACCATCCTGAATTCACTGCCGAAAGACACCAAAAATTTTATATGTATATATATTATGTAGAGCGTAGTATGCGCTTAGTAATTCACTTCCACTTTTTGTAGGCTTTCCAGAAGGATAAGCCCAAAGTTTCCAGAAGGATTCCTTTACAGTTATCCTGTCCCTTTGATAATACATACATCTATTGGCTTCCTCACCCCCTTTAGAGTGCCAATATAATTAAAATATGAGCACAATTCACGGGGCGGCAACTTCTGGCAACATTTGTCTCCACCAGTACACTCTTATGTAGGAGCTTTGTTCTCCACCAGTAAATATTACCAGATAGTTACATGCATTTTTGAAAGGCGCGTGTGTGTGTGTGCGAAAAGTTCAAAGATTGGCCATTTTTGAAAATAAAAACGCTGCAAAATTTTGAACAACGATTCCTTATTTTCTGTGTAGATACTTCTTCCACGTGGATCACTGTTTTCTGTGGTAAATACCTACCCTCATGCTTCCGTCAGAAAAGCACTGGGCAGTTACATTTACAAAAATAATATGTATTTTGACCGCCCCCGTCCGCTGTAACGCGCCGTTTCTGACCCACGAACCCCGTATAGGAAATTCGAAATTTTGGTGGTCACTGAACGGATTTGGGACGTATTCCCAAATTTTCACCCTATTTGGATTGTTCATTGGGCCGTGAACAACAGTCAACAGATAGGTATAAAAGTACCTATCAACAAAGTCCAAGATAACCATCACTCTTCAAATGAAATAATATCACGGAACAACAAGTACTCGATTTCGTAAAGGCATGCGTGATTATAATTAGCTATATCCTAGCAGTGATGATATCTGGGCTAGAGTTATGCATTTACCGCATGATTCACACTAATGTTGATGAAGCATTCCGGTTCAAACTTCAAAGCCCCAGTGTGAACGAACGGCTGGACGTAATTTTTTCAATTTTCATTACGTTGTAAATAGGTACCTACCTACATTCATAATTATTATTATTATTATTTTAGATTATTAACAAGAATTTTAAAAAAATGTCCCGGGTGGTAAAAAAAATCGTAAGGTTCGGAATAATTTTAAATAATTTTCAAACGCTGCAAATCCCTACACGGTTTATTATTCCGTGTCGAACACCTGAGTTACAGATCACACTTCTCTATGTATAAAACCCTCCTGTTACAGATCACAGACAAACAGTAGACTAAAATTGCAAAAAGAAACACAAATGAAGTTCTGAAGGGAAATTGTTGATGTGGACTGAACAAATATTCAGTCCCGGTAGGGTTTCGATCTCGGGAACTTTGGCGTTAGAGTCATCACGTATACCACTTCGCTATAGCGCCCACCTGGCAGAGACCAGAGATGTGCGGTCGGTCTCACCTCAGCTTGATGCATCCTGCTCTTTACTGCAAATTGTATAGCAAATTATTGAAAATAATAAACCAAAAGGCATATATACATTTTGAAACGTTGAACCGATATTTTTCATCCCACAGGTGACGGACAGTGACGCCGAGCTCCGCGGACCCACTAGACCCCCCCCCCCCCCCCCCAGGGACCTACAAACCAAATTTCATTCATTTTGGTTCATGGTAACTAAGGAATGTGCGAAGTACAGTGGACGGACAGCATTGTTTTTCGTTTCATTTTCGGATTCTACGTACCTTGAAACGCAATCCATCAAATTGGTGGTGGTGAAGAGGGAGGGGAGGGGGAGTTCCAAAGGTTCATTATCGAAAATAATAATCCAAGAGTGGGTCCGATTTGATTTTTTGGTGTTGAGAATATGATAAAAATTGCTAAATATGTAAAATCTACCAATAGTGGACTGCAAAATTGTGACTATAAGACTATCTCAACCATCAAAAGAATTAATACTTTCGGTGACTAAAAAGTTTGTTGAAAAATCAATCATCCACTCCTTTGAACCTCGACTTCCTCTCAAGCCATTAATGCCCTCCTTCATCATCCAATCCCATCCCCAATCTTTTTTCATCTTGTATCAATCTGCGCCTTTTACTTTTTCTCTTCAAAGTGGCTATCTCCTTTTTTAGCGGAGCAATCAGCACCCCCGCGTCAGCAACCGCCCTCTCCAATGGTTGAACTCGCTACCCGTCGGAGGGAATGTTCGTATGCATCAGCACCTTCCTTCCCACTTGGGGATCTGTAGTACGAGGACGGCGAGGTGGGAGTGGGAAGCGAAGCTGTTGTGTAGCAAGGGGTTGTTTTCAATAGGTGAGCTCTTCGTGACGTAAATACGAAAAAAGATCTTCCCTACGCTCTAGCGCGTAGCCACCATTTCTACACGGTTTCCCATACACGTGTGCAGTGTTGCCATCGACCTTCGCAACCGGGCATCACGTCAGCGATCACCCTTTTCCAGATATTCAATTCTCGATAATTATACTTATGACGAGGTGGATGAACCGTGCGTAGCACTGGGAAGGGGGTTAGGTACACAAGATGTGGCACAGTTCACACACTCAAAACTTTGAAGCCATCAGACGTCGATCTACAGCTAATTTGCCCAGTGCATTTGTGATAACCTCTCACCGTATCGGGTTTTTGGCGGTTTGATCTTCGCAGGGATCGGGATTCAAACCGGCCTACGGCTAAGGTCCAGTGCCCGGAAGAAAGGAAGAGAAAGGTCCAGTCAGTGTAAAATTGTGTGCATATGGATACTATTCAACAGTAGCGGTGGGAGGGCTCTGAAAACGGTGGGGCACCAAACCAGAACACAAAACCAACAGGTCTACAAAATACCCCAAGGCAACAACACCCTCCTCTTATTTTCTGATTGACTGATATTCAGCAAAGCTTATCTCTTTTAATCAACACTCTATCGTCGTACGAAAACGTCCACAATTTCTACTGCAAATTAGCCACCGAATTCATGTGTTACAAAAATGTAGTAAACTAAAATATAAAATAACAATGACCTGGCGGCCAGTACCTGCTTGAATCGGGAAAAGCTATTGACTAGAACGTAGGTTATCTGTGTGAACTAACGTTATCTGTGTGTTAGGACTTCGATCAATCCACAAGACCACCAACTGCAAACAGGACAATATGCACGTATGTACCACGAATACAAATCTGTCATCAGAACCGGACCGAACGCAAAACGCACACAGTTTGACGCAAAGAATTGAAAACTGACAATGACTCAACAGAGAAGGCGAATATAATTCACGAGACAACAAAAACAAATCAGAAGAGGAAGAAGCATCTCGTATCGAGATGACAAATTGAATTGAAGGGATCAAATCGATTGTGAACAAACGATTTTGGACTAGAAATCAGATTGTGGGCGACAGGGCCCAAAGTGGGTTTGGCAAACAACATTTTTACTCGACTGAGCACGTTCGGATGGGCCACTCTTCTCACTTGCCACGGCGACACTAGGTCCCAGGACCCAGAACCTACCTGCCAGTTTCAGGAGCCTAGGTTTCGATTTCGATTGCAGGACATTGATTACTGTCACTTTATTCCGATAACATGCTTGGTCTGTGGAGCCCACCATGGATGCTCTACTAGAATATTGAATATCCATAGAATTTCCATTCCACAGCCAGAGAAATCTGGCGAGTCGCTGTTGAACTTTGTGAAAAATGCTAGGTACAGTGTATGGAGGGAAATTATAATGCCAACTGAATAATGGATTTTTTTTCTACTCTAGTGTTTTTAGGTGCCGGGGCAGTGGCCCAAGTGGCCTTATGTACGCTATTCAACGCTATAGTATTCAGGGATAACCGATAGTAGTGTGCTCTACGCAGCAGTCTAGTGGACTAGGTATTTACATGTTTTCAACCAGCAAACCTAGATGGCGTTCACCAGCCTAGAGCCGCCAAAATTTAATAAATTACTATCTAACTTTTAGTGTGGTTAAGATGTGGGTATCAAATAATATTCTTTCCAACGCCTCTATTCCCTAAAATGTTCCTAATTACGAAAAATTCTCAACATCATAATACGTACCATCAAAAGGATAAATTTATTGGGTAGGTATTTATTTCCAGTTCAATATTTTCTGGGTGGTCGAACTTCCTACTTGAAAAATGGGCTGCATTGTTCAAAGGATAAAAACGTCTCAAATGAACGTCTGAAGAAACAAGAAGGAAAACGGGAACAACGCCTCTCAATAAGTCTAGCGCTTAGCTTTCTTGCATTGCATAATATTATTGTACATAGATGAATATTATAAGGAACACATCACGTAAACGTTGATCACAATGCTTCCACGACGTCAGTTGACAGAATCAAAATACTAACGTAAAACTAAGGTAGCGCGAGACGTCATCTGTTTTCTCTGTCCCCTCCAGCGGAAGAGTGAGATCCGACGAGTGTGAAATGGCGATGGAAATCAGATAGATGACACCATCCACTTTTCTCTTACCTTTCTTCAAATAATAAATTTAAAGCCCGTCTACTTTTCATTGACCTGGAGGGTTTCAGTCAACACCTGCATTTCTTACACTATCCAACTCACGTAGAAACGCTACCGTAGACGATGTGATACGGAATTATAATTTAATAAAAACTACTTACCTGGATTCATCTGCGGGTGGAGAGTGCAGGGAAATGCGCTCTTGAGGTGACCGAAGCCTGCGGCACCATGGAATTGTACACTTCAGCTTCGTGGTGCTTGCTTCGAAGGCAACCAACCACGGATAAGTTTGATTAAATCCATGATGAACGGAACCAATTCTATCAGAATGAATAATGAAAATCAGAAAAACGAAGTGAGAAAGAGAATGGAGGTAAAGAACATCACGCTCACTAGCTTAGGTAGAAACTCTTTTGTTGAGTTGGAGAAGGAGCGAATTCGCAAATGACTTGGATGGCATTGGATGAAACTTCTAGAACATTTGATATCATGGGTGTTAGCGATGTCCTGCGGATGTGAGGATAACTCGAGAGTTTTTTGAGGTTGTTAGTTAGCGTGGTAGTAGAGGTCTACTCAGAAACTCATGCCTACTGCGCCTTCCTCTCCCTTTCTTCCATGGGTCCAGCGTAAATTTAAATTTAGGGTTAATTTCTGACCAACCCTTTCCTACCGTCAATATTTCAGCTTGGTGTGATAAACTCAGGATTTGAATAGTAACTGGAAGCCTTCAATGAGTTGCATTCATTGTCGGGATAATCAAAAGCAATTTGTTGTGACGGCATTCGAAAAGTTGTTCTCAGAAGACGCCAGACGGCTGATCACTCGGACACATGCAAAGTGAACTATTAGAGAGTTTTCGCAAAGGTTTGGCTACTAGCTCGTTGACGGGCTAAGGCCTACGTACGAAGGAAAGTGCGAACTGCGCATGCGCACGTTTGGGTGGGAACGACCTAACTTAGCTCGTCAACGTTGGATGCCACTGGTCTACGTAAACGACCTAGCACTAGGTCTTATGGGCCGTTTCCCGTACTAACCTTCCACCAAGGAAGGCATGGATTGCCTTCTTCCCTGGCATTTGAGATTATTTGTTTGTGTTGTGTAGGTGTACCTGATAGAGTGCGTCTTTTTTCTCTCGATTTTGGTTTTTCTGCTGTATAAAAACCTACATTTCTATATTTTTTGAAAAGAGTATTAGGAAATGTCGTGGTATCCTCCCAGAACCACAACTCTTGTACGTAGAAATAAGATCTCGCCAAATAAACCTAGAAGTGGGGACAGAAGACGCAAGAGAGCCGAGGGCCAGCCTGGAGATCCCCACCATCCTCTACTAGCTAGAAGATGGAGGTAGACAGCTCCCAAGCATACAAAAACTCGCCTCCTGCACCTTTTTCCTCATTCTACGCTCTCCTCTAGTCGCTGACTACTCTCTCTCCTAACCCAAAAGAATCCGTGAATGGTGGGTGGTACGCCCATAACCAACGGAGACACTTCCTAAAAGATCTCGGGCATGGTGGTGGTCCGCCCATAACCAAACTGAGCACACATCCAAAAAGATCCTGGGAATGGTGGTGGTCCACCCATAACCAAACCAAGCAACGCACCTAAAAGAATCCGTGAATGGTGGTGGTCCGCCCATAACCAAACCAAGCAACGCACCTAAAAGAATCCGTGAATGGTGGTGGTCCGCCCATAACCAAACCAGGCACATCTCCCCTCGCACCGCTCGTGGTGGATGTACGCTCAAACACATTCATCACAGGAAATATTTCTGTGACCCTTGAAGACTGGAAAATGTCAATAAGTTGTACCTGGCTAATTTCTCTGTCTGTGGACAACTTTACAGTTTTTGGCTAATAATGTCTACCTATTAGCCACTAATTTTTGCCAAATAACTTTAATTAGCCAAACCTTTAGTTTTTTGGCTAATTTGCCACGTGTCTATGGACAACCCTACATTATTTTCCATTTGAAAATAGTAATAGGAAATGTTTCTGTGATCCTTCAAGACTGTAAAATCTTAATTAATTGTACCTGGCTAGTCTGTGAACAACCATATAATTGTACTAGCGAAGATGAAAACTAAAAACGGCTTTTTAAACTGAAATCTTCAAGTGATGAGAATATGATGAGAACAGTTCAACGTTAACGTTAGTGTCACCCATCGAATCAGCTTTGGTCGTTTGGTCACGATCTAAGGTCGTGAAAGTTAGGTCGTTGAACGACCAAAGCTGATTCGATGGGTGACACTAACGTTAACGTTGAACTGTTCTCATCATATTCTCATCACTTGAAGATTTCAGTTTAAAAAGCCAGAGGTTAGCATCCGGGTTTTTCCCCTTAGGTCGTTAGCCCGTAGATCCTTAGTCCGACAGCGACCTAGTGGCCAAACTTTTGCGAAAGCATTGCGCGAGGATGTGAGTTACGGGCTAATTACAGAATACAGACAACAGAGGTGTGCATAGTTTCATTGGGTATTTTGGCGGATAGCTGACATCGTTAGTGAACATCTGAAGCGGCCCGCACACGATCAATATTATTGTCAATACAGCTATCAATACTCGAGCCAACCCTTTTCAATACTACCCCACCGCACACGATCAATAATATTGAAAATAATTTGGTCAATAAATGTTCTCCGTTCCTTTTTCTGGTTTTTGGTGTTTACTGGTTTTACTTGTAATGGACAACCGTAAAAAAGTTGCAAAAAGTGGCAAACCATCGAACAACAAGAAAACGCTGGATGAAGGAGTGGCTCAAGAAGAGAGAGGAGTACAACGGTCTACAACGTGAAACACCAGGACATGCATTGCAACGTCGGGTGTTTTTGACCCAATCGACATTTGTGGTGCAGCAAGCCATTTTCAACATGTTAGGAAACAATAAAAACCCATTTTTCCAACGAATGTACTTTTATTACCATTATTGGTACCGATAAATTCCAATTTTTTCAAAATTATAGGTCGTTCCTACTTTAAAATTGATCATGAACACAATAAAATGAAGTGCCTCAATTCAAAAAATAACATCATAAAATACCTAGTTATAAAAAAAAATATTTTTGCCCTTAACCTCATAATTTCATTGAAAATAACAGTATTTATACCAAAGGAATTAGGTAACTTCGCAAATGGAACACATAAAATCACGAATAAGTAACAAAAAACAACGAAAAGTTATATCAAGGTAATAGACTAGGATAAGGAAATACCTAGGAACTAATGGTTATAACAAAATATTTTCAGTCTTGAATCATATCTTCTGGTTCGCATCTAATGCACTGCCGTTTTAATTTCTCGTGTTGCTTACAGATGGGCAAAGCACAGTTCTCGCAAGAATTGTATGTTCGTCTTTGAGCGCACTTGTCCGCATGGCCTCAAAACCGAGGGCAACTGCGCTCTTTCAATAAAAAGCGAAATTTTGGGTTTATTTGCGACAGTTTGAGCGTTTGATTCTGGTAAAAGAAAAGTCAAGGGAATGAGAAAAAAGGCTCAAAATCACATCTTTTGTAACATACCTTGAATTTTGTGAACTCGAGTTTGACGGACACCTTTTTTTCAATGAGCTACAAAATTGAAAATTACCTTCCTCAGCTGCCAGGAAGCTCTAAATTTGATGTTCAGGAACACCTGATCTAATGAATATTAATAGGACAATAAAAATTGGAGTTGCCGTAGCGGAGAAATAAGAGAAGAGCGCACTTCCCCGCAGAGCGCACATGCCCGCAGTCACCCTATTTTATAAAATAACGTATCATACAACGTAGGGTCCTTTTGACCCGGCCCACATTTTCTCTCACTATATTCGAAAAACGCAGTCACTCACCTCTAACAAGGGTCCCTGCTGTTTCCAACTCTGCAGATATACTGAAGGGACAGCTACTGACGCCCTGGAGCCCCTCACACCACGGGCCGTTGACCCATGGGCGTTCTTTGCGCATTAGGGTCATTTTGACCCGCACGTTGTAGAATAAGGGTTAAAACAAAACAGCTCCACCGATGAAGATGACTACAAGAATTATTTCAGGATGGGCGAAGACAGTTTCCAGAAGTTGCTCGGGTTGGTCCTACCATTTGTAAAACGAAATGATACGAACATGAGAGATTGTTGTATCTCTGCTGATGAGAGATTGGCATTGACTCTCCGATATCTGGCTACCGGAAGGACTTTTGAAGACCTGAAGTTCTCAGTTATCATGTCGCCGAGAACCATGGGGGAATCGTCGTCAAAACTTGTGAAGCGCTGATATAATGTATTACAAGACTAAGTTTTTCATATGGTTATTTATTTATGTTTAAAATTAAAATAAGGAGATTTGTTAACTTTAGCGAATTTCCATGATCATAGGGAGTAAAGTACGCACTGAATGTAAAATGTGAAACCGAAAAAAAACCTGTTGCTCAGACCACCTTCATCGCGTTTCGATTCGAGACGAACTGAGGGTTGATGAAAATATTGACGTTCACCCGCACACTGTCAATAATATTGACAGTATCCCCTCCACTTTCCGATATTGACGACCGTAGAACAAAATCCGTCAATATTCTCATCAATACCGACCTTGCATCCACTTTGCGCCGGCACGCGGTCAATATTATTGACAATATCTTTTCATATTGACAATAATATTGATCGTGTGCGGGCCGCTTGAGATTGATAGCGCAAGATTTGATCGAGGACGAACGGAACAGTCCAGTTTGAAACGGCTGGTGCGAGCAGCCCGCAGTGCAGCCTCAGGATTCTGGTAATGACTGTGATGTGGGGAATGACTCGGCAGGAACCGAAACCGGGGATGACCAAGGCCAGCGAGCCGGTGAGCCCATTCGTTCCTCGCAGGTCGAGTTTGATTTCGTCTGTTTCTGTCCTCGTGCAGTTGATGATGGAAACCGAAGTCTGAACCCAAGGCCGGTTTCGTGGCAGAGTTGGAAATTGGTAGTTAGTTAGCTACGCAAGGCGAAATAAATATTAAAAAACCACATTCATGCAGCATGGCTATAAGAGCGAATTTTCGAAGAAATAACTGATTTTATGTAAAACTGTTTTATCTCAAGAAATAACCACGTTCCTTCATCTTCAAAGTGCTCCAGTTTGAGAACGGAATGAGATATCGCAATTCTGATTTCACCATTGTGTTCAGCGTACAAAAACCTTCAAAATGAGGTGTCACTTGTCAGACTGTTTCATTTTGGGAATTTATGGGTAATTTCCCCCCCCCCCCCCTAAAACTCCCCAAAACTCCCTCTTAGAGTGACCCGATTCTGCCCATCTACGAACTTAGCCTGTCGATTGCCAAGACATATTTTTCGTGCAAATTTGAACTTTTTATCTCAATTCTTTCGAGAGTTATCGTCTGGAATGACAGAAATATAACGCACGACATACAATTTTTGGTGTCTTTCGGCAGTGAATTCAGGATGGTCTGAAACGGATTTTGGTATAAAAATCTTTCGGAAATTCGAGTTTGAAAAATTTTGGTCCGAGAACAATAGCTTCCTTTTCTTCGAAAATTCGCTAATAGGTAGGTAGGTAATATTTGATAAATTATAACCCAAGTTGGCGTTTCTGGTTTCAACTTGTGAATCAGTGCCCACAACATGTCTAGCACTAGAAGTCCTTTTGGTTTATTATTTTCAATAATGAATCTTTGGAATCGACCATGACCCCCCCCCCCCCCTCCCCGTAAATTTCATGGTTTACGTTTCGAGAGATAGAATACGAATCTCGAATAAAAAACACTGCAATTTATTACTCAACGGTTTATTATTTACCTGTATAGATGCCCCTTCTGTGTAGGACACTGTTCTCTGTGGTCACCCTCCAGCTCCCACCAGGAAAGCCCTAAATCGAGTATGGAGCCAGCCGGAATTACAGCTTCATAAAAAGCAGTATGTAAAATGGTAAAAATTCAGGTGTAGTTCTGAAGGTAAATTGTTGATAGGGAATGAAACTAATTTTTTGGTCCCGGCTGGGATTCGAACCTGCGATCTTCATCATGAGATTCTGACTCCTACTCCGTTGGGCTATGGTTCCACACGGGTACGAGGCAAGTGATGTGCGCTGTCAATCCAGGTTGATGCCTGCATATGTGGTGCTCTTTAGGGAAAGTTCAAATTAATTTTATGGCAACATCGTAGAATGCTCCAGATGGTATCAAAAATTCAGGAAAAAATTCAAACCATTTAAAAATGCGAGAAAACCCGTACCTCAAAATTCAATTTTCCAAGATAGGGATACGTACTCTGGATATTTCAACCTCTGTTTTTCACCCCTTAGAATTGAGTGACGGTAAAGCCGAGCTTCGAGGACCAACTAGCGCCCAAACGGGACCCATATACCAAATGTTTTGTATTTTGGCTCATGGGAACTAAGGAAAAAGCCACAGACGGACGGAATTTTTGTTTTGTTTTGTTTTGTCCATATTCGTGTTCTACGTCCCTTGAAACGTAAACCGTGAATTTCCGGGGGGGGGGGGTCCATGGTCGATTACGAAGGTTCATTATTGAAAATAATAAACCAAAATTTCCCTATCCGTCTTAACAGTTTGTCCGAGTTTAATAGTAGTAATTTTGGTTTATCGGAATAGGCTATGAAAAAAATAATAATTACCCCCCCCCCCCCCCCCTCAAAATTTGATGGTTTACGTTTCATGAGACGTAGAATACGAATATCGATTTTTTAACCCCCCCCCCCCCCCCTTCCCTCAGAATGTGGTGGTTTCCGTTTCAAGATATATGTAGAATCCGTAAATGGAATAAAAAAACTATTCGTACGTCGTCCTTCGACTTTCCTTGTTACCATTAACCAAAATTAATGAAATTCGGGGTCTAGTTGGTATGCGAAGCTCGGCATTACTGCCATTCACCTCGAAGGGTTGAAAATGTCAGAACGCCATAGCTCGAAAACTCTCAGTTTTTATGAAACACTTTTTCCCGGGTCGGCTCCAGTACTCGAGTTAGGGCTTTCCTGGGGGGAGCTCGAGGGTAGGTACTGACCACAGAAAGCAGTGATCTACCCAGAAGGGGCATCTATGCAGGTAAATAATAAACTGTTGTGTAATAATTTGCAGTGTTTTTATTCTAAATCTAAATACCCAGACGGAGATTCGTTATTCCTCCCGACTTTTCCCCGGAATTTCCTCATCGGTTAACAGCGTATGAAATAATTTGAGGAAAAAATCATCCGATTTAAAACCCATGGGTTCTTATTAGGGCTTTGTTTACTATGATGACATCAAAAATGCCGGTCATCCTTCGTCTGATTATGCGAAGTCACCGTGACAGGAACTGCAGCGATTTAAGTTGCCGCCCACTGGACAGGTCACGTTTTTGTTTCATTTTTCGTCTCGACTGGCGAGGATGAGGTAAGTGGCCTGAGAAGTTTATAAGAGCGCGGCCCTCCGCTGGTGATTCAGTTTGCATCCGCGACCACGTTATCTCGGTTCATTCACCTAACGAATTCGACCTACAACAGCCGGAGAGTTTTGGATTTGAGGCGGTCAAACATGTTAGAACTGATCCCATTGATCATCGGAGTGATTGTGTGTTATGTCGCCTACGTGGTTGTGTACGGTCAGACGGGAATCCCATCGTGGAGGACGATCAAGATGTTCAACAAACTTCCAGGACCGAAAGATCAGCCTTTCTTCGTGGGTGCAGCTTTCCATTTCATGAAACTTCCTTTGGAAGGTAGGTGCAATATTTTATTTATTGTATTTATGCTTCGACCCACTGGTGTGTTTTTCTCATTTTGCAAAAGCCTTGGGGACTGTTTCATATAACAAGTTACAAGTCGATTTTACGACCGATTTCTACAAAATTCGGGGAAATCAAGCACAAGTACGAGTATTTTCACAAGTGTCTAATGGACAAGTCTAATGGTAACGGCCAGCGAATGTTAGCAAGTCTACAAGCGAATTTTGTCAAAAACTGAACTTCATACAACTGGAAAGAAGACCGAGTACAAGTTTATAGAAACAGTTCAAGATTTAATTTGAACATGTAAAGCGCAGCAAGTGTTTGCGAGTCTACTGGTGGATTACGCTACGAAAATTCCTCCACGTAGGTAATTTGAAGAGCAGTTCCTAAAAATTTAATCAAAATGATCCTATTGCTCATTGGAGTACCTCATATTTAGCGTTTGCGCATGCGCAGTTGACAGACCATTGATCCGAGCGTTTTGAAGTTCAAAGGGGACCGTGTAGAAGCTACACCTCAACTCCCAACCGAATTTGAGCTAAATCGGGTCATTTCATGAGAAATTGAGTAGGCATCTCAGACTGGCGTTTGCGCATGCGCAGGTTTTTAAAAATGTTTATTTCTATTTTTGATGCATTTATTGAATATTTTTGTTGAGTAAAACAGTTGTAGATAAAACAGATAAAATGCAAACGAAATTTTCTTGTTCCTTATAACATTCACAAAATTAACACACATTTTTGTTAACTTGTGTTAATTAACACAATTTTTTTTAAATGTTAACACATTTATGTTAAATTATGATTAACACGCATTTGTGTTAAATTATGTTAATTAACACTCACTTATGTTAATTTTGTGGTAACTTGCAAGCTGGCGCAAAGGGTATGAGACGCGATCCCGTACAGAAGAAAATAAAAATTATAAAATTACTCCTCTTTTAGTTCACTTAAATTAAACATGAAATGAACAGCTCTATATATATTACAAAAAAGCAATCTCGCTCTATATATGTTACAAAATTGTAAAAATAAACTATAGGCGAAATAAATGTCAAAACGTAATGTCAGTACCTATGTATTTTATTGATGATTAATGTAAAGTTGGTCATACTAAGTTTTCAAAGAGATCTTAAATCATTTCAAGTTGGGATATTTTCTCTCTCATAGGGAAGTTGGTTATATCGACATTGGTGGTAACACCAATGAATCGATTTTATGATAATCATAGAGGACCAACTAGGAGCTACACCGCAAATACCTTCTAAATTTGCGGAAAATTGGGTCATTTGTTTGTGAGAAACTGAATACCTTGCATTCGCGTTTGCGCATGCGCAGTGGCCGCACTAATGATCCAGTTGTAGGACCAAGGAAAATCGCTGGGTCTACTGCGACTCGAACCCATGAAAGTCAGCTCCCAACTCTGAATTGTGGTTTAAAAAAAAGTAATTTTGGATAAAGACCAACCCACAACATTTTTCCAGTTCACCGTTCAGTATGTCTCTCAGTATGTCTCATCTGAACTTACACTCTCATCTACACTGCCATGTGAAAGAAAAACGTCTCAACTCTAACGCGTTTACGAAAATGGAATTTCCACGTCCCCCCCCTCCTATTTTTGGTTTATTATTCTGTGAATAATACACCTATGTATTCGCTCAGCAAAAAATTTTTATAACACCCCCTCAAAATTTTTTCTTTTCCGTTTCAAGGTGCGTAGATTCCAAAAATGCAATTTTCGTCCGCCGTACGCCGTATCACGTGTACAGGCTTCATTTTCGGTCTAAAAAATTCGTTCTTTCGCACACATGCTCCATTTGGGCTCTAGTTGTGTCCCGAAACTTTTCAGCCCGATCGGAATATATCCAGGGGAGTTATGAGTGAAAATAGGTAGGTATTTACTTTTTGTGTTTTAGTAACATGAGCTTTTGAGGTATCGTTTTCCATGTTTTTTGGGACGAGAAGACCGAATATGAAGTCGATTTTGACCAAAAAGTGGAAAATCGAGGTTCTACCAAATGTTCAGCTCCCAAAATTGATTTTTTGTGAGTGAAAAACCTGGGAAATCGTCTGAAATCACCATCAATTTGTAGAATAACACTGGAAAAAGTGTCAACACGTGGATCAAGACGATTAAATGGCACTACCAATGATCAAAGATAGTTAAAAAAAAAGAGCGTAGGTACCTAATTTGTGTTTTAGGGGCCAAAATTAATGGAAAACACCAGAAATAGTTATTTCAATTATTTTACATGAAAGTAACAATAAATGAACAACCAACATTTCTGTAGGTTTGTCCAATAGAATAATAAACCCATGTGACAAGGACTTTGCAGCGTTTTTCACTTGAGATTTTTCTCGTGTTTTCGACCTTATACCACTGACCCTTAAATTACACTGTAAAATTGAAAATAAGGAGACTTTCGGAAAGAGCGTTAAATTTCCTATAAGATTATGGCTCTAACATACATTTTGGAGCGCATTCAGCGGGCGAAGAATCGGAGTGAAACAAGAATTTTCTCTGATTTTCAAAATCACTATTTTATCAAATGGCTCTACATCTCAGAAATAAAATTTCGCCCCCGTGCGAAAAGCCCTCGCCGCAGAGCCTTTTGGTTTATTATTCTGTGAATAACACACCTATGCATTCGCTCAGCAAACAATTTTTACAACACCCCCTCAAAATTTTTTTCTTTTTCGTTTCAAGGTGCGTAGATTCCAAAAATGCAATGTCCGTCCGCCGTACGCCGTATCACGTGTACCGGCTTCATTTTCGGTCTAAAAAAATCGTTCTTTCGCACACATGCTCCATTTGGGCCCTAGTTGTGTCCCGAAACTTTTCAGCCCGATCGGAATATACCCAGGGGTGTTATGAGTGAAAATGTGTGTAAAAATAGGTACTTTTTGCGTTTTAGCAACATGTTGGTAACATGAGCTTCTGAGATATCGTTTTCTATGTTTTTGGGGACGAGAAGACCGAATATGAAGTCGATTTTGACCATAGAGTGGAAAATTGAGGTATTACCAGATGTTCAACTCCCAAATTTGATTTTTTATAAGTCAAAAACCTGCGAAATCGTCTGAAATCACCATCAACTTGTAGAATAGCACTAGGAAAAGTTTCAACACGTGGATCAAGACGATTAAATGGCACTACCAATGATCAAAGATAGGGGCTAATTCAAGTTTTAGGGGCCAAAATTGGTGGAAACCACCAGAAATAGCTATTTCAATTATTTTACATGAAAGTAGCAATAAATGAACAGCCAGCATTTCTGTAGGTATGTCCAGTAGAATAATAAACCCATGTGACAAGGGTTTATTATTAAAGCGTTTTTTGTCTTGGGGCAAAAAGCTGCCCACCGAACATCTTTGAATGTCTGGAGTGGGAGGGGGGACAGGAAGAGGTTTCTTACACATAATTATCCAACAAATGGGGAATGACCGAGCGTTTTTGGCGGGTAAATTTTTACAACCGCGTTGTGGTGGGGGGGGGGGGAATAGCATATTTTTGTATTGATGAAGTAAACATTTTTTCCCAGTACCTAGGGACTTGAAAAATAGCTGTTTGCAGACTTCAGCGCCTGATGGTCCCGAGGGTTGAAATTTGGTACGCATCCTCAGGAGCCTCTCGAGAATAGTTGTACGAAAAATCAACCCCGGAGTTCCCCGGGTGACAGAGTTACGAGTCCCGCGTCCCTAGATATATAAGCGCATCATATTATTATTTTGTATTTTTCTACCTACTCAGGTTGTGTCCACTCAGGTAATTTTATACTCAAAGGTAACCCACTGTTAGTTATTGAATTTGGTATTTATAGTACAAAAACTGTGCATTAAAGTCTATAACGTTATCCAATTCATCGTTCTTTTAACCCACAGATATACTTACTTGGATGGAAGGGATGTTTCAAGCTTATGGTGGTTACTTCGCTATCTGGATGATGGGATCACCGGTTTTGCTTGTGGCCGATCCCGAGGTTGCAGAAGTAGGTATACTGATTAATTGTATTATTTCGTTCCACAGCGGTTCATTATTCTCTGCGTAAATAAATAGATAGCGAAATCATTGATAATAGCTGAGGTTTATTTTGAGGGCTCTGCTTCGGCTGGGTGAGAACGACAAGCAGGGAAATTTTATGAAATAATGTGGAACCACCCTCACCGCTCTGCCAAATACGATGAGCATTTTGATGGGTATTTATTATAGCGCTCATAATATTGTTATGCACAAAGAGTCATATTTTTCTGTAGGTACAGAAAATAGTAATTCGTTATTATATGAATGAAAGTTTTCCTCACATTCTTATCTATGTTCTCTATGCTTACTTATCTTCTAACTACACTTGATACGAGTTTATCTTTTCATATCTCAGATATTATTTGAGTGTTCCAGTGGTGTTTCCTTCATATTATATAGTGATTCAGTATTTATTGAAAAACGCTGCAAATTATTACACGGCGGTTTACTGTTTTGGTTTATTATTTACACGGTTTATTATTTTGTACCTTCTGTTACAGATCACAGCTCTCTGTATAGATAACCCGCCTATATAATATAATATTATGTACTATTCTATGCATATTATGTAGATCGCAGAACCTCCGTAAGTTAGTACCTAACCCCGTACTCGTTACTAGGTACCTACCTAAATCACGAAATAAATGTTGCAAAAATAATTCTGTCTATGACAAACAGTACCCAAAATGGCAAAAAGAAACGCAAATAATGAAGTTCTGAAGTGAAATTGTTGATGTGGAGTGAAAAAAGTTGCAAACGTACCTACCAACAAACTCCAGCCCCTTCTACGTAGATGGTATAATGAACCGTTGTGTAATAATTTACCGTTGTGTAATAATTTACCACTGTGTAATAATTTACCCATCAATAATACTTCAACGTTTGTTCAAGTTTCACTACCTACCAACAAACTCCAAAAGAGCCATCATTTTCCAAATAAAATAATATCACAGAACAACCAACTCGACTTCATACTCTGTGATTATAATCAGGTGATCCCTAGCAATGGTGTTATCTCGGGCCAATTCCCGATTGTTAGCGCATCCCTGGTGGTGACATTTTGGTTAAATGTATACAATCACGGCCGGCTTCAGTGAAGGACGCGGCGCAAGGTCTGGCAACGCTGTAATAGCTTCTTGGTTCAGGCCCCTTTCGTAACCACTGCGTTCTTTTAGCACCATGAATGAATCCTTCACATTCTTTATTATTATACCTGTATATTGCGAGTAGGTATAATTAATGAAAACAACCATCTTCTGAATGATGCATTATTTAAAAGAAAGGCACTGAACTAATACCTAGAACAACAGAAAGGAACTAGCAAGATGACTTGGAGAAAAGGAAATGGAACATGAATAAATTATAGTTTGCTTATAGTATTCTACTTCTGGAACTTCTTCAATTTGCGACTGTAATTTTTGTTAATTATTCTCCAAATACACCTATGTATTCGGTTCGGGACATTTTTTTGGAACACCCCCTCAAAGTTTTTTCTACGTTTCAAGGTGTGTGTAGATTCCAAAAATACAATGTCCGTCCGCCGTGTCATCGATATCTACCTTAATTTTCGTTCTAAAAAAAACCGTTCTTTTGCACAAAGGCTCCATTTGGGCCCTAGTTGTGTCCCCTAACTCGGCAGTCGATCGGAAAACATTGAGGGGTGTTATGTGTTAAACATGGGTGCAAAATTATTTATTTTTCATGTTTTAGTGAATTTGAGCTTGTGATGAATCGTTTTCCGTGTTTTTTAGGGTGAGAAGACCAAAAAATATGAAGTTGATTTTGACCACTGAGTGAAGTATTGAGGTTCTAACGAAGTTTCAACTCTCAAAATTCAATATTTATGGGTCAAAAACCTGTGAAAATGTGTAATCACTAGAAATTTGTATAATAACTCAGAAGTGAAGCCGGACAATTCAATGAGAAGTTCAATGATAGAAGATAATTTGTCAAAAATAGGAGCCTATTTCAAGTTTTTGGGGCCAAAATTTGTGAAAAATACCGAAAATAGCTATATCAGTATTATTACACATGTAATAAACAGTAAAAAATGAATAGCCAGCTTTTTTGATGTCCAATAGAATACCTAATAAACCCACGTGAAAAGGTTGCAGCATTCTTTGATTTTTGATCACGAACATTCTTGGAATAATGGTTCATAATCACATTGACCGTATTGCTGTCTTCTAATTTGGGATGTATTTTTGGTTAGGAGCCTTCAAAAACTTATCCTTGGTTTTGGTTCCCAATTAGTACGGGGAATCGCACGAATCCACTTTTGGTTTATTATTCTGTGAATAATACACCTATGTATTCGCTCAGCAAAAAAATTTTATAACACCCCCCTCAAAATTTTTTCTTTTCCGTTTCAAGGTCCGTAGATTCCAAAAATGCAATGTCCGTCCGCCGTATCACGTGTACAGGCTTCATTTTCGGTCTAAAAAAGTCGTTCTTTCGCACACATGCTCCATTTGGGCCCTAGTTGTGTCCCGAAACTTTTCAGCCCGATCGGAATATACCCAGGGGTGTTATGAGTGAAAATGTGTGTAAAAATAGGTACTTTTTGCGTTTTAGCAACATGTTGGTAACATGAGCTTTTAAGGTATCGTTTTTCATGTTTTTGGGGACGAGAAGACCGAATATGAAGTCGATTTTGACCAAAGAATAGAAAATTGAGGTTCTACCAGATGTTCAGCTCCCGAAATTGATTTTTTATGAGTCAAAAACCTGGGAAATCGTCTGAAATCACCATCAATTTGTAGAATAACACTGGAAAAAGTGTCAACAGGTGGATCAAGACGATTAAATGGCACTACCAATGATCAGAGATAATTTATTAAAGAATTCATTTATGAAATAAAAGAATTCTTATTCGTGTTTTGGAGGCCAAAATTGGTGGAAACCATCAGAGATAGCTATTTCAATTCTTTTGTATGAAAAAAACAATAAATAAACAGCCAGCATCTCTGTAGGTGTGTCCAATCTATACATATAATAAAACAGTGTCTGTTTGTCTGTTTGTTTGTCTCGGCATCAATTGAGAACGGCTGAACGTAGAAAGTTGCGGCTGGTACCTAACATTTGACGCAGAATTTATCTGGGAAGGTTTATGAAAAAACCGCATTTGAATCTGTCCATCCGTTGAAACGCTATGAATGAAATACTACTAAAAAACGTGTTATAATCACTTCTATGAGGACGTTTATGCTTATAATAACTTTGAACGGTTGGACGTAAATCCAATTGTAATTAGTTTCTGGATTCAGCTCGACGAGTACATTCAAGTGGTACTTCAATCAGGATGTTAGTGGGAGGGGGGTACAGGTTATGAGAGGGGGGGGGGGGGGTCTGCAGAAATTGCAAAACTACTTGACCAATTGGAGTGCAACTTTGGGAATTTGTTGTGTGAACATTGAGGAATGTTTCTAACCAGGTAGGGAGGGTTCATAGGATACGGGGGGGGGGGGGTTAAAGGCAGTTAGGGTTGGCATTGGGGAAGGTTTCTGATCAGTTGAGGAGGTGGTAGCTGTTATGAGTGGGGCCTGTCCTAAAGGGGGTGTCTGTTCTACCGTTGCGAAGCGCGGGTACACAGCTAGTAGAATAATAAACCCATGTGACAAGGACTTTGCAGCGTTTTTCTCTTCATCCTTGGGAAAACGAAACAAAGTGACATATTCTTTTGTATATTCCTAATTACTTTTGCACTCTGGCACGACGCAATTTTCCTGCAGTCTGTTATCATCAAAAACAATAACTTTTTTTAACAATATTACTGTTGAATATAATTTTCGCGAGAAGATCTGTAGGTAAACTATCGGAACCCGGAAATGAACAAACCTAGGCTTATTGGTGGGTGGTGACGCCGCCGGTCTGAAGTGCGACGTTGCCAATTCTCTACTGCCTTGGCCTTCTCTGAAGCCGGCCGTGATACAATTCGAATTCATTCACCCTTCTGTTGAAATACTCGTTACTAGGTACCTACATAAATCACGAGTTAAATGTTGCTAAAATAATTCTGTCGATGACAAACAGTAACTAAAATGGCAAAAAGAAACGCAAATAATGAAGTTCTGAAGGAAAATTGTTGATGTGGAGTGAAATAGACGTTCTGCGTAGATCACTATTTTCTGTGGTCAATACCTCCCCTCGTGGTCAGGTATAATGAACCGTTGTGTAATAACTTGCCCATCAATAATACTTCAACGTTTGTTCAAGTTTCAGAAGTACCTACCAACATAATCCAATAGTCCATCACTTATCAAATGAAATAATATCGCAGAACAACCAACTCGACTTCATACAGCCATCCTTGATTATAATCAGGTGCTCCCTAGTGATGATTATCCCGTCCATCTTGGATGCGGGCTCTTCCCGATCTTTTTGACAGGCGGCTGAAGGGGCGGTCGATTCGCGGAAACGAATCGTCAACTCCTGGAGGCATTGCGTTATAATCAAACCAGTGTCTCAGGGGCCAGCTGTCACACTGCCTCACTACCTTTCAAGAGGATGGAGCGGGGGAAACTACGCTGTATGGGTGGCAGTTCCTCATCCATTACATGGTAGCAGAGCGTGTTGGTGGTGGGTACGTGCTGGATTTTATCCTCAGCACCCCCTCCTCTTTTTGAGAGCTTTTCCAGAAGCTCATATCACTATACATCAAATCAAACTTATTATTATTATCAAACTTATTATTTTTCCTAAGGCTATTATGCCTAGCGTTCAATGCCTATTTTGGTTTATTATTCTGTGAATAATACACCTATGTAATCGCTCAGCAAAAAATTTGTATAACACCCCCTCAAAATTTTTTCTTTTCCGTTTCAAGGTGCGTAGATTCCAAAAATGCAATGTCCGTCCGCCGTATCACGTGTACAGGCTTCATTTTCGGTCTAAAAATTCGTTCTTTCGCACACATGCTCCATATGGGCCCTAGTTCTGTCCCGAAACTTTTCAGCCCAATCGGAATATACCCAGGGGTGTTATGAGTGAAAATGTGTGTAAAACGCTGCAAATCCCTGCACAACGGTTTATTATTTTGTATAGATACCCTTCTGTTACAGATCACAGCTCTATGTATAGATAACCCGTCTATATAATATAATATACATGTACTATTCTATGCATATTATGTAGATCGCAGACCCTCCGTAGGTTAGTACCTAACCCCGTACTCGTTACTAGGTACCTACCTAAATCACGAGCTAAAATAATTCTGCCGATGACAAACAGTACCTAACAAAAAGAAACACACATAATGAAGTTCTGAAAAGAAATTGTTGATGAGGAGTGAAAAAAGTTGCAAAAGTACCTACCAACAAACTCCAGCCCCTTCTACGTAGATGGTATAATGAACCGTTGTGTAATTATTTACCGTTGAGTAATGATTTACCGTAGTAATAATTTACCCATCAATAATACTTCAACGTTTGTTCAAGTTTCACTACCTACCAACAAACTCCAAAAGAGCCATCATTTTTCAAATTAAATAATATCACAAAACAACCAACTCGACTTCATACTCCGCCAATATAATCAGGTGATCCCTACCAATGATTGGCCGTATTCACAAATTCCTATTGTGGGCGCGTCTCTGGTTACGAGATTTGGTTTAAATTGTATACAATTTCATTCACACTGGAGTCGAAAATGCCTGTCGGTGCAAACTTCTGGGCCTTACTGTGAACGAACGGCTGGACGTACGATGCTCCGGATGGTCTTAAAAAACTCGCAAGTTCAAGAACTATTTAAAACCGTAAAAATATTTACGTAAAAAAATGGTATAGGCGTTTTGAAAATTTCAACCCCTATTTTGAACCCCTTAGAGATGACTCACAGTAACGTCGAGCTTCGAGGACCAACTAGACGCCGAACGGAACCTATAACCCGAATTTCATCAATTTTCTTTCATGGTAACTAAGAAAAGTGGCCCGTACGGCGTACGGCGGACAGACAGAAATATTTTTATTGCAGTTTTGGATTCTACATACCTTGAAACGTAAACCATCAAATTTTGAGGGGGGGTAAGAATTTTTTTTTTCATGCTCGATTCCAATGGTTCATTATTGAAAATAATAAACCAAAATAGGTACTTTTTGCGTTTTAGCAACATGTTAGTAAAATGAGCTTTTGAGGTATCGTTTTTCATGTCTTTGGGGACGAGAAGACCGAATATGAAGTCGATTTTGACCAAAGAGTGGAAAATTGAGGTTGTACCAGATGTTCAGCTCCCAAATTTGATTTTTTATAAGACAAAAACCTGGAAAATCGTCTGAAATCACCATCAATTTGTAGAATAACACTAGAAAAAGTATCAAGAGGTGGATCAAGACGATTAAATGGTACTATCAATGATCAGAGATAATTTGAAAAAAAAAAGAACGCTGCAAATCCCTGCACAACGGTTTATTATTTTGTATAGAATACCCTTCTGTTACAGATCACAGCTCTATGTATAGATAACCCGTCTATATAATTTATGATATGTACTATTCTATACATATAATGTAGATCGCAGACCCTCCGTAGGTTAGTACCTAACCCCGTACACGTTACTAGGTACCTACCTAAATCACGAGTTAAATGTTGCTAAAATAGTTCTGTCGATGACAATCAGTACCTAAAAAAAAGAAACACACATAATGAAGTTCTGAAAAGATATTGTTGATGAGGAGTGAAAAAAGTTGCGAAAGTACCTACCAACAAACTCCAGCCCCTTCTACGTAGATGGTATAATGAACCGTTGTGTAATTATTTACCGTTGAGTAATGATTTACCGTAGTAATAATTTACCCATCAATAATACTTCAACGTTTGTTCAAGTTTCACTACCTACCAACAAACTCCAAAAGAGCCATCATTTTTCAAATTAAATAATATCACAGAACAACCAACTCGACTTCATACTCCGCCAATATAATCAGGTGATCCCTACCAATGATTGGCCGTATTCACAACTTCCTATTGTGGGCGCGTCTCTGGTTACGAGATTTGGTTTGAATTGTATACAATTTCATTCGCACTGGAGTCGAAAATGCCTGTCGGTGCAAACTTCGGGGCCTTGCTGTGAACGAAGGCTGGACGTACGACGCTCCGGATGGTCTTAAAAAACTCGCAAGTTCAAGAACTATTTAAAACCGTAAAAATATTCACGTAAAAAAATGGTATAGGCGTTTTGAAAATTTCAACCCTTATTTTGAACCCCTTAGAGATGACTCACAGTAACGTCGAGCTTCGAGGACCAACTAGACGCCGAACGGAACCTATAACCCGAATTTCATCAATTTTCTTTCATGGTAACTAAGAAAAGTGGCCCGTACGGCGTACGGCGGACAGACAGAAATATTTTTATTGCAGTTTTGGATTCTACATACCTTGAAACGTAAACCATCAAATTTTGAGGGGGGGTAAGAATTTTTTTTTTCATGCTCGATTCCAATGGTTCATTATTGAAAATAATAAACCAAAAAAAGGAGCGTACCTACCTAATTCGTGTTTTGGGGGCCAAAATTGGTGGAAACCACCAGAAATAGCTATTTAAATTATTTTATATGAAAGAAACAATAAATAAACAGCCAACGTTTCTGTAGGTATGTCCAGTAGAATAATTAACCCATTTGATAAGGACTTTGCAGCGTTTTTGTATTTTGTTCCTCGTTGTTCCATCTCATGATGGGGGTTAGTCACCCCGAGGTTGTTCAGACGACGTAAGCGTACATAAACATATTCGAGATAAAGGCGCCGTGGGAATTTCTACCCCTCGTTCATGGTAGCTAAAATTAAATAAAACTAAGGAAAAATGTTTATTCTATTTTCGGATTCTAGGGTTAATATCACCTTGAAACTGAAACATTGGGGGGGGGGGGGGGGTAAAACCTTTTCCATGCTCGATTCCAAAAGTTCATTATTGAAAACTGTTGCCTAAAATAACTCTTACTTACTTATCAGTCACTTTGTTATGCGCTCATTGTTTTTTCAGTAAACATGGTTTTTCTTCTTCCTTCTTCTTCTTCATTATTGAAAATAATAAACCAGTAAAGCAAAGTGAGAAGTGTTGGAATTCACCGATAATATCAGCTGGTTGATGTTCTTAGTGTGCGCATTTCCTGGATTTGTCACCGGCTCCATATCCATGAAGAGACGTAGTGTTATCATTGTTGTAATGTTGGGGAAAAGGTTGGTACACGCTTTATACAAATTTCCAGTAGGTAGGTACAGCATGTGCTAAATCCGGACGTTATTTGAAAAAATTGAGTTTTTGGCCAATTTTCACTACAGCTTCCCCTGAAAAGAAAATTTTGTTTCATGCTCGATTCCAAAGGTTCATTATTGAAAATAATGATCCAGAATATTGGTAGATAAATCAGCCCATCATGCCAACTCTCACTATCTACGTATAACACAATATTATTGCTCTATGCTGGCCTGAATTATCATTAGGTCGAATCTCGGTATAATTTTGTGTCTGTGATAATTTGCTATATGTGATACGTAGAAAATAACGGCTTGTGGAATTTCCAGGTAATTTTGACCAGCTCCGTAAACATCGACAAAGGAGATGACTACCATTCGATCGAGAGGTGGCTTCAGAACGGTCTTCTCCTCAGCACAGGTAATGTGCCTGGTAGAATAATTTCGAATGATGGGGGTATCTGTGTTCTGTATAGTAGCGATCCTTCAATATTGTCCTCAAATTATTGCTTAGGGGAAAAATGGAGACACAGGAGGAAAATGCTGACACCCAGCTTCCATTTCAAGATCTTGGATGAAAGCATGGACTGTATGAATCGGAACTGGAAAAAAGTGGTGGACAAGTTCCTGAAGGAGAAAGAACCCGTGGAACCTCTTCCAATAATGGGTAGAGGTGCGCTGGACATCGTCTGCGGTAAGTGCCACGTGCAAACTGATTATGATATTTATTAGTGCGAGAAAGATCGCAATTTCGTTCAATATTCATCAGGTGAAGATGGTTGCGTTTCGTATGGTGTGAATATTGAATGCAATCTACGGACACTCATTTCTAATTGTGTTTACTTACAAACCCGAATCACTCCGTAAACGAATTTCTTATCTTGTTCTCTTCCTACTGCGCAATATCCAAAGTCAAGCCAGCGGTATGATTGGCATAGCCATTGCGCATGCGCAACCTTTAAACCCATTTGTTCTTATACAATTTTCTCTTCTTTTCGCTCTTTACCTTATCCTGATGGAGACTTTGTGTATGTTAGTGATCTATGCGATCATGTTATCGATACAAGGAAGCTGTATGCCATTAAACTTGGCAGTTTTTTTAAATTTCATACATTATTACAAATATTTTTTATTATTTACTTACTATTTTATACGTACGAGTATGTGGATATCGACGCTTACTTGTAGGTAGGTACTGAACTGTTGACATCACGTTCTCAGTAAGAACTTGAACATTTGAAGCTTTTTCTTGATGTTTATGATTATTGTTCGATTTTATCGGTTACAGAAACTGCCATGGGATCAGAATTGAAGGACACTGACGATCGTTGCAACGAATATGTAGGAGCTGTAAAAAGGTGATGAAAACCATTTCGCCAATCATAATATTACGATTTCATCAATAATATTGTTCAACATGAAAATATGTACGGGTGACACCTGTATTCATCTGGATCACAAATAAGAGCTGGAAATCCGCATTTTAGCCCATTGGTAATACCAAACTTGTTTTCGAACAAACTGAGAAAGA
This sequence comes from Leptopterna dolabrata, assembly GCA_954871275.1. Taxonomy (NCBI): domain Eukaryota; kingdom Metazoa; phylum Arthropoda; class Insecta; order Hemiptera; family Miridae; genus Leptopterna; species Leptopterna dolabrata. The sequence goes on along the minus strand of OX940976.1, from coordinate 63,487,481 downwards.
CAACCAAATTCTTCAAAGTTTTCCGTGTTTGTCGCGATTATCTTTAAACGTTAACTAGGAAATACAAAAGGGAAAAGACTTGAACCTTGGTTGAGAAAAACTTTGAATAATCTCTACAAAATCACGATCAACCTGTAGGTACAGCATAGGTGGAGATCTCGATTTGGTACAGCCGGACCGCTCGATCTGGCACAACTGGATTCAGAACTTGATTGTTTTCAACTTTTCTCTCATATCTATGAAAACCAGTTTGGTTGATGTCGAATGGCGAACTGCAAATTGTCGAGTAATTTCCCCTCTTGGCTGTGTTACTAATACTGTACCTTGATACCCAAAACCTTGATCATCTCACTGCAGCTATCTGAAGATTGGCGTCTCCATTCAAAAATTTCCTGTAATTCTCACATCCTTCTTATTACAGGGCTACTGAGGGCGCCGTTCTGAGATCAATGTCGCCGTTTTTGAGAAATGATTTAATATACAACCTGACGACCATGTCCCGAAAACATCAGGAGGACGTCGACATCTTGCATGCTTTCACTGAAAAGGTTGGTTTATAAAAAATAATACACTTATCAATGGCTGAATTGTACCTGCTATAGTTGCTAATTAACATTGTCGTGGTATCCTCCCAGAACCACTCATTGTATTAGATCTCACAATAAACATAAAAATGGGACGGCAGATACGCAGGAGACCCGGGGGACCTGGTGGGGATCCCCACCATCCTCCACCAGTATGGAGGATGGAGGGAGATAGCCCCAGGGGGTATAAGAACTCGACTCCTTCGCCTTGCAACTCATTCTACGCTCTCCTCTAATCGCTGACTACTCTCTTACCTCGCTCCTCCTCTCGCTCTCCTCACCTAAAAGATCCCAGGCATGGTTGTAGCCTCCAAGCTATAACCAAACCGGGCACAAGCTCCTCTTAGCGCCTCCAGTGGTGGATCCCTCTGGGTATTAACCTTAAGTGGTGGATACCCATTGGCAGATTAACCAGCGGTGGATATCCTTCGGGTATTATCCTTAAGTGGTGGATATCCGAGGGGTGTTAGGTCCTCCTGACGCTTCCAGTGGCGGATACCTTCTAGGTATTAACCCGGGCATCAGGCTCATATACCTACCTCGCCCCTCACCTGTGCATCCACCACAAACATGTACACCTGTAGTAGCATGAATGCCTTTCATAATGTTCCCTTTAACATAAGCGCTAATTTTTTAGTGTGAGTTATAGTTCTTGCAAAGTAATGAGATCACGTACGTAGCTGTGCGCCTCTACAGTTGGCGTGGATTAGGCCCTAAAATGGTCCCATGTGAATTTAATCTAAATAGTGCAGTAAATTTCGTCTGCGCAAGCGCAAACATGAAAATGTCTGAAAGTAATGAATTTCTGACAGTTCAGCAACTCCAGTTCAATTCGACCCATTTTTGAACATTTTTAGGATAATGCAGGGATCCTTGTGGTCCTCTATGAATTTCATTTTGATCGGAAAGTTATTAGCATTTGAATGTGTGCGAACAACAAAACTTCTGTGTCGCTCAAATCTCCTATTCTGTTCGACCGATTTTGCTAACCTTTGCACGGTTCACGTAAGTTAAGAACTGGTGGTCCCCTGTGGATTTCCTTTCAGTGGGAAAGATGTTAGCTTCCGAGTAAGTGCGAACATCCAAAACTTCGTGTCGATTTTGTCTGTTCAATTCAACCAATTTAGGAAACATTTTGAGGGATGAGCAGGTTGGATCCCTCATCTTACCCAACGAATTACACAGTGGTTGGTGGTTTGATGAAATGTTTGTGTAAATTTCATGACTTTAATCTCCTGTCACATTCCATCGATTTTGATGAAGTTTTCAAGAGCCAGTCTGTCGTGGCATCCTCCCAGAACCACTCCTCGCAAACTTAAGATCTCGCAAATAAACTCGCAGAAGTGGGGACAAAAGCCGCAGGAGACTCGAAGCCCAACCTGGGTCCCCACCATCCCCTACCAAATATGGGATGGAGGGAGACGGCACATAAATACTCGCCTCCTTCGCCTTTTTCCTCATTCTACGCTCTCCTCTAGTCGCTGACTACTCTCTCTCTCCTTACCACATCTCTATCATATCCTAAAAGATCCAGATCATGGTGGTGGTTCGCCCACCAACCAAATTCTGGCAAACTCACCCAAAAGATCTCAGGGGACGGTGGTGGTCAGCCCATAACCGCAACTGAGCACAAGCTTCCAAAAAGATCCGGATCATGGTGGTGATTCGCTCATAACCAAATTCCGGCACAACCTAAAAGATCTCGAGGGACGGTGGTGGTCAGCCCATAACCGCAACCGAGCACAACATCCAAAAAGACCCGGATCATGGTGGTGATTCGCTCATAACCAAATTCCGGCACATTCCTCCCTCACACTGCTCGTGATGAATGCGCCAATTTCAAATTCATCACACAGTCGTTTTCGAGCTACGGCGTTTAATGAAAATTTCAATCCCTAATTGTCACCTCATACGGACAGTAACGCCGAGCTCCGACGACGTAGGTACCAGACCCCCAAATGAGACGTGCAAACCAACTTTTGTTAATTCTGGTTCATGATAAATGATAACTAAGGAAAAACTAAGTACGACTGAAGGCGTACGGACAGATTTTTTTTAAATTCCATTTTCGTATTCTACTTACCTTGAAACGCCAACCATCAAATTTTGAGAAGGATTCAAAAATTTTTGTTCCTAGATTCCAAAGGTTCATTTTGGAAAATATTAAACCAAAAACACTTCGACGAAATTGGTTGTAGGATACATTGTTTATAGGTAAGTAACTATAGTCAGGTGGATTGATGTTGCGGGAGTTCTGGGGTTACCATTTCTCACAGCAGTACAGCACTCAGTACCAACGTCTGATGATGATTAGAAACAGCAACTTCACCGATACATTCGGGGTACTAGTGCAACGTGTATTCAGCACGTGTCTCTGGTGTGAAAGCCGCAAGACCGGCCGGTCCGGGTTTGGGATCATGTGGCCGAAAACGCGACGGGTTTGGGATCAAAACGCTACGGGTTTGGGATCATGGAATATTCGAAAAGCAACGGTTTTGGGATCATGGCGTAACAACAACGTTTAATGGATTGCGTGCATACCTGATATAATGATTCTAATGAATTTGTCATTGTCGTCAATAATGTTTACGGTTACTCGTCATCGTTTTGTTCATCACATGGACCGCTACTCGTGCTCACGTTCGATAGGTAGCTCATAATGTCATGGTCGGCAACATACTTCTTCCAAAGATCATCCAAGTACTGCAGCATATGTGTAGAATTCTTCCTTGTAGGGTTCATAGTCCCTACAAAATAATTTTTAATGTACTTATAATGTTGACTATGTTAAATACTGTCTGTCCCAAAGTTTCACTGTGTTTACGGCATGATTGGTTTTAATTTTGAGTGTAGGCTAGGTATATTATAAATGTCAAATACCTTTCTTTACGCTCGACATTTTCAACTCGCTTTCCATTTGAATCACCTGAATTTGATCACCTGACCAAACATGAGCAGTTTCGTCGGAACTCCGCTCTCTTTCCGTGATCCCAAAGCCAGCGCTTGTCGCAATCCCAACCCCGTCGTCTTTTTTCAGCCCCCTTTCACCAGTCATGATCCCAAAGTCTTTCTGTCGTTAGGTCATCAGTTGAAATCGTCGAACTAACCGTTGTGTTGATTAGGATTCATTTCTGCTCCTCCTGCGACACTGAGTCCAAACAGACACGAAAAATCGTACAATTATTGTCTGTTTCAACAGGTTATTACTGAGAGGAAGGCTGCATTCGAAGAGGAAAAACTGTTGGAGGCGTCAGAATATTCAGACACTGATGGTAAGCAAGGCGATCACATAGTAAGATCTCTGTGCTGTAGCAATCTTTCTACGGGAGTTTTAAAATGTAAATTGCCCTCGAATAAATCCAACAGAATCCGCTTTATATTAGGTTTTACGAATGACATTTTCAGCCTGAATATATCAAACTTGAATTAGGTACGTGCACCTTTGCTTCCTCACACCCAAAGCCGTAATTTAAGAGGGAAAATTTCTACTGAAAGAAAAAAAGAAAAAGAAAATATATGTTTTGACTAAGAGACGGAATACCTTATTATTTTGTGGAGATTAGTCGAGTGCTGCTTGCGAAGTCTTTTGATGTAATTACAAATTCATAAGGCGGTGGAGAAATCTGTGGACGGTCGATGGACTCTTCCATGTACATGGGACCTGCCTACCTAGTGGCCTGACTTATTATTAATTCTTATAGCAAACCACGTATGCGTGGACTTATTTCAGCATGATGGTGGGTTTGGGATGCCAGCACCTGGCTTTAATTCATAAATATCCATGTTAGCAAATGAAGAGAGATTGGGGGAGAAATTGGTTATCCGCTTCCCGGAAAAACATTGAACCATGGGCAAACCATTACGATGAGTTGAGAGATTTCCAACGATTGGTTAACTGTTTTTTTGGGTTGTTAGCTAACGGAGTTACAATGAGGAACTTGCACACTTTTGGTTTATTATTCTATGAAGAATACACCTATGTATCTCGATGTAACTAGACCCCAAATGGGACCTACAAACCAAATTTCATTAATTTTGGTCCATGGTAACTAAGAAAGGTGCGACGTACGGCGGATGGACAAACATTTTATTTTAATTCCATTTTTGGATTTCACGTATGTACCTTCAAACGCAAACCATCAAATTTGAGCGGGATTCCTCACTTTTTCTTCATGTTCCAATCTCCATCTTCATGTTTTTTTTTTTTAAACACCCGTGTTAAGATGTAGATGAGTAGTTTTCTGTTGTTATTTGTAATTATGTTGGTAAGTGTGATAATTAGAATTCTGTTTTCATAAAATTTTTGACTTGTCATTCCAGGCAAAAAACGACAGGTATTTTTAGACTCCCTCTTGGAACTGTCCATCAAAGAGAATTTGAGCATCAATGACATCCGAGAAGAAGTTGATACTTTTATGTTTGCGGTAGGTACGATTATTTCATGATTTACCTAATATAGCTACTGAACAATTGATTTATTTTGGAAAAGTCCTATGTGATATTTTACTGTTTTGCAGGGACACGACACAACATCAACCGGGCTGCAGTATTTACTGATGCACCTGGGCAAGCATCCTGAAGTTCAGGTGGGTGAAAACTGAATTCAAGTTACGTGCGGAAGAATAGGTACCTGCCTACCTACTAAGTATTTCCAGTGCCTCTGCGTTGCTCTTTGTGCAGTTTGAATTGTTATTTTAGAAAATGAGGTGTGGCGTGAAGTATTTTATTTGATCGATTTTTTTTCGACGAAATTGGTAAGGTACTACCTAGGTACATTGTTTGGACGAACTAAATCACTCGCGAAGAAATCGTGGAAACCCAGTTCAAAGAAAAACGGAGTTATTGAAAAAAATATTAGTGGAATAAGTAAAATGTGACCGTCCACAGGAACCTTAGCTACCTTAGCTTCCGGAAGCAACTTTTTCAGGAGAACGGAAAAAAGAAGTCAGGGTCAAAAATCGACTTTGCGGGTTATTATCGAGTCCTATAGGAAATTTAACGTAGTTTCTGGATCCGTAAGTCGTTTTGCGAATCGATTACTACGATAAATTGCAAAAACCACAGCGCCGAATAACGTGCCTTAGCTTCCACACCTTTTTTTTTTCGTGCGAAGAAGAAGTTTGCTATCGTGTTGTTGTTATCTGTTACCAGACCTGTTGACTGTGTGTTTTGTTTTTTGCAACATCAAAATTTTAAATAAAATTTAAAGTACATACCTATAAAAAAATATTTTGGTGACCCCCCCCCCCCCCATTCTGGTTTTATTATTACCTACGTTCTGTTTTAATGGTCCATTCAATGTTCGCAACGAACTAAAAATGTAATAAATCAAGTCGGAATTAAATAAAAAGAAGTCAAAACGACTGTGGTACCATTAAACACAAAACTCACATTTTTGCAATTGACCCAGTCTCAAAAAAAAAAAAACGCTGCAAATCCATGAACAACGGTTTATTATTTTGCACAGAATACCCTCATGTTACAGATCACAGGTCTCTGTATAGGTAACCCTTCTATAATAACATATGTACTATTCTACACATATTATGTTTATCGCGGACCCTCCGTAGGTTAGTACCTAACCCCGTACTCGTTACTAGGTACCTACCTAAACCGTTGTGTAATAATTTACCTGTATAGGTTCCCCTTCTACGGAGATAGAATAATGAACCGTAGTGTAATAATTTGCCCATCAATAATACTTCAACGGTTGTTCAAGTTGCAAAAGTACCCATCAACAAAATCCAGCCCCTTCTGGGTAGATGAGCCGTTGTGTAATAATTTGCCATTGTTTAATAATTTACCCATCAATAATACTTCAACGGTTGTTCAAGTTGCAAAAGTACCTATCAACAAAATCCAGCCCCTTCTGGGTAGATGAGCCGTTGTGTAATAATTTGCAGTTGTGTAATAATTTACCGTTGTGTAATAATTTGCCGGTGTGTAATAATTTGCCCATCAATAATACTTCAACGTTTGTTCAAGATTCAGAAGTACCTACCGACAAAATCCAATAGTCCATCACTTGTCAAATGAAATAATATCGCAGAACAAACTACTCGACTTCATACAGCCATCCTTGATTATAATCAGATGCTCCGTAGTTATGATATCCAGGCCGGATTCATACCGTTTGATTCACGATCGTGTTGACGAAGCTTTTTAGTGCTCACGAACGGCTGGACGTACAATGCTCCGGGTGGTCTCAAAAAATTGTTTAGCTCAAGACTAATTTAATAACGTTAAAAAAACCATACCCTTCCATCCGAAGTTTTCGAGCTACGGCGTTCTGAAAAGATCAACCCCTATTTTGAACCCCTTAGAGATGACTTACAGTAACGTCGAGCTTCGAGGACCAACTAGACCCCGAACGGAACCTATAACCCGAATTTCATCAATTTTCTTTCATGGTATCTAAGAAAAGTGGCCCGTACGGCATACGGCGGACAGACAGAAATATTTTTATTGCAGTTTTAGATTCTACATTCTACATATACCTTGAAACGTAAACCATCAAATTTTGAGGGGGGTAAGACTTTTTTTTCATGCTCGATTCCAATGGTTCATTATTGAAAATAATAAACCAACAGGCTGAAAAGGTGCAAAAACTACGTCAAAACAGTTTCTAAAACTTTGATTGCGTTTTTCTCAAAAACAGCTTTTTCGCAATTCAGAAGTTCAGAGAATGATAAATTTTCAACGGATTGAGCTATCGAAAACCTGAAAACGGCATCGTGTTCAGAAACTGCTCGTCTATCAGGAAATTCAATAAACCTGATTTCAAAATCCGGTAGCTAAGGTACGTTTTCCTGTGGCCGGTCACAAATACTAATAATAAAAATAATTAGTGGAAATAGACTATTTTTTCAATAAATCCATTTTTCTTTGACACTGTTTGGAATATCTACTTACCTAGTAACTAAAAATGTGTTAAACTTCCGGGGCCTTGTTGGAACTTATAAGATTCAGGAGGTTATAGGAACTTCTATACACGAGCTGACTCATGCCTGGGGTTGTAAGCTAAAGTTACAATCCATCAGATCGTTTCCGACTTAACGAAGACTATATTGATGTCCCGTGTAGGGGGGTTATTGGAATGACAGAATAAGAAAGTGCCTTACTATTTTGTCTCATTATCATTCTCATCTTATCTCAACTCCCAGTACAAATACCTTGGGGTCAGCTCGTTAGACTAATTTCCTCTATAGGTAACCGTTATAGCAGTCTCGTGAACAATAAAACGTATCTACGATTACTTATATAAAAGTCTGGTTTTGTCTGCCTGTCTGTCCGTTGAAGCTCATTCATGGCCAAACGACTGAACCGCGATTCGTTCGATTCTTTTGGCTTATTATCTTCAATAGTAAACCTTTGGAATCGACCACGAAAAAAATGTAACCATCCCCCTCCCCTCCTCAAAATTTCATGGTTTACGTTTCAAGGGACGTAGAATAGGTACTTATATCAAATAAAAGTATTTCCGTCCGTCCGCCGTACACCGTCCGCAGCATTTTCCTTAGTTCGCATGAACCAAAATTCACGAAGTTTGGTATATGGGTCCCATTCGGGGTCTAGTTGGTCCTCGAAGCTCGTCGTTACTGTCAGTCAACGCTGAAAAGCAGGGGTTGAAATATCCAGAGTGAAATATCTCGGAAAATCTTATTTTGAGGTGTGGGTTTTTTCACATTTTTAAATACTCGTAATTTGATTTTTTTTTTTTTTTGAATTTTTGAGACCATCCGGAGCATTCTACGATGTTACCATAAAATTTGCTGTGAAATATGCCCTTAAGAGCGCGGTGTATGCAGCCATCAAGCTGAGTTGTGAGCGCACATCACACATTTCTCGGCCAGGTTGGCAGTGTAGAGCAGTGGTCTAGTAACCTACCTAGTAACGAGTATGGGGTTAGGTACTAAGCTAAGGAGCGTCTGCGATATACATTTATAGAAGGTTATCTAAACACAGAGCTGTGATCTGTAACAGAAGGGAGTGTTCTATATAAACCATCGTGTAGGGATTTGCAGCATTTTTGCATTGGACTCAGAGTCGCTGCCTCGTGGTTATAGGCTATGTTAGAACATGTGTGCAGTGTGCTGTTGGGCTCAACGAAACGGCTGGACCGATTTTGATGGAAATTGTTGCATCGTGTTCTGGTGGGGTGGGGGGGGGGGGGGGGGGGGGGGGGCAGAATCAATTTTTACCCAAGAGTTGCCCGGGAAGTGACAGAAGTGTCCACAGCCGCATTGGTTAAACTTCAGTCGTAGTTTCCCTTTCACCACCCATTTCAATACCTCTTTGAAAATGCCATGTTTGGTACCAACGGTGAAACGAAGGAAAAACTTCGGGAGGGTAGTGGGAGGCGAAAGTTGGCAGGTGGCCTTTTCTAGGTGGGGTAGGGATCAAGACACGCACACGCTCACGCACGGATGGACGCACGCGCGCGTGCACACACACAACACTGACACCTTACGCTACACGTGCGCAACAGGCTGCAGTGGAATCCAGACGAATTAAAAACTCCCTGGGACGCCATCTTCTCATGAACATAATTATGTTCTTTCGAGGACAGGGTAGGTACTTACCAGTACGGGAGCATACAGCAGAGCGCAGGTAATGAATGCACGTATTTATGAAGGGTCCTAGGATTTACAATCTTCTGAGAATTCCTGCCCCTTTCATGGCTGGAACGTAGGTACCTACAGATAGCTGGACGCACAGCCTACTTACCTATCCCACGGGGTTGTGCATTACCTTCTACGAAGAAAAGTATTGCAATGGGACACACAATAAAGTATTTCAACATAAAACGCCTGGAGGCACGCGCTGCGTTGTGGCGTCCGTAGTCACGTCAAAATTGCGAGAAATTGGATGAGAAAGTCCAGTATAAATATAATATGTTGAAAAGCTATTTGCAAGAATTTGGGCGGCAAGTAGAAATTATTAATTTTCATTTACTTACCTACAGGAAAAGGCCTATCGCGAACAAATGGAAATCTTCGGGTTCAGTGATCGTGACGTGACCAAAGACGACCTTTCCAAAATGCACTACCTGGACCAAGTCATCAAAGAGAGTCTGAGACTTAACCCTCCCGCTCCACAAATCGGCAGGAAACTAACCGCGGATGCTCCTCTACGTAAGTATTGTAAAAAAAAAAAAAAAAAAAAACTCGGCACTGCGCGCCTCGGCGGGGGCTTCGCCCCCTGCACCCCCGGATGACTTCTGCTTAAAGCCTGACGGCTAAAATGTGGTGTACCTGACCCTTCAGGTTTTTGTCCCCCTCGCTGTATTATATAAATTAGCTTTAGGAGCCACTCAGCTGATCCGGGGCATGGGCAGTGTCAAGTTAAAGTCCTAAGGAGTCCAGATACCAACTTACAGCTTCGTAGAGTGAATAGCATAGAAATTAGCTTTAGGAGCCATTCAGCTAATCCGGGGCCTGGGCAGTGTCAAGTTGAAGTCCTAAGGTGCCCACATACAAAATTTCAGCTTCGTAGAGTGAATAGCATATAAATTAGCTTTAGGAGCCACTTTATAAAATACGCGCTACTTTTGTCTCACAATTTGGTCTCACTATTTGGTCTCACTTTTTCCTGTCGTTTTTCGGCGGGGGGTCCCATCGCTAAAACCTGAAGGGTCAGGTTAAAAATTCTAGCAACAATGCTCGCTTCACACGATGTAGACGTGCACTGGTGTGTATGTTGGAACCCCAGCCCGAAACCAGGCCTGGCCGGACGAAAAACCCTCCCATCGCAATGGGATCATCGCCCGTAGTTGTTGTTGGACGTTTGTTATCGACCCGTGCCCGTTTTCGGGCTGGGGATCCAACATATAGATCAGGATGGTTAGGAACTTTATGCTAGAAGTTCAGGGATCGATTCTACGACTTATTTGCAATGAAGAAGCTCCCACCATAGCCAGCCCGGCTGTTTACAGCTCTTGATGACGTTATAATGAGGTTATATGTAGCTATTTTTTCATAGTTCATGCAAAAGTTGGTGTTTTTATAATAAAGCATCGCTAATCATTAGTATGAATTTCACACTTTTTTACACAGAGAGTAAGTGAAAAGAAATCATAAAACTACTTATGTTCAGTGATCATAAGAATTTCTAAAAAAGACCTGGTGGGGATTTCGGGGGGGGGGGGGGGGGCTAAATGGTGCGTTGCAGGTGATGTGGGAGGTGGAAAAATGCATATTTATGTAACTGTAATTGCCGAACGTTAGAGAGCTCATTCTTCGACTATTTTTGTTGTGTGTCTGTCTGTGTATGGTGTTGTCGTGTGGGTGTGCGTGTGTGTGTGCGTGCGTGTGTAAATCTCACACTAATAGGAATTCAGTGATGTACTAAGAAGGGGCATCTATACTGGAAAATGATGAATCTTTGTTTAGAGATTTGTTTAATAAATCTTTATTTTTATTAATTGTGATAAAATGCGTTACAATATGATTTACAGATAATGGACTTGTGTTGCCCGCTGGAACTAAATTTATAATCAACATTTTCCACATTCACCGAAATCCGAAGTACTGGAAGGACCCTTTGGTTTTCAACCCTGACAGATTCAGCCTGGATGAGTCGAAACACCGCCACCCGTACTCATACATCCCCTTCAGCGCTGGACCCAGGAATTGCATCGGTCAGAAATTTGCGATGCTCGAAATGAAAATCGGTGTCTCCACCATCTTGAGGTCGTGCAAAATAACTAGTGTCACCCAAAGCGATGATTTGAAGTATAAAATGCTCGTAGTCCTGCAGCCCAGTGTTCCGATTAAAGTCCAAGTGTCTCCTCGGAATTAGTATGGAATGAGCGTTAGGTACTGTTAAAGAAAGAAGTGTGGTGACCGGGAGGGTTAGCGCTCTGTAACTTGGTGGTTGGCAATGGAACGGCGGCTGAGGTCGTCAGTTGGAATCTCGACGCCCCTTGTCCCAACCCAGTGCAGAGTAGTAAGACGTCTTCTACCAGTTTTCTCATTTATTCAGACTAGTTCACGTTATCAGGACATCGTCATTGGACTATGTTCACATCTGGAAGTCAAACCAGTGAGGAGGACCACTGATGATGGCCTAATAAGCCAAAACCAGTCTGAATAAATAACTAGTAGATGACTGCATTGAATGATCCTTCTCCTTTTATGATGAGGGCTTCTACACCAACGTGGGATCGGCAGCATATTACCAGTGCAGATTGGATGAGTGAAATAGACAAATTCTGAAATCGCTGTATGCTTTACACTGAAATGACAGAAAAAAAGCCTCATTCGTCAAAATCTGCTTGGGGTGGATAGTCCGGGAAATACTTACTGTTCCAGGTGCTTGGCTCTTTCATATCTATGGAATGACAAGGAGAGTTATTGCTTACCTGCCTTGAATATCGAATTCAGTGAAACTGTCCAGATCTTCCTCAAACGCTTATATTTTCTCAACAGTTTTCGTTCCTGATCACGTTTGCTTCCGAAGGGCGAGTGGGTTCCAAATCTTTTGGAGCTCTTCAAATCTCCAGGTAACCACTCCTGTTACCATCGGCTATAAACAGATTTTATCTAGTTCCCAAATTACCTATTATGCTCCCAAACTGTGCTGCTCCTAGTTGTTGGGTTAAATCAGTGCATCTCTACGAACTAATACTGCCAGGCATATCTACATACCCAATGTCCTTATCAGGTGGAATTAACCAGTTCCCGTGTGATCATCGAAGTTACGATACTTCGAGCATGGTTAGTACTTGGGTGGTTGACCGCCGTGACACGTCTAAGTATGACCCATGTAGCTGTTGGGTGAACCCTCTCCACTCAAGGGGGTGAGGCAATGAGTAGTCAAGTAAAGAGCGAAATGATCAGATCAAATTCTGATCCTATCACTGGAGGACAGTGGATCACGTCTGCGACGCTGGCAGGGCAGTCGGACGAAAGCCCCAGCCTGTTTACTTTTTTACTTTTACTCAATGCATCTCTACTAACTACTACCAAACATCTCCACATCCTGTAAACCATCACAAGCATAGAATCCTTCGTGTTCAAGAAAGAGCTTCGTTTGTGAAGATCTCCAACTTCTATCTCGGCCTCTGCCCTCTCCTGGGTGTGCTCTAGAGCCAGTCTAGAAAGAAAAAGCCTCTAGTTGGAGCTTCAATCAAAGTTCAGTCAGGCACTTTAGCAATCCATCAGGCTCTGTCTTTCATCAGGGATCCCTATGGATACTCACCCGTTTTATAAATCTCAACTACCGCTCACCCAGATTCAAATCTCGCTGAATAATCCCTGACATGCTGACTTTCCTAGATCTTGACGACTAGACAGAAATCGTGCACAAAATTCTCCTATCGCTGAAGGCCCAACCATTTGTGACTGTGAAATGCAAGGAATAAAAACATCCGGTTGGGCGACTGTTCCATGTGAACCAATGTGTTATCAAATTGTAAATGATAACGCCATTATTGCCACAAACATTGTTCCAATAAATTATACCTTTAATATATTTTAGCTAGTTTTTTCCTAACTAGATAAGGAGCCTTAAGCTAGGGTCACATGGAGATGGGATTCCGGACGGAAATCCGGTACGGCAACGCGTTCGCCATAATTTTTGCCACAGAGGCGTTCACATGGCAGCGGAATCATAACCGGAAATCTGATCGGCAAAATCAACCAGGAATGTCGAATTCCAATATGGCTGAACAACCAAACAGGAGAGGTGTGTGCAGATACAGCAACGGATCTGACAGCGGAAAATATCTGGAGATTTTGATATAGTATTCATGACATGACATTTCGTTGCAGTAATCCATTTTGCGTTGGCCAATAGCATTGCAGAACTACAAGCCATACCGGATTGCTGTCCGGAATTGCTTCTCCATGTGAACCTACCTTAATTCGAAATCACATCCTTGAATTGCCTGTTGCTTCACATTACATTTTTGTAGAAGTGACAAGATGGTGTAATGTTCCAAATAAACTCTGTGAACTCCGCTATTATAGTGGAGGAGTGGTGGATAAAAATCACTCACATGTTTATTGCTGAAAAAGATGATTGAATTTCGTGTCACCCATGTTTAGGTTGGTAGGCACTTAACAAGAAAGATAGCATATTTATGTTTCTCCTAACCTGAAGTGATACTTTGAACTCAAGAATTACAAGTAGGTAGTAGTGATGGGGAACTATCGATACTTTGGACTCTCGATAGTTCCGATAGTATCGTCTCCAACTATAGTTTTCTGCCTGCTTTTCCTAGTAGGTACCTAAGCTACCTGTAGCTACAATTTGGAGACGTTGTAGTGTCAGTTTACCTCAGTCGTCGTTTTATCACGTCACTGATAACTCTTGTGTACTTTCAGTTGAATAATTGTTGTTTATTCATTGAAAATTTCGTTTTGTGCAATATAAACTAGCCTCATTCTTCATTATCCTAATATTTTTACCTGTTCCTGCCTATTTTTGGGGATTCGCTCTGTAGTCTTAGGATCACACTGCACAACTTCGCACATCGACCTGCTGCTTAATTCACCGGCTCACTCCGCGCCACCTTAGTACCTCAGTTAACCGATAGTCTCCAACATTATCTGTAGTGTCTAGAAATTCTGCAATCATCAAATCAACAATAAGATCACCAAAATAATATTTAATTTCCTCACTTCCATTGCCTGGCAAGGCGACTGTATTATTTTTTTATGATTTATAACTTGTACATTGGCATCGATGCCGTTCTATAAATAAATAAATATTTTAACTATTTCTTTGGCCTTTTTTTTAAACAAAGAAAACTTTATTGTCAGTGGTGTTTGAGCTTCCGCAAATTTACAAGTAGGTAGGTATACCTATTTATCCTAACCTCACTAACTTATTGCCACTTTTCGTTGTTTACATTTGAAAATTTTACCTTGCCTGTAGTTATCACACTTTATTCATTATTTTCGAGGGTTTGGCAAGCTCAGCTCACTGATTTTCACAGAACTCTACTTGAAACCGGCATCTCAACACCTGTTGAATGAATTTTCGTCATTTTATAATAACGTTATCAGCCAAGTAGGGCGTCACCATCGCACACGCCTGCGGGATCCCCATTCCTTGCCATCATCTTTTCAATGCCACCAACTTACAACAAGCCGTTTAAATGCTTCATCTTGGTCTTGGGTGGTCTACATTAAATTCATTTTCTTATAGTTATGGAGTTGCAGATTTGTGTAACTGGCGTCTCTAATAAGGTACAGTACTCCCTCTGTAATCCGGCATCTCAGCTCTATGGCACTCCCAGTAATCCGGTGTTTTGTATTCGAGTATGAGCCCAAAACTTGATTTGACTTTGGACTGGTGTCTGAGTAAACAAAGCGATGATTCACGCCCCACTGCGTCAGTCTTAGTCACGATCACGCTGCGTTTAGTGCTCAGTCTGTTCCGCGTACACAAGTACATGTATGTACTGTATTTTGACAGTACAGTGTATGTAATTAAAACTGATTTTTCAATGATAACTGCGTTTTTCTCGATATTTTCCAGTAATCCGGCATTTTCGGTAATCCGGCAGTGCACTGGTCCGATATCTGCCGGATTACAGAGGGCGTACTGTATATTTAGTGGGAAAACTTCGCATGGCTGCTACTCACATCCGCCACCGGTCTCTTGCGGTAGTTTTTTTTACTTGTTCATCCGGGTCGGACGAGTGAGCAACCATTGAGCACCTTTTTTCAAGTTAACAAAATCCGTTTAATTTAGTGCCATCCACCCGTAACCTGCAAGTATTTTGGCATATCACGCGAGTATTAGTGCCGTACTAACACCAAAACACTTTACCTCCACTTCATCACCACTACATGATCAACAGGTACTCATTATATACTTTTAGAGTGTTGTTGCACGTTGCATTAATTTGCTCTCCATATATTTTTTCCCCCCTATAATCTCTTACCCTTGCAAGTAGGTACTTGCTGTGAGGTACCTACCAACAAATCTTCTGGTAGCAGTCCCTCCCTGGGCTGAGTGCCCCTACTACACTCTAAATTATAACAGTAGAAGCCAAGTGGTATACCAGGTAAATACCTAGGGCATTGGATGAGCTGAGGGTACCTTGCCAACTCAATCTCAGCCTATAAAATCTCCATCAGACTGCCACTGCCACTACCTAGGTACCTAGTATCTACCTTTGCCGTATTGTTACGTTAAAATGTAACAAGTTTTATTTCACAAATTTTGTGAAACGGTTTTAAACAATTAGAAACATTACAAAATCTGTGTACTGCAGAAACATTACAAAATCTGTAATGTACTGTAGAAACATTAGTGCCACCCTGGAATCCATCACTTGGACGCACCCTACCGGTGTCAGAGATGAACTTGACCAGGTTCCGCATTTTTCTCTTCAGAAGAGGTTCTCCGGGGATACGCTAGAGTGCAGAACGTTCAATCCCGCGGTTGCTCGTTCGTGTTATCAGTCCATCGGTGTTTTCTGTGATATCACATTTTTTTGCGTTGCTGTCCTAGTTCTTGTTGGGCAAGTTCTCGTGGAGATCCCCGTGCGTCGGTAAGTTTCGTTTTCAATTGCACATGTATCCATCAAGCCCCCTTGCAAAGGATGTTTTCCAAAATGTCTTCTGAACAGAAATATGATGCAGTTTATCAGAGTAGTGCAAAACAGGGGTTGCTATGTGCCACCCATTTTTCAATGTGTCTTGTCGTTTTTTCTCAGCTATGCCGCGGAAGTATGTGAGGAAACTCGGTGCGAGGCCATGTTTAAGAAGGTTTTAGAAGATATTTTAATAAACATATTTAATAGAAATGACTTCTGTTTATCGCCCAAATGAAAATCAGCTGGTTTGAAAAATTAGGTGTTTTTTAAGTCGTCTGAGAAATTCCTAGAATTTTTCATGTTAACGTGACTACATTTTTCTTGTGTAGGAAATTTTCTCTAGTTTCAGAAAACGGGGTCGAAAATGGGCCAGAGTCAACTAGACAGGCGTGGAGACATCAAAATCGGAGTGGCACATAGTCACCCCACCCCATGGGGTGGAAATATGCCACAAACCTTTTCTCCCACCACCCCTATCGACCCAAAAAAATTGTTTTAGTCATTATTCTATCGCTGAGATATTCAGCAACGTCCCCCGAAGATTTCAGCGCAAAAGCTCAAGAATTGAGACCAGGATATTTAAAAAAACCTCAAAACGTGGCACTTAGTCACCCCATTTTACGGTATAATTTTATTGAGTAACCAGGTTCATCTTAATTATCTTAGATTTATCTAAGCTAAAAGTTGGTAGCTTGTCTTTTTTTAAGGTTGTAGGTACTTTACCTCAGGAATTTTTTGAATGTTAGTTAGTCTCCATGTATAAACCTATTTTCACAATCTGTGAGGCTGTATTGAACTTGCCTACGACTTACCTGCCGAATTTATCTATTATTTACGTAATACGGCCTAGCCCAGTTATAGCGCGAAAAGAAAATATACTTACAATCGACAGTTGTCCTGTTATTAACTTGAAATAATAATTAGATGCAAAAGTACAGTAGTAAAATAAGAAAAGTGGCAATGGAATTTTACAATAGTAGCTTATATAGGTAATTTGGGATGACACGTTTAAGATGCAACAAATAAGTCGTTATGAGACCAACTTTTAATATTGTTGAATCCAAATTTCACAATGTGCCATTTTCGAAAATTTGAACACGGATCGAATGAAAGTCCCAGTCATGCAGCATGGCTGTGACAGGAAATTTTCAAAGAAATATTCGTGCTATAGAGTAAAAAGATGATATAGCGAGAAATCATACCAATTTTCGTAAAATTGCATAATTTTTCGTGATTTTAGCAATTTTTACCGATTTTTGACCCCAAAAAACTCAAATTTGGCCCCCTCAGAATGTTTGAAAATAGCTCGTCTTCGAACTCATCATTTTGTTTGGCAATACGAACGTTTTGGCAAAATTTGGAATTTTTATCTTGTACCCGAGGTCAGATGTTGTCTGGAATGACACAAATATATAAATACATATACTTACACATACAGTTTAGTTAAAATCGAGGGATTAATTCATGATGCTCTGAAACGGATTCGCCTATAAACATTTCAAAAATTCATGTTCCAAACATTTTTGACCCATTGCAATAGGTAGCTTCATTTTCTTTGGAAATTCGCTGAAACACCCAAGTTTTCAAAGTCTAGCAGTCTAGCTGGTGCACTGGATGCATTACTACCGCGATATTTCGAGAGAAACCCGAGTAATTGTATGATTCAGCAATGCTAAAACTCCAAGGAGTGTAATAGTTTATTTTGTGTGGAAAAAGAGAAACGGAGTTATTGAAAAGTTGTCTATTTCCACTAATACGCGAAAAATACACTGTTAACCCGGTTTTGGTGATCAAACCATCGTCAGTAACAAACAATAATTGAAGGCGCATTGGAGAGGTGGTCTTATAAATACTACTCGTAGTAGTCCCAAAAGTGCAATTTGGTCGATTGGGATTGGTTGTGAAGAAGAATGGTGAAGGGAACAGAAGAAGGGGGGGAGGATTCTGATTGGCCCTGGAAGTTAATGCCAAAAAGTGACAGGAGGGTGGGGAGGAACCAAGCTGTTACACAAATAAACGCAATAATGGAGAAAATAACTTTTTTAATTTTTCTCCATTATTTTTTCAGTTGTTGTGCTCATTTCTGTAACAGCTTGGTTCCTCCTCTCCCTACCTTCCTTTCACTTTTTGGCATTCACTTCCAGGGCCAATCAGAGTCGACCCCCCTCCCCCTTCATTTGTTCCCTTGACAGTTCTTCTTCACAACCAATCCCAGTCGGCCGCATTTCACTTTTGGGACTATTTATAAGGTCACCTCTCCAATGTGCCTTCAGTTGTTGTTCCTTACTGACGACGGTTTGATCACCAAAACCGGTATGACAGTGGATTTTTCGTGTATTAGTGGAAATAGACAACGTTTCGTTTTCTTTGAAATGGGTTTCCACGATCTCTGCGGGTAGTTTAGTTCGTATTTTGTGTGGGATGGCTTCCAGAGCAGCACATTTTTTCAGTTGTTGATTCTCGATTATGCTCTGTGATTTTAACGTGGAACATGTTTTTACGGGAGTAAACCAGGCTGGAAAACGTCCGCGTCCTGTCCTGTAGACTCGGCTCCCCTCCCCATCACCTGCACAGTTCTCTCTCTACCCCACTCCACCAAAAACTGTGGTGGGGGTTCCACCGTTTCCATCTGTAGCAGCTGGTCGATCAGTATAATACTTTGATGGTTCCACATGAACTTCATTGGAGTCTTACTGTAATTTCCCTCTACGCATGTGCAAACATGAAATGTTGACCGTTTCCTTATAACGCGTCTAACTACGCAACAAATAATCGTAGAGAGATGAAATTTTGAGGGTACACGCGGGTTGGATCGCAGATGGTCCCGCATCATAACGAACGTAGGTACCCAACTAGTCTATACGTTCATGTGATTCAAGTGAGGAAGCTATAGTGCCTACTCGAATTGGCAGACGTTTTTCTACACATCTCCATATCCTCTGTTATCATGTACCTATTCGAAAAACATGTTCCATGTTTCCTTGCTATGATCCTTGATGTAAACTGTTATAATCCGGGGGTCTGGTGGGGGGGGGGGGGTTTCCAGATTTCATTCGACAATAAACGTACCGTCATGAACACAAACCAATGGCGGCTAGACGCCCCCTACGGCAACGCTTTTTTTTCTGAAGAAGAGCAACGAACTAAGTATTACTTGTATTTATAATACCCCTTACAATAGCAAATTCATTTTTCAGAAGATACCGGCGTGTCATGGTATTTACATCAAAATGCCGATCATCCTTCGTTTGATTATACAAAGTCACCGTGACAGGAACCGCAGCGATTTCTGCTAAGTCGCCGCCCACTGGACAGGTCACGTTTTTGTTTCATTTTTCGTCTCGACTGGCGAGGATGAGGTAAGTGGCCTGAGAAGTTTATAAGAGCGCGGCCCTCAGCTGGTGATTCAGTTTGCATCCGCGACCACGTTATCTCGGTTCATTCACCTAACGAATTCGACCTACAACAGCCGGAGAGTTTTGGATTTGAGGCGGTCAAACATGATAGAACTGATCCCATTGATCATCGGAGTGATTGTGTGTTATGTCGCCTACGTGGTTGTGTACGGGCAGACGGGAATCCCATCGTGGAGGACGATCAAGATGTTCAACAAACTTCCTGGACCGAAAGATCAGCCTTTCTTCGTGGGTGCAGCTTTCCATTTCATGAAACTTCCTTTGGAAGGTAGGTACAATATTTTCGCCTCTCTTAATATACAGGGTCGCTTCCATTCTTTAATACCTGTAACATATTTTTATTAATCAGATATAGGATATCATAATAATAGGTAGCGGAAATTGACATTCGACAGGTGGGGTTAGTATATTTATGTTTATTCTACTTTGCGTTCGACCATTGGCCCTGCAACCTATATTTTTGAGTGTTGTTGCGAATAGCCACAATTTACCGCTTCTAGATGCTAGATTTTCAGTGTGTGTTGTACTATTATTTTCCTACTTTATACTTTGTATCTGTAAATATAGCGTAATATTCATTCATGTAAATATAGTTAGCTGTACACAAGGAAAGGACATAAGTCCCTTATGTACAGAGTTCTAAATAAATAAATAAAATTGAAAAAGTACTAGGTACAACCGCGGGGAAACAATGAAAACCCTTCCAAACTGGAGGAGGCAAGCCTCAGTTTGAATTGAAATGGCAAGCAGGAAACATGGTACGCGCAATCACAAATTCGCATGAAAACTCATATAAATTGTAAACTTGATTAGATCCTTTTCAGGCGCTTTAGGTACTCCAGTTTTAGAGGTGTTATAATTTTTTCAAAATAATATCCTTGGTGGCTGACAACTCACGTTTTTGTCGAAAATCGCCTGTGGAAGAACATTCGACCCCTAAGTACATTCAGCAATGTAGGGTGGTCGAATGGGCAATTTTCATGAAGGTTATGGTGAAAAACACATTTTATCGACCCCAAAAATTCCCCATTGCACTTTTTCATGTTTTGTTACAAAAAATAAATACATAAAATCCCTGAATGATTATAGCTGGGCTCATGATTAAAAATAATTAAAACAGCGAAGGGTGTTTAAATTTAGGTTATTCTAATTTTTCTGATGCCTATTACTTGTTGTTTACCCAATATTTTGGAAGTTAAAACTCGCACTTTGATTCCTACCCTCTAATGTTTGAGATCAAACAACGTTGAAAGGTATTGTTTTAGTTTTTTTTTTCAAGTGGCGTACCTAAAGCCCGAGCTAGTCTGTGATAGGACTGCCTTGTTTGTACCAAAATAACCCAAGACTGGATTGAATGTTTGTTTTGTACAAAAATTCTAAAAGTAAACTTCAGTAAGAATACGTTTGGAACTCTCTGTGTTTCTCTCTGCTGTTCATAATCCTATCATGCGTTTTTTCGTACTAGTTTCTGGGTAGATTTACTGATAGAAATAGTGGAAAACTGATGGTAAATTGGGTGGGAAAAAAAACGAAGATAGGTACCCCATGGCCTGGTCGAAAATACCCACCTAGTGGGGTACGTCGACAGTTTCCTACTTGTCCTATATAGGTAAATAATAAACCGTTGTGTAATAATTTGTAGCGTCTCTTATTCCATTTTTGGATTCTACGTACCTTGAAACAGAAACTATCAAATTTTGAGGGGGGGGGGGGCTAGTTTTTTTCATGCTGGATTCCAAAGGTCTGCAGGCTGTAATGGTACCTTCGTCAGGATAATAATTTATGAGTCTTTGATTGTGCAGAGACTAGACTCTTCTTCTTCCTCTTGACGACTCTACGGCCCTTGGCCTTGGCCTGCTCTGTGAATCTTCTCCAGACTGGTCTGTCCTGTGTTTTTCTTCTCCACAGTCTCACGCCAATGTCACCCTCAGCATCCTCCAGCCATTTCTTAGGAGGTCTTCCCCGCACTCGGCGCCCCCCAGGGTTTCCATCCAATACTGCTGTCAAAGAGGTCTTTGGGTCAATCCTCATTACTCGGCCTAACCGTCGCAGCCTTGTACTCTTGACAATTCCTACTATTCCAGGTTTGTCTTTATTAGACCCCTCGAGAGCATCCTTGATTTGAGTGGGCTCTGGAGAGCAAAGCAAGATTTCCTGTAGGTAATCTGACACGAATCTGACTGGAACAGTCATTGTTCCTGGTTATCATAAAACCGAGGTATTTGAATTCCTTAGTGGATTTGAAAATGGAACTTCCTGATTTCACCGAACCTGGATAGTTTTCGTCATTGCGAGATGTTTTCATGCACAAGGTTTTGTCACTGTTTATGCTTAGGCCAACTTCTTCAGCTACAGCCTGCAGCTGAAGAAAACCTTCATCGAGGTGCCTCACTGACCTTAGTCACAACAGTGTCGTCTGCAAAGGCCAGCAGCTGCGTGGTTCGATGGTAAATGTTTCCTGATATGTTGACATCTAGCTAACGAATGACGTAGGTACTCCAGTGCAAGGTTGAGCAAGACTGCTGAGATTGGATCCCCCTGTCGATCGTACACCAGAGGTGACTTCAAACGTATTCTCGCTATTTTTCCATCAAATTTAACTGCACATTTGCTTCCTTCCGAAGTCATTAATGCCAACATAACCAGTTTGCCAGGAACGCCTAGACTAATTAGGGCTTTGTTCAGCTTACACCTGTTTATACTGTTGAAAGCTTTTAAGAAATCGATAAATAATAAGTGATGCACTGTGATGTTCCTCTCATAGGCATGTTCAAGCTCAATTCTGAGCTTGGAGATTTGGTCCGTTGTGGAACGTGCAGCCCTGAAACCAGCTTGATAGTCACCCAGGATTTCCTCTGCCTTCTTCTGGACCCTTTCTTTAATGGAGATCGACAAAACCTTGTAGGCGACATCCAGCAGAGCGATTCCTCTTTAGTTTACACAACCCATTTTGTCCCCTTTCTTGTGAATAGGCACCACTATTGCCAGTTTCCATTCCTCTGCGACCTTGTCTACCTTCCATGTTTTCGCAATCAGCTTGTGGAGAGCTATTGTTAGATGCTCACTACCATGCTTGATCAGCTCGGCAGGAATGTTATCAGGTCCAGCAGCTATGCAGAGGCTAGTATTCTATTAAAATCAGACCGGAACACTTCCCTCTTCAAAGGCATACGAATTAGGTAAATACCTATTATTAAAAAAATGTACTATATGTAGGTCAAACAGACGGATCCAGTCTCCTGTTCTGTGGGTGGGAGGTGCGGTTCGGATGCGGCCAATATGGGGGTGGGATCAAGGCCCGCTTGCTGGTTGCTGAAGGAGAATATTATTTTGATTGTTAACCTCGAGTACTTATTCCTATGAATAAAGACTAGTCAAGTGAGAGTTTTTTCTCCTCATTTCTACATAATATAAAATACATTATCAGGTATGTATTATATACCTATATTATTATTATTATTAATCATATATATATGTATATAATATTTGCATACATATTATTATGTACACACATGATCATATTATTTTGTATTTTTCTATACTCAGGTAATTTTATACTCTTGTACTGACTAAAGTTACAACTGTGCATTACAATCTATAACGTTATTAATTCCTCGTTCTTCTAACCCACAGATATACTTACTTGGATGGAAGGGAAATTTCAAGCTTATGGATCTTTTTTCGCTCTCTGGATGATGGGATCACCGATTTTGCTTGTAGCTGATCCCGAGGTCGCAGAAGTAGGTATACTGATTAATTGTATTATTTCGTTCCACAACGAATCTTTATACTCTGTATAAACAAATAGATAGAGAAATCACTGATAGATGCTGAGGTTTATTGTGAGGGCTGTTTGCTTCGGCCGGGTGAGAACGAAAAGGCAGGGAGTTTTGATGGCATAATGTGGAGCAGTGGAGTCAACATCACCGTTCTGCCAAATAGCGATGGACATTTGGATGGGTTTAGCGCTCATGATATTGTTATACACAAAGATTTATTTTTTTTGTAGGTACAGAAAATAGTAAATTGTTATATGAACAAAAGTTTTCCTCACATTCGTATCCATGTTATTTGTATTTAATTCACTTCTAACTACACTTGGCCCAAGATTATCTTTTCATGTCTTAGATTATTACCTATTCGTGTGTTTCAGTGGCGTTTCCTTCATGTTTAGTGATTCAGTAGTTATTGAAAAACATTTCAAATGATCACACAATGGTTTATTATATTCCTGTATACGTGCCCATTCTGCAAGGATCAATAGGTACCTGTTTTCTGTGTTCAATACCTAACCTCGTGCTTACCCAGGAAAGCCCTAGATAAAGTAAATGCCACCATATGATACAAGCGTTTTGAAATTCATAGGGGACTATCTAGGAGCTACACCACAATTCCCCACCACAATTTAGAATTGGGCCATTGTTTCTTATGAAATTCATTACCTACCTCGGATTTGCGTTTGCACATGCGCAGTGCCCATACCAACTCCATCGTTTTGTAATTTGAATAATTACAAAATCACAGATGGTCCCATCTGTGGCCCAACCTGCGTGATCCCTGAAAATCACCAAAATCGAATTCGAATTGAGGAAGTGATACGTGTGGCTAGGATTTGGAGACACACTTTCAGACAGACAGACTCCAAACCAAATTTGTTCTACAGGCCTACCACTAGAATGTTGCCGAGCTACAGTGCCCTCTACCCGGGAAAAATCGGAAACTGGGATTGATAGGGCCTTCATTCCAATCCCCTGGGAAATTCATTTTGTGAAGTTGGCTGCCTTGCCAATTCTCAAGGTGAGGAAGAGGGGGAAAAGAAGAGAAAGGGAGGAAAGAATAGAAGAGGGAAAGAAGAAGAGAGATCTCGGCTGTGTGCCATTAGACAGGAGGGAAAAAAGGGGAGAAGAGACTGATAAGTAGTTCAGAACCCTCCAGAAGAATGCGTCCTAGGCTGGCAACATTCTAGCGATATGGTGGTTCTCGTGGTGGTGTGTAGTTGCAAAAGTAGGTACCACCTATCAACAAAATCCGAACTACCCAAATTCTGAAAATAAATCATGGAGCAACTAACTCGACTTCATCAAGCCATGCGTGACTAAATAATCAGCACTGTTCCCTAGCAGTGATATCTGGGCTGGATGTATGTATACCCTATGATTCACACGGATGTTGACGAAGGTTTCGGTTCAAATTTCAGGGCCTTACTGTGAAGGAACGGCTGGACGCCCAGGTGGTCTAAAGAAATCTTCAATTTCGGAATCATTCAAGTCAAATGAAAACCATACGTTTCTACAGAAAGTTATGGACGGCCTTTTTAAATGTCAACCCCTATTTTTCACCCTTTAAAGATGACTGACCGTAACGCCGAGCTTCGCGGACCCACTAGACCCCCAAATGGGACCTACAGACCAAATTTCATTAATTTTGGTTCATAACTAAGAAAAGTAAGAAGTACGCAGACGGCCAGAAATGTTTTACTTAATTCCATTTTCGAATTCTACGTTGGTACCTTGAAACGCAAACCATAACATTTTGAGGGTGGGCTAGTCTTTTCCGTGCTCGATTCCAAATGTTCATTATTGAAAATTAATCATGAAAATGCATTAAATAATGAACGAAAATATTAGTAGGTAGATAATTCATCCCATCATGCCAACGCTTACAAATATTTAGGGTTCCCTGATAACTTTTAGTGGAATCATCACGTCCCAGTATTGATCCACACTATAATTTCTTCTTCGTTAGACAAGAGATGTTGCCTAACATCTACGTAACACAATATTATTGCTCTCTATGTAGGCCTGAATTATCATTAGGTCGAATCTCAAGGTCTAATTTTGTTTCTGTGATAATTTGATGGGATAATTAGAACATAACGGCTTGTGGAATTTCCAGGTAATTTTGTCCAGCTCCATAAACATCAACAAAGGAGATAACTACCGTTCGCTCGAGAGGTGGCTTCAGAAAGGCCTTGTCCTCAGCACAGGTAATGTGCCTAGTCGAATAATTTCGAATGTTGGGGGTATCTGTATTCTGTATAGTAGTGATCCTTCAATATTGTCGTCAAATTATTGCTTAGGGGAAAAATGGAGACACAGGAGGAAAATGCTGACACCCAGCTTCCATTTCAAGATCTTGGATGAAAGCATGGACTGTATGAATCGGAACTGGAAAAAAGTGGTGGACAAGTTCTTGAAGGAGAAAGAACCCGTGGAACCTCTTCCAATAATGGGTAGAGGTGCGCTGGACATCGTCTGTGGTAAGCGCCGCGTGCAAACTGATTATGATATTAGTGCGAGAAAGATCGCAGTTTCGTTCAATATTCATCAGGTGAAGATGGTTGCTTTTACGAACTAAATCACTCGCGAAGAAATCGTGGAAACCCATTTCAAATAAAAACGGAGTTATTGAAAAAATAGTATATTTCCACTAATACACGAAAAACGCAAAAAACACTGTTATACCGGTTTCGGTGATCAAACCATCGTCAGTAACACACAATAACTCAGTTATACCGAGAGCGGTATAACAGTGTTTTTTGCGTTTTTCGTGTATTAGTGGAAATAGACTATTTTTTCAATAACTCCGTTTTTCTTTTCCATGGTTGCTTTTCGTATGATGTGAATATGGAATACAATCTACGGACACTCAATTCTAATTGTGCTTACTTATAAACCCGAATCGCTCAGTAAACGAACTTCTTGTTCTCGAAGCAAAACCGTAACAAAAATCTTCCTACTGCGCAATATCCAAAGTCGTTTAGTAGGTGCCGAATACGAATTCTCTCTCCAGTAAAATGAAGTTTACCAGTCAATACAATTTTCTCACAAACAATTTTATCTTCCTACCCAGAACATTTTTGACCCGTTATCAGCAGATCGATTAGATAAGGTTATCCTGGAGAGGTTTACAATATAGATAGTAGATACTGGTATCTGCTTCTGCTGTCGTATTGACTGTCCTCGGTATCTCCCTCATATTGATATATTATATTCTAATCGTAGTAACTTTTAGTTACAGAATTTGTCAATGAAGTGGTAGGTGTAATACTATACATGATATTTATATACCTACCTATACCTACAGGGTGTAACAGTATACTGCCCGCTAAAACTGCAGGAGTCACAGCTATTTCCAACAAAAAGTTCCTCTTAGGCTCTTGTTAACACCCTTATTTTGGGAGTATTTTCACTTTTAAGAGTTTTTTTGTTTGTTTATTCGACCTTACGACCACCCATTAAGCCCCAATTACACCTGCCGAGTACTGGGCCGAGACAGTGCACTCGGCCGAGTAAATCGCAGTGTGATGGCCCAGACAGTACTCGGCCTAGTAACGGGCGAGTGATTTTGGGCGAGTCAGTGAATAGAACCATGTTCTATTTACTCGGCCGAGTAGGGACCCCCCACCACTCATCCACTCGCTCACTTGCTTCTCGCCCATCCACTCGGCTAATGTAATCAGGTTTGGCGGGCGAGCGCGCCTTTTGGTTTATTATTCTGTGAATAATACTCCTATAAATTCGCTCAGCAAAAATTGTTTATGACCCCCTCAAAATTTTTTCTTTTACGTTTCAAGGTGCATAGATTCCACAAATCCGCCATACCATCCATATCTACTCCATTTTCGGTCTAAAAAATTCGTTCTTTAACACACAGGCTCCACTAGGGCCCTACTTGTTTCCAGAAACTTTCTCTGTTTTGGTTCTAACAAAGTTTCAGCCTTAAATTTACGTTAAATTTTGGTGTAAAATCGTCGTTTTTCCACACACAGTTTGAGTCCCGACTGGGTGTTATGGTGTTCGTGAAGGGGGGGGGGGGAATGTGTGTAAAATAGTTTTTTTTTGTTTCACACCTTGTGAGATATCGTTATACATGTTTTTTTAGGGCGAGAAGACCGAATATGAACTTGATTTTGACTAAAGAGTGAAGAATTGAGGTTTACGAAAGTTCAGCTCCCAATATTCATTTTTTATGGGTCAAAAACCTGGGTAACTGTCTGAAATCACCGTAAAGTAGTACAATAACACGACAAGTAGTATTAACAGGTGAATCAACACAATTAAATGACACTACCAATGAATGATGAGAGATGATTTGTAAAAAAAAAAAAAAAAAAACCAACATTTCTGCAGATATGTGCAATAGAATAATAAAGCCATGTGACAAGGACTTAGTAGCGTTTTTCTATTTTGACTTCGCTGTGCCATAATCCGCGGAACACTACACGACGCTACTGTCTCGTCTCTGCCCAGCTGAAATGTAATCACCTACTCGCCTAATCGAAGTAGCTCGGCCGAGTGCTCCACCGATACTCGGCCGAGCAACTCGGCGGGCCGAGGCAGTGCACTTGGCCGAGTAAATCGCAGTGTGATGGCCCAGACAGTACTCGGCCTAGTAACGGGCGAGTGATTTTGGGCGAGTCAGTGAATAGAACCATGTTCTATTTACTCGGCCGAGTAGGGACCCCCCACCACTCATCCACTCGCTCACTTGCTTCTCGCCCATCCACTCGGCTAGTGTAATCAGGTTTGGCGGGCGAGCGCGCCTTTTGGTTTATTATTCTGTGAATAATACACCTATGAATTCGCTCAACAAAAATGTTTTATAACACCCCCTCAAAATTTCTTCTTTTACGTTTCAAGGTGCGTAGATTCCACAAATCCGCCGTACCTTCCATATCTACTTCATCTTCGGTCTAAAAAATTCGTCGCCACTAGGGCCCTAGTTGTTTCCAAAAACTTTCCATGTTTAGGTTCTAACGAAGTTTCAGCCTTAAATTTACGTTAAATTTTGGTGTAAAATCTTCGTTTTTCTGCACACAGTTTGGGTCTCGATTTTGGAACACATTTCGTTCCTAGCTGTGCTCCCATGCTCGGCCGCCCGATCGGAATACACCCAGGGGTATTATGGGGGGGGGGGGGGGATGGGTGTAAAAATACATCAAAAATAGAAGACCGAGTATGAACTTGATTTTGACTAAAGAGTGAAGAATTGAGGTTGCACGAAGGTTCAGCTCCCAATATTAATTTTTTATGGGCAAAAACCTGGGTAACTGTCTGAAATCACTGTAAAGTAGTACAATAACACGACAAGTAGTATTAATAGGTGAATCAATACAATTAAATTACACTATCAATGATGGGAGATAATTTGTAAAAAAGGGGCCTAATTTGTGTTTTTGAGAAACAATAAATGAACAGCCAGCATTTCTGTAGGTATGTCCAATAGAATAATAAACCCATGTGACAAGGACTTTGCAGCGTTTTCTCTTTTTACTTCGCTGTGCCATATTGCGCGGAAGACTACAAGACGCTACTGTCTCGTCTCTGCCCAGCTGAAATGTAATCACCTACTCGCCCATCGAAGTAGCTCGGCCGAGTACTCGACGGACTACTCGGCCGAGCTACTCGGTAGGTGTAATTAGGCCTTAAGGGTTACGACCACCAAAATGGTCATAACACCCTAAAATGACAATCTAAAATTAAAAATAAGTACTCCGTTGGATATACCGTTAAAATGAAATGAAGTGAATGTTTATTTCTCCATTTGAACATGTAGTGATTGAGGAGGAGAACAGACGAGTCGATCGCTTTGATTGAGAATGGTTTTTTTTATTGGTGGCACTCGGCTCTTTTATATCCCCCTGACATGATCAGAGGGGGGTCGGGGGTCCCCACTCTGAGAGAATACATGTCTACACATAGTGTAGGTTGTGGAGGAGCAGCCGATCACAACACTGCTCCCCCCAGAATTTAAGTAACGTATTTAGTTAGATTTTGTTCTTCGTGCCGTTGCGGTGGTGGTTGTTGGGCGTGGGAGGTGCGTGTGCTGGTTGCGGTGGTCCGTTGTGGCTGTCCGGGTCGTTGTCGTTGGGGGCGGTACGTTTGCGGCGTATGAAGAGCCGGGATGTAGGTTGAGTGCGTGGGTACGGCCGTGGCGGCTGATCGGGCGGGGCGTTGTTACGGGCGCCAGGTGCATGGGGTGCGGCATTTTTGTGCTCGGGGGTCCCATTTGGGGCGGTAGAAACAAGAGCCGTTCGTCGCGCGGCGTGTGGTTGGTCGTGGCTGCGTCGGCGGTCGCTGTTGTCGTCTATTCGAATCACACGAACCTCTTCGGTGACGGTAGCCACTCGAGGAGGGGGGGCGAGGGGTATGAGGCGATCGGCGAGAGCAGCGAGTTTCGTAGGATCGGGTTCGTCGTGCGCCGCGAGGTGAAGGCGAAGGCTATCTAGAAGGGCTCGCAGAAAAAGCTGCCGGTTGAGCGGGGTCGAGGTGTCGGCCGGGTGTGCTCTACGGGCGAGAACTGACGGTAGCTCGTCGTCGGAAGTCGGTTCGGAGTAAGGCGGTGAGGTCCGCTTGTCGGGGCTCGAGGGCGAGGAAGGCGTGGGCGAATTTAGCATGCGGCGTCGTGAGGCCTTCGTGAGTCAATGTGATCTCGAGTTGGGCGAATCAGACATGCGGGGTCGTACGGCCGGAGCTGGAGTGTTGATGTCGGTGGAGTTGTTTCTGCGGGTGTCGGTGGTTTCGGGTCCGGTTTTTCGTTCTCTTTGTAGGCGCCAGTCCCGGAGAGGTGTCGTCTGGAAGTGAGTCTCTCGCAGGCGTCCGTGAGTGGTCCCTGCTCCGCTGTGGTCTCTGTTGACGCTGGCGTCGGGGTGGGGCGGCGCTGTGGGGCGCGAGTGCCGGGCGTAGTGCTGCGGAGGTGGGGCTCGTCGCAGACGGTCGGCGGGCGCTGAGCGGCGTTGTTCGTCGTCGGAAGTCGCTGTCGTCGCACCGCGGTCGCAGACGGCGGGCGGAGGCTGTGCGCTGCGTGTCACCACTCGGGGTCACCAGTGTAGTGATTTAGGAGGAGAACAGACGAGTCAATCGCTTTGATTGAGAATGGTTTTTTTATAGGTGGCACTCGGCTCTTTTATATCCCCCTGACATGATCAGAGGGGGGTCGGGGGTCCCCACTCTGAGAGAATACATGTCTACACATAGTGTAGGTTGTGGAGGAGCAGCCGATCACAACAGAACATAATTTCCTATCAGAATGGCCGAACAAAAATGTTGGAGTACATTCAGCGAGCGAAGAATGAAAAGAATATTTTCTCAAATTTTCAAAATCACTGTTTTCTCAAATGGCTCTACTTCTCAAAAATAATAGGTGCTTGAACGTGCGCGTGACGAGAAAAACTTCCTCAGATTCTACCCGACCGTACAATAAAACTGGGGTGTCGGACTCGTACTAACAAGGACGTGCAAAATAGCCTCTCTCCAAGGCCGTCTTTAGTTGATCTGTTAAGAATGCGGTTATTTTCATTTGACGGGATTTTTAATGTATTGTTCCGTATTAAGATAAACAGCAGGTTTTTAACAGTTTTTTTTTTTTTACAGTCGAGGAGGTTCGGGAGTGCGACCATTCGATTCAGCGTGAAAATTTCGTTGAATAGACACCTAACTCCTCTAGTCATGGTCAGGTCGTCACATAAATGCCCAAGAACACTCGATTTCCTCGAAAAACACATTTTTTGCATTCAAACATGATTTTCTCCCCTAATTAGTGCAGTATAATGAAAAGTAACCATACCGTTAGAGAGCGAAATTCTGAGGAGGTTTATCCCATCACTTGCACGTTCAAGCACCTATTATTTTTGAGACCGTTTGAGAAAATAGTGATTTTGAACATTTCAAAAATTTTCTTTTCCGTCTAAGTAATTCTTCGCCCGTTGAATGTACCTACATACTCCAAAATTTATGTTAGGGCCATATTCTGATAAGAAATTTAACGTTCTTTCCACGGTGTCCTTATTTTTAGTAGTGTTATTTAAAGGAGTTTATTTATTTATTCAGAAAATATTCGGGCAGAGCCCAGTTACACACACACACACACACAATTACTTTGATAGGATAGGATTCACGGTAGGAACAACTACAAAAACATGTTCAACATTATTATAAGAACAAACCCATTGGAAACTATTCACTATTGCTATGAGTGCACCACCCCCAGACAATTTCGCAGAATTAAAATTTGATCTGTCCGTACGAAATATAGTATAGTTATTGAGTCCGAACTCCGAAGAATCAACACTTGAAGTGAGCCAGGTTTCTGAGTTGTGGCCATTTTAGTGGTGTAAGGTCGAAAACACGAAAAAGCTTAAAAGTGAAAATCCTCCCAAAATAAGGAGGTTAAAAAAAGTCTAAGAGGAAGTTTCGGTTGTAAATTAGCTACAGAATCGACTCCTGAAGTTTTAGCAGGCAGTAGCATTACACCCTGCAGTATACACCGTCACGAAATCACATTGTACACTGTTTCCGAGTCTACCAAGGTAGCGGAAGCTTTGTTTTATCTTGCAAGTGGAAGCCCTTTTGGTTTATTATTTTCAATTATGAACCTTTGGAATCGAGCATGATGAAAAAAAATTCTAAACCTCCCTCAAAATTTGATGTATGTAGAAGGTATGTAGAATCCGAAAATGCAATAAAAAAATTTCTGTCTGTCCGCCTTACGCCGTACTTAGCACTTTTCTTAGTTACAATGAAAAAAAAAATTGATGAAATTCGGGTTATATAGGTTCCGTTCGGGGTCTAGTTGGTCCTGGAAGCTCGGCGTTACTGTCAGTC
This sequence comes from Leptopterna dolabrata, assembly GCA_954871275.1. Lineage (NCBI taxonomy): Eukaryota > Metazoa > Arthropoda > Insecta > Hemiptera > Miridae > Leptopterna > Leptopterna dolabrata. Next base: position 63,455,323 of record OX940976.1, on the reverse strand, counting down.
ATCTCTAAGGGGTTAAAAATAGGGGTTGCAATTTCCAGACGCCGTAGCTCGAAAACTTTCGATAGAAGGGTATGGTTTTCTTTAACGTTTTCAAATTGATCTTCAACTAAAGAATTTTTTGAGACCACCCGGAGCATTGTACGACCAGCCGTTCGTTCGCACCAAAAAGCTTCGTCAACACGATCGTCAATCAAACGGTATAAATCCGGCCCAGATATCATCACTAGGGAGCCCTGATTATAATCAAGGATGGCTGTATAAGTCGAGTTGGTTGTTCTGCGATATTATGTCATTTGAAAAATGATGGATCTATTGGATTTTGTTGGTAGGTATTTTTGAAACTTGAACAAACAATGAAGTATTATTGATGATTAAATAATTTCACAATGGTAAATCATTACACAAGGGCAAATTATTACACAACGGTTCTTATACCTAGAAGGGGCTTGATTTTGTTGATAGGCACTTTTGCAACTTGAACAAACGTTGAAGTATTATTGATGGGCTAATTATTACACAACGGTTCATTATGCTATCTACGTAGAAGAGTCACCTATACAGGTAAATTATTACACAACGGTTTATTATTTCCCTTATGCTTCATGAATAACTACAAATAATTAATGATTGAATTATTGAATCCCGCGCATTTGTAGGAAACTTTAATTCCGGAGCCGGCTCCAGTACTCGATTTAGGGCTTTCCTGGGGGAGCTCGAGGGTATTGACCACAGAAAACCGTGGTCTACGCAGAAGGAACATCTATACAATTTCAGAACGATCAAATCCTTGGTATGACCACGTGGCATGCGCAAACGCAACATCCGGGGTACTCAGTTTCTCACGAATCAATGGCATGATTTTGCTCAAATTCGGTGGGTAGTTGTGGGGTAGATTCTAGATGGTCCTGCATGAATTTCATTGCGATCGAATGATCGATATAGTTACTGCCCATTTGCAAACCTTAAACCAGAATATCTATACAATTTCCCCTTCTTCTTGCTCTTACCTTATCACGATGTGGGTTTGTGTAGGTATGTTAGTGATCTATATGATCATGTTATCGATACAAAGAAGCTATGTGGCATTAAACTCGGCAGAGGTTTTTATTTCATACATTATTAAAAATATATTTATTTACTTACTTTTATATGTACGAGTATGTCGTGGTACCCCTCTACCACTCATGTGTAATGACCAAGTTTCTGACTAATAACTAGAAGGAGAAAGACGAGCTGTGCAACGCCTCGGTAGGAGCCTAAAGGATTCTCCCTCCACTAACGCCCAACGACTCCCAACGGACAGTAACGGCCGTTGGTAGATGGGAGACGGGGTGGAGGCACCTTTTTTAAGGTGCCCGGCTCGCCCAGCCCTTCACTCTTCCATGCTCACTCCTACCTGCGACTTCTCTCTCTCATTCACCTCACACCTCCTCGCTTTCAACTATCCCTCGCATATTCGCTGGGGTGGTGACAACCCGGGATATGCTTCCAAAAAGATCTAGAACTCGCTGTGGTGGTAACAACCAAGGGTACTAGCTTCCATCTCCTCTAGCGTCTGCTGTGGTGGTAACAACTGCGGGATGCTACCCTTCATCCTCTAACGCTCACTGGGGTCGTAACAACCCGGGGTGTTAGCTTCACCTAAAAGATCCCGCCTGGGCACATCCTACACCCATGCTATCCATCTCTCCAAGCTAGCCATCCAAACCTAACCTCTCACCACGCGCTCACCACAGAATATAATATGTAAATCGACGCTTAATCGTAGGTAGGTACTGAACTGCTGACATCACGTTCTCGTTAAGAACTTGCCACTTTACGGTTTGATGCTTTTTCATGATGTTTATGATTATTTTTTGATTTTATCGGTTACAGAAACGGCCATGGGGTCAGAATTGAAGGACACAGATGATCGTTGCACCGAGTATGTGAAAGCTGTAAAAAGGTGATGAAAACCATTTCACCAATCATAATGTTACGATTTCATCAATAATAATATTACCACTTCATCAATAATATTGTTCGCCATGAAAATATGTACAGGCGATACCTATAATATTCATCCCACAAATAAGACAAATTCACAAATAAGAGCTGGAAATCCGCAGTTTAGCCCATTGTTAAAACCGAACTATTTTTCGAACAAACAAGTTGAGGAAAAACTGAGAATTTTTGAGGAATATTGCAGTTTAAAACCTCTGAAAATCACCAGAAATTTTATGTCCTGATTTTTAGCAAGAGCTCAAGGAAAAAGGAAATAGTATCATTTCGGCTGCGTAGTCATAATATGTATGACTCGGTTTTGCGCTACTCTCTGTAATATCGAAAGGTTGTACAAATAAACGTACAACAAAAGTACATAGGTTGAGGGAGATAATCAAATTTTGCGGTGAATGAGACCAACATGAGCTCTCTACTGGAGTCGTGTAGGTCTGATTATTGTAGAAGTTCTTCGACGTTTGTCGCGATTGTCTTTTAAAACGTTATCTAGGAAATACAAAAAGACAAAGTTTTGAAACGCGGTTGGGAAAATGTTGAACACTTTCTAAAAAAACAATTACGGTCACCTGTTGTAGGCACATAGTTGCAGAGCTCGATTTGGCACAGTTGGGGAGCTCAATTTGGCGCAGTTAGAGTGCTCGATTTGGCACAGTTGGAGGCATAATTTGATTTTTTTTTTCAATTTTTTTTTTCTCATCTATGCAAACCAGTTTGGTTGATGTCGAATCTCGAAATGTAAATTGTCGAGTAATTTCCCCTCTTAGCTCCACCGGTCTGCGCTGTGTGTTACTAATACTGTACCTTGATACCCAAAACCTGATCATTTCTCTTCAGCTGTCTGAAGATTGGCGCCTTCATTCAAAAATTCCCTGTAATTCTCACATCCTTCTTATTACAGGGCTACTGAGGGCGTCGTTCTGAGATCATTGTCGCCGTTTTTGAGAAATGATTTAATATACAACCTGACGACCATGTCCCGAAAACATCAGGAAGACGTCGACATCTTGCATGCTTTCACTGAAAAGGTTTGTTTATAAATCCTATACTTGATCAATGACTAGTCCAGTAAACAGTGGTTGACGGTGGGTGGGGGGGGGGGGGGGTACCCAAGCATAATGTCGGGTAGTTCTGGATTTTTCATAAGGATGGTGGTTTATTTTTTTTTTTAAATCCGAAATTTCTACAACAATTTTCGCTCCACGACCGTCACCATCTTCAAAAAATAGCCGATTTTTGGCCTTTTTTTCTCCATTTTTCGCCTATAAGTCCATTCTTGTGCATTTTTTGATATATGATGCGAAAGTTGTTGAGGACAAATTTTCTACAAAATTGATAGGTATAGTGGTATTTTCGTACTTCGATAACAACGGAGCTATGACGCCCACAAAACTGGCTAAATTTTCGTATTTTGCAAAATCATAAATTTCTCCCCATTTCACGCTGTTATAGCTCCGCTACGCTATATTTTTTTCGTATACCTGTAAATATTTTTGTTCATGTCCAGCTGTGACGGAGTGAGGGCACATTGACATAAAAATGAAAAACTTGCTTTTTCAGACTTACGAGGTTAAACGTTGCCTCTGTACTTGTTGACAGTATAGATTTTTTACGGCTCTACCCTATTATGTTATAGACTCCAAAAGTACGATATACAGTTTTATACGTCGCCGCGGAGTACTGGCGCCGCCAGTGGTGTTGTCGTTTCAGTAGGTACTGATTTTTAAATGCAGATTCGAGGAAAAAATAACATTTCAGACTGTGTGACGTGTACTGGCATATAGACCCACTATAATACTGATACACAAGCAAGATCAACCATCTTAGAAATGATTTTCCGGGCTGTATTTATATTTAATTATTACCTTCTCTGCACTGTGTTACAAGCGAAAGGAATACCGTTGCAATCGAAATTCTCTTTAAATGGGTATAGTATCAGCTGTTGTAATCAGCTGTAAAGATATAGTAGGGAGCATGGAGTAAAGTTCACAAATTACTGTATCCATTAATTGTATGCATTTAATTCATACCTATGTGATGAATTTGAAATTGGCGCGTTCATCACGAGCGGTGTGAGGGAGGATGTGCCCGGTTTGGTTATGGGCGGACCACCACCATGCCCGGGATCTTTTTGGAGTGTGTCCGCTTTGGTTATGGGCGGACCACCACCATGCCCGGGATCTTTTTGGAGTGTGTCCGCTTTGGTTATGGGCGTACCACCACCATGCACGGAATCTTTTGGGAGTGTTGCCTGGTTTGGTTATGGGCGGACCACCACAATGCCCGAGATCTTTTAGGGTGAATTTGCTTGGTTTGGTTATGAGCGAATCACCACCATGCCCAAGATCTTTTAGGTAAGGAGAGAGAGTAGTCAGCGACTAGAGGAGAGCGTAGAATGGTTAGAAAGGCGAAGGAGGCGAGTATTTATAGACCTGGAAGCCGTCTCCCTCCATCCCCTAGTTAGTAGGGGATGGTGGGGACCCAGGCTGTGCTACGACTTGGCTGCGACTTTCGTCCCCACTTCTGCGAGTTTATTTGCGAGATCTTAAGTTTGCAGGGAGTGGTTCTGGGAGGATACCACGACATCATGTTTTCAGCATTTAAAAAAAACGACCTAATTGGTACATCAGGTAACATTAATTTACAATTTCCTTTGTTTTGATGTTGGTTGGGTAGGAGTAGGTGGGCTAGGTTGGTTGATGTTGGTGGGGAATCTTCGTTCTCATCTGGAATTTGCACAGATGCGAGTAGGTATCCTAGATTCGTCGTCTTCCTCCATCACGATTTCCGGCCTGTTTCAAAGGGTCAGAGCACTTGATGCCTGATTTACGACACCCACAGGTCAACTTAAAAACGTCATAAAAACCATACCCTTCTATTCAACGTTTTCCAGCTACGGCGGCGTTTTGAAAATTTCAACCTCTAATTATTTTCACCCCTTACAACAGACAGTAACGCCCGTGCTTCGAGAACCAACAAACCCCGAGTGGGACCTACAAGCCAAATTTCATTGATTTTGGTTCACGGTGACTAAGGAAAGTACGAAGTACGGCGGACGGACAGAAGTTGTTTTATTCCATTTTCAGATTCTGCGAACCTTGAAACGCAAACTTTCACATTTTGAGGGGGGGGGGGGGGGGGGGATTTTTTTCCCAAGCTCGATTGCAAAGAAAAACTAAAATTCTCATCATTATTGTCTGTTTCAACAGGTTATTACTGAGAGGAAGGCTGCATTCGAAGAAGAAAAACGGTCGGAGGCGTCAGAATATTCAGACACTGATGGTAAGCAAGGCGATCACGTAGTACGAGTACGATCTCTGTGCAGGTGGCTGTAGCAATCTTTCAACGGGAGTTTTAAATGGAAGGAGTTTAGTTGCAAATCCACCATCACGTGGCATCACCAAAATCAATCAATTTTATGTAAATAATGTAAATTGTCCCCGAATAATCCATGTTCCCCCCTTCAAAATCAATCTGCTTTATATTAGATTTTATCTCATCAGCGGTGATAACGGAGAAAATTGAAACCCAAAGCCGTAATTTACAAGGGAAAATTTCTACTGAAAAAAATAAAACACTTGTTTTGACTGAGAGACGGCATACCTACCTTATTATTTTGTGGAGATTAGTCGAGACTAGTGCTGCTTGCGAAGTCTTTTGATGTAATTACAAATTAATAGGGCGGTGGAGAAATCTGTGGACGGTCTATGGACTCTTCCATGTATATGGGGCCTACCTACCTAGTGGCCTGACTTATTATTAATTCTTATAGCAAACTAGGTACGTATGCGTGGGCTTTTTTCAGGAAGATGGTGGTGTTCGAATGACCTACCGGTCAGAAACGTACCAGCAACCGAATTGAATTCATAAAAACATTCATGTCAATAAAAGACGCTTTTTTGACATTTTCATGTCTTTGCCCTGGCACATAGCACAAAAAACTGTCACGAAATTGTGTTACAGTGCCTTTATAATGATTTCCGCTTACAACGACCCCGTTGTTAGGTTTGTTCATTTTCTACACTTTTTAACCCACAAAAATCGTTCACCACTCGTTGGAAAGCTCTCGATTTAACGAACATTTTCATGTTCTCCATAACATATTGACTATACGAATAGCGGAGCTATGGGCATAACTGTTCTCATATTTTGTTTACAAACTAATGATCGTGAGTGTAGAAGATAATTAATCCGGAATCGTCTATTTTATTGAAATTAGGTACCTACCTCTTAATATTAATAATGTCAAAAGCAATAGGTAAAGACATGAAAATGTCCCAATGCGTTGCAGACTCGTATGCAAGCGTTTTTTATTTATGTATGTAAATCAATGTGTGACCAATGAATGTATCGACTGATTATTATGTAGGTACCCAACTACTATTTTTAGTAATTCTATTTTTGGATACTACGTTGGTACCTACTTACCTTGACACGCAAACCATAAAATTTTGAGGGTGATTAATGTAGATTAATGTATAATGTTTGTGTTGTTATTTGTAATTCTGGTGGTAAGTCTGGTTATTAGAATTCTGTTTTCATACAATTTTTTACTGTGATCATTCCAGGCAAAAAACGACAGGTATTTTTAGACTCCCTCTTGGAACTGTCCATCAAAGAGAATTTGAGCATCAGTGACATTCGAGAAGAAGTTGATACTTTTATGTTTGCGGTGCGATTATTTCACTGAACAATTTACTTTTATATTTGCGGTATGATTATTTCACTGAACAGTACTGAACAATTTTGATTTATTTTGGAGAAGTCTTATGTAATATTTTACTGTTTTGCAGGGACACGACACAACATCATCCGGGCTGCAGTTTTTACTGATGCACCTGGGCGAGCATCCTGAAGTTCAGGTGGGTGAAAACTGAATTCAAGTTACGTGCGGAAGAATAGGTACCTGCCTACCTACTAAGTATTTCCAATGCCTCTGTCTTCCTCTTTGTGCAATTCGAATTGGTATTTTAGAAAATTGAGGTGTGGTTTGTAGTATTTTTATTTATTTATTTTTATTTTATTTATGTATTTTTATTTTCATTTATTTTTCGACGAAATAGGTAGGTTCACTTTTTGAAATACCTACCTACCCAGTTACTAAAAATGTGCTGAACTTCCGGGGCCTTGTTGGAACTTCTAAGATTCTGGAGATTATAGAAACTTCTATAAACGAGCTGAACGTTTTTCAGTCGAGAATATTGAAGATCAGTCTTCATGCCTGGGGTTTTAAGCGAAAATTACAATCCATTGGTTGGACGAATTACCTCTACAACCGATATAACCGTCTAGTGAATTATTAAATTTATAATAATTACATATAAAATTTGTTGAATAGCTGTTCTAAAGGATTGAAGCTGCCAGTAAAAATTATTTGATTTACTTACCTACAGGAAAAGGCCTATCGGGAACAAATGGAAATCTTCGGGTTCAGCGATCGTGACGTGACCAAAGACGACCTTTCCAAAATGCACTACCTGGACCAAGTCATCAAAGAGAGTCTGAGACTTAGCCCTCCCGTTCCACTAATCTCTAGGGAACTAACCGCGGATGCTCCTCTACGTAAGTATTGTAAATAATTCGTAGCAATACTCGCTTCGCTCCTTCATCCAAGTGGTGTAGATCACAGGACGTAGGTGTAGATCAGGGTGGACAGGAACTTCACGCTAGATCGATTCAGGGATCGATTATACGACTTTGCAATGAAGAAGCTCTCTTAATTTAGTTATTCAGTTATTCATCATAAAGTTCATTCAAAACGCTGGAAATGGTAACACAACGGTTTATTATTTACCCGTACAGATGCCCCTTCTGCGTAGATCGCTGTTTTCTGTTGTCAATGCTACCCTCGTGCTCCTCCCAGGGAAGCCCTAAATCGAGTACTGGAGCCCGCCGGGCAATATTACATAAATATGCGGCGGATTCAAGAATTGTAGAATTGTATAATTAATTATGTATTCGTCGTTATTCATGAAGCATAACGTTTGTTCAAGTTGTAAAACTACCTATCAACAAAATCCAAAAGAGCCATCATTTTTCAAATTAAATAATATCACTGAACAACCAACTCGACGTCATTCAGCCATCCGTGATGATAATCAGGTGTTCCCTAGCATGATATCTGGGCAGGATTTATACAGTTTCATTCACGATCGTGTTGACGAAGCTTTTCGGTGCAAACGAACGGCTGGTCGTACAATGCTCAAATAGGAGAGGACGTTAAAAACTATGTAGAGGTTGACTGTAGGGATCATCTCTTCGATTTCTTATTAGCTACCTATCATGCTTACTAGGTACATTATTTATAAATACAATAAGGCTGTGGAAATTATTGCATAATGCTTCTCTTCATAAATATTTACGGAAGTAGTATAGATAAGTATACTGTGTATACCTATACTGATATGCTTACATTATATACTTACTGTAATATGATTTCAATGTATAAGGACGGGTATCTGTACAGGAAAAATCGTTGTGTTATAATTTGCAGCGTCTATATTGTACGTGGTAGGTAATACGTTATCAATATGATTTCCAGATGATGGACTCGTATTGCCTGCTGGAACCAAAGTTACGATCGACATCTTCCACATTCACCGAAATCCGAAGTACTGGAAGGACCCTTTGGTTTTCAACCCTGACAGGTTCAGCCTGGATGAGTCGAAAAGCCGCCACCCGTACTCATACATCCCCTTCAGCGCTGGACCCAGGAATTGCATCGGTCAGAAATTCGCGATGCTCGAAATGAAAATCGGTGTCTCCACCATCTTGAGATCGTGCAAAATAACTGGTGTCACCCAAAGCGATGATTTGAAGTATAAAACGCTCATAGTCCTGCAGCCCAGCGCTCCGATTAAAGTCCAAGTGTCACCTCGGAATTAGTTGGTACCTGTTAAATGCGTGGACGGTTCTCGTATTTTTAGACATCTACTTCTAGTTGGAATGAGCGTTACTGATAAAGAAAGAAATGTGGAGATGGAGAGGGGGCTGAGGGAGCGCTCTGTAACTTGGTTGTTGGCATTGGAACGGCGGCTGAGGTCGTCAGTTCGAATCTCGAGGCCCTTCATTTCAACCCAATGCCGATAAGTAAGAGGCCTGTATTTTATCATTTATTCACACTGGTTCCGCCTTATCAGGACACCACCAGTGGCCCGTTTTCACATCTGGAAGTCAAACCAGTGAGTAGATGATGGCCTAATGTCGAAACCAGTCTGAATAAATTATGAAACCAATAGAAGACTGCATTGAACCTTCTTAGATGAACCTTCTCCTTTTATAATGAGGGCTTCTACACCAACGTGGGATCAGCAGCATATTACCAGTGCAGACTGGCAATTTTCAATCGTGAGCTTAATTATGGAAATAAACATTCTTAAATCACTGACTGTTTGCTTTAATATTTATCGTTTACCTATGCATTAAAAGTTATGTTTTGTGCAATTTAAACTAGTCTCCTTCTTCATTTCTTTGACGTTTTATTATTTTTTTTTTTTGCATTACGTTTACCTACTTGATATGTGGGTCTTGAAGAAAAATACAGAAGTAATGTCTTAATATCTTTATTCATCTAAATCATTACTCTTCAATTTCTTTTTTTGGTTTGGGAAATTCTGAATTTGATTTGGAAAATTCTGACACATTTCTATTAATATTTGATTTTTCTAGGCTCGGCACCTCAGAAGTCCGGCCTTATATTTTGACTTTTACACTTTTTAGACAGTTTTCATTATGTTGAGGGGAGGAAGCGGGTTTTCCCATTTTCGACAACACTGAACACAAATCCATAGGGGAGGGGGGGGGGGGGTTCAGCTCCTTCAGGTAGTTGTGTGAGCGCGCATTTTTGCGAACCACCATAACTCACGACCCAATGGCCCAAATTGTCTCAAATTTTGATGGTAGTCCGAGGTTAGGTCCTAGTTCATCCCACATGAATTTCGACGCATTCGGATAAGTAGCATACTGCGCATGCGCAAACGTGAAAAACGTCAAACCCACTAACTCACGACCCAGTGGCCCAAAATGGCTCAAATTTTTAGAGTTGGTAGCAGTCCTACAAAATATTCTCCAGTATGGTACCTACTTACTTATTATGAACACGGACAACTAATTCCACCCATAGTACCTACCAAGGCCGAGCCATGTTACATACTCCAGACCAAATGTTTTTACTTACTTATATTATTTGCTTATATTATTCGGGCGAGCCCAATTACAGCGTTGCATTTATTTAGAATATTTAACACAAGGAAAAGTACCAAGAAAAATGACCAAGAAATTTTACAATAAGGCTTATATAGGTAATTTGGGATGATAGTTATATGATGCAATAATTCTTTGCAGCTTGTCATATTTGAATCCAAATTTTCTATTCTTTCATTTTCGAAAATTTGAACACGGATCGAATGAAAAACACCCAAGTTTTCAAAGTCTAGCTGGTATATATACAATAGGTTACTACCCCGATATTTCGAGAGAAATCCGTGTAATTGTATGATTCAGCAATGCCATTCTAAAACTCAAAGTAGTGGAATAGTTTATTTTGTGTGGGATGACTTCAAGAGGAATGAGGTTCTCTTCCCGCCATGGTGAGCAGCGCATTTTTCAGCTGAACATTCTCGATTATGCTCTTTGATTTTTTCTGAAGAACAGCAAAGAAATTATTAGGTATATTATTATTAATTCTTCAACAGATAAATGTCTTGACGAGTACTGTCAAACTAAGAATATGCTGCAGAAGGAAATATATTGTGAACCTACATAGAGATACCTGGAATGAACAAAGGGTAATTAATGTATCGTCAAACAGATACATGACACGATATTGTCTTCAGAATTGGCGCCTATTCAAAACGCCTCACCGACGGATGATTCGCATAACATGTAGGTACTCATATAAGGGCTTTGGCATTTCGCTCTCTGGTTTACCTATTAGTTCTTCGTTAATAAAATGGAAAAATCAAAATTCTTCGAAAAATCCTTAAATTCCCGAATTTAATCGAAGGGATTTCGATTAAATTCGTCGGCAGAACACCTCAATTTTCCGATCACGGAGAAAAAAACAATGTAACAGCGGTACAAATAACGAAAGAGTACCATCGAGATGATGAATAATATAGGTACAGAGAATGGAAATGGTAGTTTGCCGCAAAGCAGAATGTTGGATGATTAATAAATGGTGAGTGGTAGATAAGATTTCGTTATATCATAATGATACATAAATATAAATCACTGTCTCGCGATAAGATTCTTGGGCCTGTTGATACGTTAAATATATAGTTGAGCCTGAATTAGCTATGTTAGTTGTTCTTGCATACGCTGCGTCGACTATTTATGAGGCTGTTTTGTTTCGTGATGAGTAAAAAAAAATGTATGTCCTTATGAAAATTTCCTCTACCATTCTGCATTTCAGTCATCGAGGAACATTTTTGGTTCTCTGTCTGTGGTAATTCCTTGTAACGCCCATATTACCCGAAATAATGGTCGAAATGGGCTGAAATTTGGAGGATAGATGCGGGTTGGGTCACATAACAAACTCATTGAAAAAGTAGGTACTGTAACTTTCGTCTGCGCATACGGAAACGTGAAATACTTGAAACGCCCATAACTACCTTTAATATCGTTGAAATGAGTTCAAAATTGGAGGGTCAATCAGGAATAATACTTTGATAGTTCCTTACGAGGTTCATTGGAATGGTACGGTACCTTTCGTCTGCGCATGCGCGAACGTGACTGTCGTGAGTCCCTCCCGGGAACACTCCACTAACAACCTTAAAGCTCTCACCAATATTCCTATGTAAAAATTACCTTCCGCTAATAAACATCTGAGTGGGGAGACAGGCGACAGAATCCGGGGGACACAACCTGGTGCCCCACTACCAGCTCCCAACAGGGAGCTGGAGGGAGAGGACTCCAAGTCCTATATAACCCCGGATCCTGGAGCTTTAGCTTCATTCGACACTTCCTCTAACCAGCTCTCTCTTCTCTCTCTACCTTCCTCCTCCCAGATGCCTGGTGGTATCCGCCGCTCTGGGAATTCACCTCCTACCTTCTCCTCTTGTCTACATCGGTGGATATCCGCCGCCTAGACAAGCACCTTCCTTCCTTCACCTACATCGGTGGATTACCGCCGCCTAGGTGAATTTCCTTCCTCTCGCCTACATCGGTGGATTACCGCCGCCTAGACGAGATTCCTTCCACTCACCTACATCGGTGGATTACCGCCGCCTAGGTGAACTTCCTTCCTCTCACCTACATCGGTGGATTACCGCCGCCTAGGTGAAATTCCCCTCGCTCTCATCTATTCACTCCTTCACGCCACCGTGATGATAAATTTAAATTCATCACAGTGGTGAACCCGACGTTCATCCAACCTTCTACCCTTCCTCCCTTCTTACCAACTCATGTGTCGCCCCAGTCTAGTTCGGTGTCCCGCATTTTAAATTCACATTTAAAATAGTCAGTGTAAATTCGCAATTTTTGGCCCACCCGCAACCGCTCGCACAGCTCTCAACTCTCCGCCGCAACCACATCCGCTACCGCAAATTGCGAATTTTCAAATTCAAACACTCAAATTGAATTTTGTTCACAGACACCTCCACCATGGACCCGAACTCGCCATCGCCGCCGCTCCTACGGCCGTCCCTGCTGCAGCCGCCGACCACTGCGGCTTCTGACGCAACCGACAACCCCTTCACCAGCCTCTCACCACCCGGCTCCACCGCATCCGCCGCCGCCGCTGCCGCCGCCGCTGCAGCTGCCGCACACGCCGCCGCCGACGTCACGACGGCCTCGGCGTCATTCCCGCTGTCGCTGCCCCCCTTCTACACGCACGACCCCGCACTCTGGTTCTTCCAGGTCGACGCTGCGTTTTCTGCCGCCAACATCCGCAGCCAGCGTACCCGCTACTCCCGCATCATCTCTCTACTTCCATATGAGATCCTCCTGCAGACGTCGGACATCTCCCCCGACGCCACGGCCGCCTACGACGACCTCCGCGCCCGCCTCATCAGCTTATACCAACCCTCCAAGATCGCACGTGTCGCAGCGCTATCCCAGCCCCAACATCTCGGCGATTTGAAGCCCTCCCACCTGTACCGTCGCCTACGTCATCAGCTACACGACGTCGTGACGGCCGACATCGCTTGGACGTTCTGGCTGCGAGCCCTCCCCCACCCCATCCAGATGGCGCTCGCCAGCCACCTCGACGGACCGGACGAGCCGCTACTCCGTCTAGCCGACACGGTTTACGACCTCGCCGCGGCCGCCAGCGTCACGGAAGTCGCCGCACCCCGCACCCCCACCCCACGCAGGGACCGATCGCCGTCTCAAGAGCGCCGCCGGCCCCCCTCCCTCCACCGGCGCCGCTCCCTCTCCGTCGATCGCCGGCCAACCCCCTCCTCCGACCACCGACGCCAGCGCTCGGCCGACCGCCGCACCGTCTCCCCCACCCAGCAACGAAGAGGGAGGTCCCCAAACACGACAGCCCCCTCCAACTCCGCGCGCCCCACCAGGACCTACCTCCCAGCGGACCCCCCCCACCGATGTTTCTACCATGTGAACTTCGGTGGGGAGGCCCGCAAATGCCAGCCCCCCTGCTCCTACTCCTCCAAGCAGGGAAACGCGGACGCCCGCCGGTAAATCCGGCGGGCCCCCCTCCTCGCCAACACGGGGGGGACCACCACCAACCCCTCCCCGCCCGCATTCACACCACCTCTACCGAGCCTCGCTACCCCTCCTACGCCGCCGCCACGGCTGCCAACCTCCCGGCCGCATCTGACGACGCCGCAAAACACACCACCTCTCCATCAACTGACAAACCACCCCGAGTCAGCCCCTCCAAGCCCGCCTCCAGGGCAGCCAACCCTCCGGCCACCACTAGCGCCGCCGCTACCGTTCCCCCACCCCGGAACGGCCCCTCCACGCCCGCCTCCAGGGCAACCAACCCTCCGGCCGCCACTAGCGCCGCCGCTACCGTTCCCCCACCCCGGAACGGCCCCTCCAAGCCCGCCTCCAGGGCAGCCACCCTTCCGGCCGCCACTAGCGCCGCCGCTACCGTTCCCCCACCACGGAACGGCCCCTCCAACCCCGCCCCCAAGACAACCACCCCTCCGGCCGCCACTCGCGCCGCCGCTACCGTTCCCCCTCCCCGGAACGGCAAAAAAACGCCCCGCGTCTCCTTCGCGGAGGACCAACCACCGCCATCGCACCCACCCATCACCTCGGACGAACCAAGCCCCCCCCCTCCGACAGACCCCAACACCTCAGCAATTTTACCGCACTCCGCCCCAGCTCACCAACGCCTGTTCCTAAAATGCTCGAAAACGCACGTCCCGTTCCTCGTCGACACAGGGGCGGCGCTCTCCATATTCCCGAATAATATTCTCCGGCGACAGGCGCGTTGTTACCGGCAACTCCTCTACGCCGCCAACGGTACCACCATCCCCTCGTACGGGACGTACCGCTCATCAATCCATATGAGCGGGCTCGCGTACGAGTGGGAATTTACCGTGGCGGACGTAGAGAAAGCTATCCTGGGGGCCGACTTCCTCGCATATTTCGGCCTCCAGGTAGACGTCCGTAACGCGCGCCTGCTCGACCCCTCCACCCAGAAACCCATCCCCGGGTTCATTCATGCGGTGGATCGTCCCCCTTCCCAGTTTGAACAACTCCTCCTACACTACAAACCCCAGCGCCGCCCCTCAGCTCACATCTCACAGACCCAGCACTACATTGAAACCTCCGGCCCCCCAATATCCGCAAAAGCACGACGCCTCCACCCCCTCCAACTCTCACAGGCCCGCAAACACTTTGATAATCTCATCAAGGAAGGCATTATCCGTCCCTCCAAATCCCCGTGGGCTTCTCCACTACATATTGTGCAGAAGCCTAACGGGGATATCCGCCCCTGCGGTGACTACCGCCGCCTCAATGCCCGAACAACCCCAGATCTCTACAACGTCCCGCATCTCCGGGACTTCTCTTCCCACCTCCACAACACAACCATCTTTTCTACACTCGACATCTCTCGTGCCTTCCATCACATTCACATCTACCCCCCTGACGTTCCTAAAACAGCTATCATCACCCCTTTCGGCCTGTTCGAGTATATCAAAATGGGTTTCGGCCTCCGTAACGCTGCCCAAACATGGCAGCGTTACATGGACAACATTCTACGAGGCCTACCCTTCGTATTCTGTTTTTTGGACGACGTACTGATCGCTTCCCGGGACCCAAAGGAACACCTCGCACACCTCAAACAGGTTCTTGACATCTTCGCCGCCGAGGGCCTCACCATAAACGCTCCGAAATGTGTTCTCGCCCAACCCTCCGTCCGCTGCCTCGGCCACCAGGTTTCGTCCGAAGGAATAAAACCCCTGCCGGACAAAGTGCACACCCTCACCGATTTCCCACAACCCAACACTGTCTCAGAACTCCGCCGTTTCCTGGGTATGTTGAACTTTTATCGTAGACACATCAAACACGCAGCACAACACCAACAACCACTCATACACGCTATCCCACAACCGGCAAAGAAAAACGATAAACGCCCCATTTCCTGGACCCCCACCCTCACAACCGCCTTCCAACAATGCAAACAGGACCTAGTAGACGCCGCTCTATTGGCCCATCCCGATCCCCATGCCCCCCTCTCCATCACCACGGATGCGTCCGACTGGGCCATCGGGGCAGTACTCCACCAACACACCGGCGCCACCCCCCAACCTCTCGGCTTTTTCTCTAAAACTCTGTCCCCCACACAAAAAAATTACTCCACCTTTGACAGAGAACTCCTCGCCATCCACGAAGCCATCAAACACTTCCGTGACTTCGTGGAGGGCAGGCAGTTCTCTGTCATCACCGACCACAAGCCCCTCACCCACGCCCTCCTACAAAACCGAAAATCAGCCTCCCCCCGTCGCCTCCGGCAACTCGAATTTATCGGACAGTTCACGTCCGATATTCGTTATTTGCCGGGGGCCGACAACTGCGTCGCCGACGCGCTCTCCCGCCCCACCCCTGCGCCGGTGGCGGAGTTACTGCCCTTCCCTTCCCCGCAAACCCTCAAAAACCACCAAACTCCTACTTCCGATCCCGCACTTTCAAATCTCATCTCCGCCTCCAAATTGGAACAGCTGCCTCCCCTCGATCTCTGGTGCGACGTATCGGCCGATACACCGCGCCCGTACGTCCCACCGGAGCTGAGGAGGCAGTTGTTCCTACATTACCACTCCCTCCATCATCCCGGCATTCGGGCGAGCCGGGACCTCATCAAGACACGGTACTTCTGGCCCCATATGAACACGGATATACGTACCTGGGTTCTGGGGTGCCAGAAGTGCCAGCAATTCAAGGTCTCGGCTCACCCCCATGTACCTCCTCAACCTATCCCCGATTCTCTCCCGTGGGAACACGTCCACTTGGATCTGGTCGGCCCTCTTCCCCCCTCCGAGGGGAAGAGGTATTGCCTCACCATGATCGACCGTGCGACAAATTGGGTAGAGTGTATCCCACTCGCCCACATTACCGCGGACGCCGTCGCCGCGGCCTTCCTCAATCAATGGATCAGCCGCTACGGCTGTCCGCGGACACTCACGGTCGATCAGGGGAGGCAATTTGAATCAGCCCACTTTGCCGACCTGCTCCGTTCCCTCGGGATTCAGAAAATCCGCACCACTCCTTATCACCCTCAATCCAACGGGAAAATAGAGCGGTGGCACTCGGTCCTCAAGCAAGCCATCTCCACATCAGCCACTTCCCCTTCATGGACCAAAACCCTCCCCTACGTTCTACTTAGCCTCCGCACTTCCGCCCGTCCTTCAGACAACACAAGTCCCGCACAACACGCTTTCAGAGACCCCATTCGATTACCGGCCGACATTTTCCCTCCACACAACACCCCGTCCATTAACAGGGAACCGTTACACACCTCAACACCGACAAACGACACCACTTACCCAAAACGCTTTTACACTTCCACGCATATGTACTTGAAAGAGCCCGGCATGCATAAAACCTTTCAGCCCCTTTATGCCGGGCCCTTTCAAGTCATCCGCACAACACCAACCACCGCGACCCTGCTAATGGACGGGAAACCCCACACCGTCCCTTTCGCCCGCTGCAAGCCCGCCCCTGTTCTCCCTCAACCAACGTCCACTATCAGTCTCCCGCCGTCTGTTTGCAATGCAACACCTCTCTCCACCACAACAGTCTCCCCCGTCGCCGTTTCCGGATTTCGATTCGGATCCGGAAATGGCGGCGATACTCCGGGACGTGTACGTCCCGGACCCGCTCTCCCCCCTACCCCCTTCGCCCGGACCTACAACATCGCTTCCATTTTTCCCGCAACGGATTTCCGGACTCCCTCCCCGGCCCCGGCGGTGGAAGTACCCCCAGTGGCGCATACTGCGCGAATTTCGCGCAGCGCAAGCCACCGGGGTACACCCCCCTTACGTCCCGATAGATCCCCTTATGGACCCGCTCCTCCACCAATTTCGTCTCACCCTACTTATGCCACCCCCACCACCCCTTCCAAACATCACTCCCCCCGTCTTCAACGGACCCCCGCCCCCCAAATTTCAACCCCCTCTTGCTCCTCCCCCTTTTTCAACTTTCGACCCCCCAATTTTAAATTCTACCCCACCAACACCCCAACCCACCAAGCCCACAACACCCCCTCTTCCCCCATCCCCGCCGGGGATATCCACAATAGTTCCCGCCGGGACGAAAAGGTCCGGGCGCCGCAACAGACGACGGGAGCGTCCCTCGCCCCGCGTCCCGGCGGCCAAGTCCCCCGCCCCGCTCTGAGCAATCACGGCGGGGCCTTGAGATTTCGGGACAGTGCTTGTGTTTCATTATCCCACACGCACTGTACCGAACCTCACAGCCCCGCCGTGGCCACTTCGTCGCAGCGGGCATCATCCACACCCAACCACACACTACACCCACCTTTTCACTACACCCACACACTCAATACACTAAACCACACACAACCCACACCCAGGGAACGGCGGATCTCGCAACCCCGCTCAATTCTGTCTCCCCTGAACCCGTACCTAAAAATTGTACATACCTGTAAATACCTGTACATACCTGTAAATACTACCTGTAAATACCTTGCAAATATCTAACTATCTAACTACTATCTAACTATCAAAATACTATCTAACTATCACTCCTCTTATCATCATCATCAACCTCATCACCTTTGTAAATATTGTCACTTCATCAAATTTTTCATCACACCCTCCTTGTACATACGTTTCCCATCATCAAATTTCGTCCACTTACATCTACTTACATCTACTTACGTCTACTTATATCTACTTATGTCTACTTATGTCTCCTTATGTCTGCTTTTGTCTACTTAGCCCTACTTATGTCTACTTATGTCTACTTATCCTACTACTTGTATATCACCCTAGATTTAAGACACCTCCGGTCACTCTTCTGCCTTCAGCACTGCAATTGTTTGTTTCAGCCTTCAGCTCCTGTATCCTTGCGCCTTCAGCTCCCCTTTTTGTTTCCGCAGCCCTCAGCCACTGTCAACTTGAGCCTTCAGCTACCTCAAACATTGGTTCGAACTGGGGGGACCTCTGTCGTGAGTCCCTCCCGGGAACACTCCACTAACAACCTTAAAGCTCTCACCAATATTCCTATGTAAAAATTACCTTCCGCTAATAAACATCTGAGTGGGGAGACAGGCGACAGAATCCGGGGGACACAACCTGGTGCCCCACTACCAGCTCCCAACAGGGAGCTGGAGGGAGAGGACTCCAAGTCCTATATAACCCCGGATCCTGGAGCTTTAGCTTCATTCGACACTTCCTCTAACCAGCTCTCTCTTCTCTCTCTACCTTCCTCCTCCCAGATGCCTGGTGGTATCCGCCGCTCTGGGAATTCACCTCCTACCTTCTCCTCTTGTCTACATCGGTGGATATCCGCCGCCTAGACAAGCACCTTCCTTCCTTCACCTACATCGGTGGATTACCGCCGCCTAGGTGAATTTCCTTCCTCTCGCCTACATCGGTGGATTACCGCCGCCTAGACGAGATTCCTTCCACTCACCTACATCGGTGGATTACCGCCGCCTAGGTGAACTTCCTTCCTCTCACCTACATCGGTGGATTACCGCCGCCTAGGTGAAATTCCCCTCGCTCTCATCTATTCACTCCTTCACGCCACCGTGATGATAAATTTAAATTCATCACAGTGACGTTTACCATTTCCTTGTAACGCTGTTAACTACGCGAAAAATAGTCGTAGAGAGCTGAAGTTTTGGGGTGTTCGCGGGTTGGATCGCAGATAGCCCAATCATTGAATCGTACCGTAACTTTCGTCTGCGCATGCGCAAACGTGAAATACTTGAAACTCCCATAACTACTTTGAATATTGTTGAAATGAGTTCAAATTTGGAGGGTCGATCAGGAATATTACTATGATAGTTCCTTATGAATTTCATTGAATCGTACTGTAACTTTCGCCTGCGCATGTGCGAACACGAAATGTTGAAAAAATGTTGAAATGTTTGATCCTATTACACATGTTAGTAGTTTATTACTACTCTGTTTATAGCTATTCAATCGTTTTGACGTATCATTTTTTACCAACTGATTCTACACATCTATGACACAGTAATAAGAGAGGAAGCTATACTGCCCACCCTACTTGGCAGCCATTTTTTAATTAGGTAGCAATCAGCATCAAATCTTAGCAGATCGTGTGTCTTCCCGTGTGTACCAAAATTGTCGAACTACAGCACTTTAGGTTGGATAGTGAAAACAATTTTTCACTGTTATTTTGCTGAGTCAGATTTTGGGTTTATAGTGGCTGTCTGACGCTTTTGTTTAACTTATCATCATGGAAAAAAATGAACAAAATTGAAATTAATGATTAAGTCACTTACCCGTATGCTCAAATTTTCATCGTCCAGCTGAAACCCCAGAGATAAGAGTATCAAGAATACAAGAATAAGTATTTCAGGTTATTGTTCTACATGGAATTGTGTGTAGTACCTACTCACAGGCGGCTGGTGGGGGGCAAACGAAGTAGGCACCAATAATCTAAGCCAATTTTGGGGAATAGGTAATTTGTTTCCTTTCTTAGTGAAAAAAATGTTTGGATAATTTGTATCAAATATTGCTAGATATGGTTTTGCATAGCTGGGTTCTTTAGAACTCAGGTTAATAATTTATTGAGGACCTTCTGTCACAAAGGTGATAAGCGCCAAATCTTTCAAAAAACGTTATTAGAAAAGACAACTGACAGGCACCATTTGTGAAACATGCTATGATGAAGCAGGTTGTGCTTAAAATTATGGTATTATGACCGTTCAACGATTCTTGAGTTTGAGCCAATGGTGTGAAAACGCGATGGGTTTGCGCCAAAAAAGCGCTGTGTTTGGGCCAACGAAGGGAAGGGCCGAAGTGCTCAAGGAAAATGTATATTACACTAATCTGTCTGAATATAATTATTCGTCATCAAGTGCCGTATAATTGCACACGGCGCCGACGTAACTCATAATATCCCTGTCCTTTTCATACTGCATCCAAAGGTCAGTTCGTTTGCCAATTTGAAAAATGGGTAAAAATGACCAAAGCCACAATAAATTGAATCACTAATGTGTCGCGGAATGGCAGAAAATGACTATCAAACCGTTTGTTTATGCCAAGTCAGGTATTTAGATATTAGATATTTACCTACCAACCGCGACAAAGATAACCGGCCCTAAGCGTCGCTACCCTTTGGCCCAAACACATCGGCCCAACAGGAATCTTTAACTTTCAGTTGGCCCAAACACATCGGCCCGACAGCAATCTTTAACTTTCAGTTGGCCCAAACACATCGGCCCGACAGCAATCTTTAACTTTCAGTTGGCCCAAACACATCGGCCCGACAGCAATCTTTAACTTTCAGTTGGCCCAAACACATCGGCCCGACAGCAATCTTTAACTTTCAGTTGGTCCAAACACATTGTCCTCTTCAGAGGGATATGGAAATAAAAGGAAAACCTTGCACTTCTTTCTGTTTTTTCAATTTTTCTTTTTATCGTACTCAGGCTGAGCAGCTCACCTAATGTTTTCCAATTAAATTTTCACAGGTCATCGAAACTTCTGATGAGGGTGACAGCAAATACGAGTACATTGCAAAAGCTACGGAGCTAAGGATGCTTTCAGGATGAAAGAATTGCTACCATACTTGACTTTCATAAAAGTCTACATGAGTGTCGTGAGCCGGTGTGGTCGGCTTACGTCATGGCGGGTGAGTTGAGGATGAAGTTGGATGAGGGTTGGAGGAAGGATGTGCTCCGTAGGAGTCTTTTGGAGTCGTTAGTTGGAGAGGAGGTTAGCTCCCCGCGGTTTTCACCACACCAGGCGCCTAGGAGGTGGAGGTTAGCCCCGTGGATTTCACCACAGCAGGTGTTAGAGGAGAAGGAGGCATCCCGCGGTTTTCACCACAGCCAGTATTCAAGAGGGCGCACCCCGCGGTTTTCACCACAGAGAGTATTCAAGAGGGCGCACCCCGCGGTTTTCACCACAGAGAGTATTCAAGAGGGCGCACCCCGCGGTTTTCATCACAGCAGGTGTAAGAAAGGGTCGGAGAGAGATTGAAGTCGCAAGTCAAGGGTTGGTCGGCCGAATGAGGAGCTGGGCTAGCAGGGCTGCTTATAAAGGCCCCTTTCCACCCGCCCCCTTCCACAATCGGCCGTTAAGACCGTTGAGGGGCGATGGTGGTTGATGGAAGGGACCCTTCTACTTTCCCCTTGGCTTCGCCCAGCTCGTCGTTCCCTTCGTTTATTTGGTTAAACATTTCTATATTACGTAGGAGTGGTTATGTAGAGATTTGAGGGAAACCACGACAATGAGTTTCATTCCCAAGTCATCATAATACATATAATTGGAATCTCAAGGAAAGGAATTGGTTGAAGTGGTCGCGATGATTAACGGAGTACCTAACCGGGAAAGTCAACTCGTGTTCTAGAGATACTAGCAAAATTGTTTTAAAAAAAGTTGGAGTTTGTACTGGCTTGAAATCCCGTGGGGGGGGGGGGGGGGGGAGTGCTGCTTTAGGCCCATCGAATTATACTACTATCGAATTGTAATTCGATGTTTGGACCTGGTGGGGATGCTGCGTGGCGAGTCTCCAACATCAGCGGATTTGACCGACTAAAGCCCACAAGAAAGCAGCCTCTTTAAATATTACCTTTAGTTCTCTCCACTAAAATCGTTCTCTTCTCTTCACTAAAACTATTACCTACTGGCCGATTTGAGAAAATCATTTAAAACAGAAAATATCAAAAATATTCGCAATGTTCAAACCAATACCTACCTCTATTTATTTAAGTAACTATCGACATTGCCTATGTTACATATTTTGTAAATCGACATGATATAAACTTGTATGTAAAACGATATTAACTTGTAAACAGAACTCGCATGTAAAGATAAGTTGTACACATTTTTGTTTCACCTTTTTCGACGTGATTTTTCGAGCATATTTCGGCGTAAAAGGGAGTGTCTGAGCATATTTATCGAGCATAATTTAGATGTCTAGCATAATTGAATCTGCCAGTGGTGAAGGGAACTAAGTGCAAAAACCCAACTTTTCAGGAGAAGCAAAAAACTGCCTAGACTAACGAAAACGAGTGATTCTGACCTAGTTTTTTTTCTGGTGGTAGGCCAATAATACTGATGTTCAAACATCACTGAACAACCGCAAAATTTTGAGGGGGATAACCAAAAAAATTTGTAAATTTTGGGAACTTAGTGCCATTTACCACGGGATGACCTGAGGATAAAGAAAATAAAGACTGAATTATGGTACAATCTCTTTATTTGAACATAAAAGAGAATAAAACAATTTATTGAACATTTTAAATCATCATGCTGCAATATTCTCTTCATTCTCCATTATTCTTCCTCAGGCTCCATCGTCTACTTCCACTTCTTGTGTTGGCCAAGCCATTATTTTTTCGTAGAATGGCTTACACTCTTCAGGGACATACTGTATAAGTTTGCCGACATCCGCCAACTTTACGTTTGGGACCCATCCCAAAAAAAAACTGAATCGCTCAGTAGAAAATCCACGAACCAAAGCAATGTACCTACCTCAACGCAGGAGAACACAGACTGAGGTGGAAAAGGCCACGAAAATAATGTCTAGTCATCATAACATTATTATTATTTACTTATTGAAGAAAAATGGACTTCGATCAACGACCCGAACTTCGACGAACCCACCAGCAGACATGCCCGGCAAGATCCGACATCTAGTGGTGTAAGGCACTAACTACCGCACTTAGTTCCTTTCTCCACAAACCGCTCGGTGGTGGAGAGGAATATCTGACATGCCGACGCGAAAACTTAGTTCTTTTCACCTCCAGATGATGAGTCTTGCCTTGGAGAACTCAAAACTGCTATTAAAAAAATCGACTTTTTGAACTTAGTTCCCTTCACCACTGGCCAATTCAATTCTAGGTTTTATCTGGCATATAAATGTGAGCACTAATAGTCACGAATGGCCTTCTCATTGAGTTATTGCTTCAAGAAGCGCTTGCTAAGCTACAGAAAAGTTGAACAGTGGTTCAGTTTGGATGTGATGAGTTAGTATTGTCAGTAGGTACATTATAATCACAATGGTCATTCTCAAGAGTTTTTGGGACAGTAGTTTATGAGAGTACCTACTTCCAAATTCGTGCCCTCCTCCCGACTTTAAAGTTTTGGTCACTTGTCGAGAGCCGCCACTGCACCTACTTGATGCATAGTTGGTATATTAACAAATAACGTATTAATTTCAATAAAGCGATCGTTATTAGGCCTTGTAGTGAATTGGTATAGCGATAATTCACTACGGGCGGTATGAAGCTGTGCCCAGCCTGGTTCCAACACTAAACGCTGTCACCAGTTCAACGGGATCTTTTCGGGAGCATTTGCCTGGCAGGTTCCAACACTCAAGGCTGTCACCTATTCCAGGATCTTTTAGGTTGAGGAGATAGAGAGGAGGAGCGAGGTGAGAGAGTAGTCAGCGACTAGAGGATAGCGTAGAATGGGTAGAAAAGCGACGGAGGCGAGTTTTTATAGCCCTTGAGGGCGGTCTCCCTCCATCCTCCAGCTAGTGGAGGATGGTGGGGATCCCCACTGGGTTCCTCGGTGCTCCTGCGTCTTTCGTCCCCACTTCTATGAGTTTATTTGCGAGATCTAATATTTACAGGTTTACAAGGATTGGTTCTGGTAGGGGGCCACGACAGGCCTCTTTATGTATCTATGTGAAGTACTAGGTACGTATTTCATTTCCTCATCCACGAAATCGGCTTTTATAGGGCAGCCGTGTGACGCGTGCTGTCCACTAACAATTCACTAGAATGAGTCGAGAATAGGTTGTATTATATAGAAAACTGGCTTACCATGTTGAGCTCGTCCGATTCGTCGATAGACCAGACCTCGATGTGATCGTAGGTGAACTCTTCCTTCCCCGAAAGGCGGGAGTAGTCTTTGAAAGTGCTGCAGTAGCCGGAGCTGAAGCCTTTGCCGAAGTCTCCGTCCAGCCAGAAACCCCACGACCCGATCCGTCCTCCCATACCCTGCAATGGACACGACCAGGGGTCCAGAAAAATCTTATTCTAACCAACGGCCCTCAGAGATCGACAAAAAAAGCTGCAAATTATGACACAGCGGTTTATTATTTACCTGTATAGACGCCCCTTCTGCTTAGATCACTGTTTTCTGTGGTCAATACCCTTGAGTTCCCCCCAGGAAAGCCTTAAATGGAGTACTGGAGCCGGCCCGGGAGTTAAAGTTTCATACAAATGCGCGGGATTCAATAATTCAATCATAAATTATTCATGAAGCATAAGGTAAATAATAAACCGTTGTGTAATAATTTACCTGTATAGACGCCCCTTCTGCGTAGATAGTATAATAAACCGTTGTGTAATAATTTACCCAATAATACTTCAACGTTTGTTCAAGTTGCAAAAGTACCTATCAACAAAATCAAAAAGATCCACCATTCTTCAAATGAAATAATATCGCAGAACAACCAACTCGACTTCATACTGCCATCCTTGATTATAATCCGGTGCTCCATAGTGATGATTTCCGGGCCGGATTTATACCGTTTGATTCACGATCATGTTGACGAAGCTTTTCGTTGCAAACGAACGGCTGGTCGTACAGTGCTCCGGATGGTCTCAAAAAATCCTTTAGTTCAAGATCAATTTAAAAAAATTTTTGACCATCCCCCCCCCCCTTATTGAAAGTTTTTGAGCTACGGCGTTCTGAAAACTGTAACCCCTATTTTTCACCTCTTAGAGATGACTGACATTAACGCCGAGCTTCGAGGACCAACTAGACCCCAGACGGGACCTGCAAACCAAATTTCATTCATTTTGGTTCATGGTAACTAAGAAAAGTGCGAAGTACGGCGGACGGACAGAATTTTTTTTAAAATTGCATTTTCGGAATCTACATACCTTGAAACGGAAACCATCAAATTTTGAGGGGGGTTACAATTTTTTTTTTTCATGCTCGATTCCAAATGTTCATTATTCAAAATAATAAACCAAAATGGACACCAGTTTCTTATGAACTTCCTCATCTATGAAATCTGCAACTCCATAAAACAATACCTACTTGGAAACCCGGGAAATCAAGGAGATGAAAAAAAAAACGCAGCAAATTATTACACAACGGTTTATTATTTTCCTGTATAGACTCCCTTCTGCGTAGGGGTGGGCCGTTCCAGCTGTCACTGTTCCGTGGAACCGAATACTTTACAAAAGAGACTGTCACCGTGACAAATTCGTCCCGGAACCGGTTCCAGCTGGAACGGTGTCGATTCTTGATGAGCCTGAAAAATTAAAATGAGGTGAAAACTTGTCTGATCTTGCTGAAGCCTTCAACTTGGCTCTCTAAGGTTCACTCCAGTTTCCTCTCATTCCACATTCCAGTATCCCACCACAATGTCTGCTATGGCTGTGGCCAAGACATTAACCATGAAAGGAGAAGAAGAAGAAGAAGGAGCGGCTCCACCGGTCACTGGAGCGGCGGAGCCGGAGCCTTTGTGTTTGTCACTTCACATCTGTTTGTCACTGGAACGAAACCTTCATAACTTCATATCGCTGTCACCTATCGCAGTCGCTGTCACGGCTTGTCGCTTCCCAGTTACCGGTCTTCACAGCTCCACTCGGAACGAAACCATCATGTCGCTGTCACCTATCGCTGTCACGGCTTGTCGCTTCCCAGCTCCGCTACCAAAACCAATCCGCTTTGCGGCGGGAGTCCGTCGGTAGGTATGTAAAGTTCTCTATGTTCATTGCTATATTATATACATTAATTATAGTATGTTTACATTTTTGTAGTCCTATATTCTACGGATGTCTGCTACCTACCTAATAATACGCTTAAAGCACTCAGATTCACCTTAAAACAATCTAATGAAGTGTTTTAGTCAATGCCAAGTAATAGGTAGGTACCTACCTACCTATTCTGAGTGAGTCTCTCTTTGATCTCTTGTTAATAGGTTCCTACTTAGATATTTATTCTCTTAATTGTGTAATTAATTGTCCAAAGACTCTTGCACTAAGTCCAAAGGTGAAAAGTATATTTTCTATGAATAAATAAATTTTTACGACTCATTGAAAATCTGTTTTGCTTCATTCATAATGTGAGGTACCCTATTTATAAATCTGGAGAAGACTCCTTAAATGGAATAATAGGATACCTAGTAAAATTTATTATCCTTTATTTTCAACTAAGCCATTGAGGAATGGGTCTCATCCTTAATTGAATTAAGGATGGGACTCATTCCTCAATGGAGTGGCTTAGTTGAGAGAAAAAAAGCATCAAACTTCAAGGTTCTGATAATGCATTGGAACTGCTGTCACTGGAACGGCTATTTGGAACAGCGACAGTAGAGTCACTGTCACGGTTGGAACGGTGACAGATTTTAGCTGGAACGGCCCACCCCTACTTCTGCGTAGGTCACTTTTTTCTGTGGTCAGCATTTTTACGCCGCCACAGTCGCCTGACCCTCGCCATTTCGACCCCACGGTCCCCTCACCCAGTCATTTTTGGAACTGAATTAATTTTTTTCATGCTGATTCCAAATGTTTATTACCTATTGAAAATAATCGACCAAAAATCTATTTTAGTGTCAAATTAAAATTACATGAATTTTGTTGGTGCCAATTTCGATCGATCGAACTGATCGATCAGTTATACATTGAGATAATTAGATTGTAGTACGTATTAGGGATGTCCCAAAAGTATCGATACTTAATAGTATCGATACTTTTTGAAAAAAGTATCGATACATATCGATAATTTTTTTCCCCTGATGTATATCGTAGTATCGATACTTTTTTCCCAGTATCGGAGCCGATACTTTTTTTATCCCTCACATTTTATCAGTTTCAACGCCTACGACGTGTAGGTACTGTTGACAGTCCTACCTCTAACTAGATTGCTGGAAGACCAACCACTTCAATAAATTAAAGAAAGTTGATGTACCACCACCTCCAGCTCTCAGTGAGAATCAGCTGTCCTCCATTTAGTAGGAAGAGCCAACAAAATGTTAACCCAACCAGGCAACCAACCAACCTAAATAGTTTTTTGGTTGGATTTTCTTTGTTCTTTCTTGTTTTCTGATGTGATTGTGCCGAATTAACGAAATAATATCATGCCTTGTCTTGCCTTGTCAATAATGTTGAAAAAAAAGCGCCCAAACAATAAAAAGTTTCAAATAAGAAAGAAGTGATTTATTGTATTGTTCATTTTATAATATTATCCTGAAATTCTTCGATAGGCTGACGATGGTATTTTATATTATACCAATGTAGATGAAGTAAAAACGTGGGATGTGGTATAATATTCACTGTCACGCTGACTGAGAGAAAACAAAAGCGACATTTCCACCCGTTTTTGAAAAAGTAGGTATCAAAAAGTATCGATACCTACTTTTTGAAAGTATCGATACTTTTTGATACTTTTAAATGTATCGATACTATATATATCGATACTTTCGAAGTATCGGACATCCCTAGTACGTATGTAGGTAAAAGCCCATGGAGTAGTAATGTCAGATTTCGTTGACAAAATTCCGCATCTTGAGTAGGTACCTAACCTATACCTACTGTAGGGGGCTACGGTTAGTGTGCTACTTCTACCATGATGTTGGAAGGGGGCAAATTTTGGTGGGAACCACTGATTTACGCCTATCATTCACTCGTACCTAAACACTTTTCATATATAACGTCGTGAATTAAATAAGCATAAGGTCATGATGACTTACAAATCCGTTTGGCAGCATGTGTTGATTTTGGTTATGGTACTGGAAGTTCGTGTTGAAAACAGTCGGTGGATAATACTTCAAATGCGGTTTCAGTTGGAACAGGAAGCACCGGCAGTCTCCTTGAAAATAGAGGTAAGATCAAAAAACAATAATACCTTCACGTTGTAGGTACGAGTATAATAAGCAGTCAGATCCACCCCGAGCGATCTTCAGAACCACAATTATTCACCTCGAGAGAGAACAGGTTTTGTACCTGTACCTGTTTATTATCTAAGAAGAGAACTGGATCTATCTTTACCTTCAAATTAACTGTTCCCGACCTACTTCTAGGTCCGAGTCGACGTTGCTCTCATTTTGTTTTGACCTTTCAATAGGATGAACTGTCTCAGCTAATAGTCTGCACACTACGTACGAATGGATTACAAGAGTACATAGTGCCTATACTATGTACCTATATTATATTAATATTATTATTACATATATTAATATTATATATTTTTCAGTTGGTACCTACACCTACTCATTCTCAAGGTTTTCTCACAATTTCCTTGTTTTCTGAAAATGTTGGCAACTTTCAAGGTTTTGTATCGAGTACTCAAGAAAAATGTCATAAAGTTCAATTCACATGGGGTGCATATTTCGTATAATGGCGTTTGGAGATCGGGCTGAAAAGCCCAGAAACGCGTTCGAGAAAATATTGATATTGTGGTTGGACGACTTGAATTCGAGGCTAACGCTCTGTTAATTGATTTGAGAAGTTTCTGGAAATCAAAATCTCATAAAAATTAAGGATGCGGCGAAAACACGGTGACGTAATGCTGGAAACCATTTGAATTTGCCTATCAGCGATAGTGCAAAGTGCATTGGTTCAATATCACGTATAATTAAGTAGGTACCTAGTTACCTAATTTCATAATTCCAGCAGTTTTTCGTCAAACGATTTCCCCAGTGCTAGAATGTGCTAGAAGTGATCATTTTAGATATTCCGTATAGTCACTGTTGCATGTCCCTTTTGGCGCCAATAACTACCTCACGCATCGTCCTTCATGTCGCCTGCCACGAGGGGTCTAATGCTTTCCTGAACATGCTATTTCAATCCTTTTTTGCGGCTGAGGAGATTTTGTTGTCACGTAAATTTTTACAATTTGGTTGGGGGGGGGGGGGGGGGGATCACATATTTTTGCATTGATGAAGTTAACATTTTTTCCCAGTAAGTGTGGCGGGGGGGGGGGGGGGGCGAAATGCCCAGAAGTCACTGTCTTGGAGCATAACAAATGAATGTGCAAAATTTCAATTTGATTCGGTTATGTCTGTGAGGCAGTGTACCCGTAAAAACAATTTTCTCAGTACCTACCTAAAAATTTCAAAATAAGAGGGGAGGGGGGGGGGACAAAATGTACAAAAGCCACCTCCATGGAGCAGAACGAATGTGTGTGCAAAATTTCTGCTCGATACGTTGTCTGTGAGGCTGTAGCTCTGCCAAAGAACAAATAACAAGAAGAAGAAGACGAACCGTGAAAAATAGCGATTTTCAAAGTTTCATAACTCCGGCGCTTGATGGTCGTAAGGATTGAAATTTGGTACAAGTCCTCTGGAGCCTTCGAGAATGGATGTACGAAAAATCAACACCGGAGACCCCCAGGGGGCGTAGTTACAGGGTGGTAAAAAGCCCTAACGTACTGCTTTAGGTAGATGGGTTGTGTCATGGATCCCCTCAAATCTCTACGCTCACCACTCCTATGTAATATAGAACGAATTTAACCAAATAAACGAAGGGAACGGTGAGCCGGGTATCGCCAAGGGAGAAGGGCCCCTTCCATCAACCGCCATCGCTCCTCAACGGTCATAACGGCCGATTGTGGACGGGGTGCGGGTGGAAACGGGCGCCTATATAAGCAAGCCTTTTGGCTCAGCTCGTCATCCGACCGATCATTCTCTCCGACTTACAACTTCTCTCTCTCTTACCCTTCTTCTACACTCGCTGTGGTCCGTCCGCCGGGCGCCTTCCTCTCTCTCCTCTAGCACTCGCTGTGGTTCATCCGCGGGGTATTCATCTACCTCCTCCTGGCGCCTGCTGTGGTCCGTCCGCGGGGCGCCTTTCTCTCTCTCCTCTAGCACTCGCTGTGGTTCATCCACGGGGTATTCATCTACCTCCTCCTGGCGCCTGCTGTGGTCCGTCCGCGGGGCGCCTTCCTCTCTCTCCTCTAGCACTCGCTGTGGTTCATCCGCGGGGTATTCATCTACCTCCTCCTGGCGCCTGCTGTGGTCCGTCCGCGGGGCGCCTTCCTCTCTCTCCTCTAGCACTCGCTGTGGTTCATCCGCGGGGTATTCATCTACCTCCTCCTGGCGCCTGCTGTGGTCCGTCCGCGGGGCGCCTTCCTCTCTCTCCTCTAGCACTCGCTGTGGTTCATCCACGGGGTATTCATCTACCTCCTCCTGGCGCCTGCTGTGGTCCATCCGCCGGGCGCCTTCCTCTCTCTCCTCTAGCACTCGCTGTGGTTCATCCGCGGGGTATTCATCTACCTCCTCCTGGCGCCTGCTGTGGTCCATCCGCCGGGCGCCTTCCTCTCTCTCCTCTAGCACTCGCTGTGGTACATCCGGGGGGTGCTAGCAAAAGACTCCTAAGGAGCGCCTAATACTCGGTGGTTCATCCGCGGCGTATTAGTACTAGGTTCCTTCCCATCCAATCCTACCCTACCGTAGGGCGAACCACATTGGTAACCCCGTTAGGGAACACCACAGGTTAGTATGGAGGTTTTCGGTTTTCTTGGCGGGCGGGACGCTCTTGCACCCCTAGATTTGCTTACATAATATGTTCTATTTTCTATCGATTTGCAAGTTGACATCTTTTCCTTTCTTGTAATTCCATCATCCTATTATACGAGTATAATTATACCGTAATTATACCGACTGAACTTAATCCTAATAAATTGTAGTAAGTCGTTTTGTAATCTTTCAGTAAATTGGCATATGCCTTATTCATCAAAGAATCAAAAGATCGCCCATGTGAAAAGCTCACCGTAAAAATACGAGGCTGGCTTCCATGAATCCGACGCGCAGCAGCCGAAAACGTGACCGCTGGTGTCCTTGACGACTATAATTGTAGGTCCGACGTCGTTGATCATTTCGCAGAGCATCGTGAAGTTACTGCCATGCCCCTTGTTTTGAAACCTCAACCTTCGGAAACAGATAGGCGCTTGAAATTGCGGAATTTCGAAGTTACAGATTGACAGACTAATCCAAAGTTGTCTGTTCATGCCGGAAACGCTAAGTTCGAGTGGAAATGTCGATTTTTGAGGACATATTTATATATTATAAAACTGTTTTGGATCCTGCATGATAAAGAGGCTGTCGAAAAACTTATTGAAAATTCACTGAATTGGTGAATATTAGCTTTGTTTGACAACTATTAGCGATTTTAGATATTCAAAATCGAATTTAGGTACTCCTATTTTGTTACAAAATGTTATTGTTTATAGAAACAGTCTTTTTCTGTCTAGTCACCATTGTATCGCGAATTTACACCAGTTTTTATGGTTTCAGTTATCTTTCCAAGTTCTAGAGATTTCTACCCCTAAAATGGAATTGGACCCCCAATTTTGTGAATTATTTTCAATGATTAAAATAGAATTTTTGTCTCAATCTCAAGATAATCTGTCGGAACCCTTCGTTAGTGAATTTATATCAAAACGTTCGGTCATTAATTTGAACTATTTTTACAGATTTTTGACGACCGAAAATTGAAATTTGACCCACAGTTTGCGAAAAATGCTCCGAACCGTTTCATCCTCTCTTCATGATGAAATGGGCTTGCACTGGGGAAAGTTTAAAGATTGTCACCCAACACTCCCAAGTTCCCAGTTAGGTATCAGTAGGAAAAACTGCTCATTCCAATCGCATTTTCGTGCTGTACTAATTGCTGTACAGTAATCCTTGTAAGTACTACTAACTTGAATAAGACTAACTTCCAATGCTTAGTCCAGCTCTTCATGAGGTGCGACGAAAGAAAGAGGACTTCGCCGATGTCCAAAACGGTGGACAGGCGAGGGCATATCTTAGGAAGCACAGATGGAGTAACACTGCAGTCAATGGTGCCGTAAGCTATTCCCAAAACACCATCAATCATTTCTGATACGACTCGATTGCCACGCAGGAAATCTTCGACAGTACTGATTTCTACCTTGGATTTAAAAATCACTCGTTTAGTTACCTACATCGCGGTTTTCAATATCTACTATAAATTATTTATTTCGTCTCAATAAGTATATCCCTCGGGATTTTTCGTTGTCCAGACCAGTTAAACTTTTGGTTATCATAATAAATCCCAGTAAAGCTGGAAACATTGAAGGCTTTTCACTTTGGCCATTCCATTTGAGAGGAAACTTTGTTTGCGACGGTTTCCGAGTCCCTAAATAAAACTGAAATACGTTTTCGTCTCGTAATGTTGTAACTGCCTAATGGCCCCGTGGGTTGCAGAAATAAATTCAATTCATTTTATTTAATTGAATAAGTTGAATCAGTTTGTAAGGCCGATAGCTATTTCAAGCCCTAGCCTTCCTTTAAAATATAATCCCCACCTGATTCTTCATCACTATTGACTTTCGGTTTATTATTCTGTGAATAATACACCTATGTATTCGCTCAGCAAAAAATTTGTATAACGCCCCCTCAAAATTTTTTCTTTTCCGTTTCAAGGTGCGTAGATTCCAAAAATGCAATGTCCGTCCGCCGTACGCCGTCCGCCGTACCACGTGTACCGGCTTCATTTTAGGTCTAAAAAAGTCGTTCTTTCGCACACATGCTCCATTTGGGCCCTAGTTGTGTCCCAAAACTTTGCAGCCCGATCGGAATATACCCAAGGGTGTTATGAGTGAAAATGTGTATACAAATATATACTTTTTGTGCTTTAGTAACATGAGCTTTTGAGGTATCGTTTTCCGTGTTTTTGGGGACGAGAAGACCGAATATGAAGTCGATTTTGACCAAAGAGTGGAAAATTGAGGTTCGACCAAAGAGTGGAAAATTGAGGTTCTACCAAATTTTCAGCTCCCAAAAATGATTTTTTATTAGTCAAAAACCTGGGAAATCGTCTGAAATCACCATCAGTTTGTACTGATACTAGAAAACGTGTTAACACGTGGATCAAGACGATTTATTGGCACTATCAATAATCAAAGATACTTTGAAGAAAAAAAAAGGAGCGTAGGTACCTAATTCGTGTTTTAGGGGCCAAAATTGTTGGAAAACATCAGAAATAGCTATTTCAATTATTTCACATGAAAGAAACAATAAATGAACAGCCAACATTTCTGTAGGTAGGTATGTCCAATAGAATAATAAACCCATGTGAAAAGGATTTCGCAGCGTTTTACTATAGACTTGACTTGATTCATCACTATTCACTTTTGGATGGTTTACTACTTTACTTAGATACGGAATAATGTGGTCCACTAGTTTAAGTATTTCTTGCTGCCGATTGGCAGAACTGTATGAGCCATCTAGAACGTTCGAGATGGCTCATACAGTTCTGCCAATTGGCAGCAAGAAATACTTAAACTAGTGGAAAATAATTTCCTAATATCCCACACAAATTTTATAGAGAAAAATCTTCTTCCTTCGCAACTTACGGTCCCTAGGTACCTAATTATGGGTTTGTGGCCCATAAGTATACTTAGGTATAATTTATTTTACAGGTAGGGAAGGTACTAGCTTCAACGTGTAACACTGTCCAGTCTACTTGACATCGAATACTATATAGTCATAAGATTGTAAACTGCGGATCCAGGGTCAAACATAACTTTATAGGTACTTCATTCGGATTACTATCATCAACTCGATTTACCATTCCCATATTATCAACCGTTGCTTGAAGAGGTTCCAGCAAGTTTTTGTTCACGGTTTTCAACGTTCTGGTCGATGCGGATGCATCCTTTTTCAACCAAGACACAAACTCTGGATTCTTGTAGTGCCACAAACTCCTCAGGTAGGACACAGAAATGTTGAAAAAGTACTGGAACAGAGCCACGTGTCATTGTTGGGGGGGGGGTTAAAAATATTTTCCATGCTCGATTCCTGGGAAAAAATTCTTGGTCAAAATATTTAAAAAAAGCTGCGTATTATTACACAACGGTTTATTATTTCTGTATAGATGCTCCTTCTGCGTAGATCACTGTTTTCTGCGGTCAGTTCCCTCAAGCTGCCTCAGGAAAGCCCTAAATCAAGTAATGAGCCGGCCCGGGAATTAAAATTTCAATAATTCAATCATTCATCATTCATCATTTTTTGTAGTTATTCATGAAGCATAAGGTAAATAATAAACCGTTGTGTGATAATTTACCATTGCGTAGTAATTTACACAATAGGTAATAAACCGTTGGGCAATAATTTACAAACAATAACCGTTGTGTAATAATTTACCTGTATAGATGCCCTAAATCGAGTATTGAACCAGCCCGGGAATTAAATTTCATAATTATTGTTGTTATTCATGAAACATAAAGTTTATTAAAGTTACAAAAGTACCTATTAACAAAATCCAAAAGAGCCATCATTTTTCAAATGAAATAATATCACAGAACAACCAACTCGACTTCATACTCCGTGAATATAATCAGGTGCTCCCTAGCAATGATTATCTCGGACCAATTGCCAATTGTTGCCGCGTCCCTAGCAGTGCTATATGGGGCTGAATATATACAATTTCATTCGCCCTACTGTTGAAGAGGCCTGTCGCTGCTAACTTCTGGGCCTTACTGTGAACGAACGGCAGGACGTACAGTGCTCCGGGTGGTCTAAAAAAACTCCCAAGTTCGAGAATTATTTAAAAACGTGAAAAAATTCGAGATAAAAGCGTCCTGGAAACGTCAACCCCTATGTTTCACCCTTAGAGATGACTGACAGTAACGCCGAGCTTCGAACCCCGAACGGAATCTATAAACCGAATTTCGTCAATTTTGGTTCGTGGTAACTAAGAAAAGAGCGAAGTACGGCGTACGGGGTCGCGAGATTTTTTTTATTGCATTTTTTTGGATTTTACATACCTTTAAACGGAAACCATCAAATTTTGAGGGGGGGGGGGGTTATTTTTTTTCATGCTCGATTCCAAAGAGTCGTTATTGAAAATAATAAACCAAAAAATAAGCTTTATATCACTTTTGGGATGGACAAACAACGACCAGATGTAAATCACGTAGGCTCATGGGGATGACTGCAGCTCTTTAGAAAAGCTGGAATTTCCATTAAAGTTAAATAGGAATCGTGATAAGGCAGTCATCCGATTGGTCCGTTTTAATGATTTTTGAAGAACGTAATTTCAATATGGCCGTAGATTTCAGTTTGGATAAACCTCGAAGACTAGTAGTACCTATTTTCCAATTCGAGGAGCTGGGGTAAGTTGACAAAAAAAAAAATATAGATAAAGAAAAAAACCTCGAAATGGAGACATAGAAAATTGAAAAAAACGACCTATCATGATTCTGGACAACGTATCTGTTGTAATATTCAGGCAATGTACCTATCACGTACCTACTTTTCCTAAAACAACATGATGGATTCCTCCTTATATATTCCCTACCTATAGACACTTAGGTAATAATCCATCAGTAATGTTTATATTGATGTTGTAAGGGCAGACGCGCACTAGACCGACCACGACCACGACCACGACAAAAAACACCGACTGGTCGGGTCGTATAGCCATGCCGCTGAGCCCGACCACGACCACGACCACGACAACGAATGCCAAGCTAGTAGCTAATTCAGTACACAAGATAGACGTTGAAGAGTTAGCTGTCGTTGTACATTTGTACCGTAGTTACGTTAGGCGAAGGAGAAAGCGGTACTGGGTGCATCCGATGTTGGCTGTCAGGTCAACGAGAGGGCAGTTTGCAACATTTTATGGAGAATTACGTCAGTATGAAGAACGGTTTTTCAATTACACAAGAATGTCGGTTAAAAGCTTTGATGAGTGACATTATGCTAATAAAAACTACACGCAAAGACAGGTGTACACAGTTCGCTCGACCACTCAGTACTGGTCGGGTCGGGGGTGTTGTCGGTGGCAGTGCGCGACGCGCCATTCTAACCTATCTTATTTTCGGCTGCAGTCGTGTTGTGGTCGGGCCCGACCAAACTCCCGAGACTCTGGTCGTCCGACCAGGGTCCGACCGCTGCGTCGCAAGTCGGCTAGTGCGCGCGGTTCCACTTGCTTCCATTATAAAACTGGCCGCATACGACTGGTCGTGGTCGTGGTCGTGGTCGTGATCGGTCTAGTGCGCGTCTGCCCTAAGGATCTTCTTTCTCAATACTGGTTGATGGGAGTTAGAAGGACAATTGAGATCCAGGTGTTTTTGAGATAGTTATTTAATGATAACACAAGCTTTCAACTGCTCTCTGGCAGTCATCATCAGGTGTAAACCAGAAATACAAAATCAATAAATAAATTAAAATCTTAATCTAAATAAATAAATCTCTTAATAAAAATCTTAATAAATAAATCTCAATTGTCCTTCTAACTCCCATCAACCAGTATCCATCAGTAAGTTTAGGCGCAAAGATAGCCACGTCATTTTACTGGCTTCAGAGGCAACAAGTTGAACAGAGGCACATTACCTGTGTTATTGAATTAGCTAGTGTAGTATACTAGCGCTCCTAGCGAGAGCTAGCACCACTGATCAGTATGATAAGAGTTGTGATTTCAGTTATCGGAGTACCTCCTTCAAGTAATAAAGTGTTCTGTTATAATCGTAGTTTTCATCCGTTTCCATCCATCGCCCCGAAAACATTACAGCTAGCTAGCGAGTTCCAAAACCCTTATGCAAAGGTTTAGTGGCGCCTACCGAAGTGGTCATCAACCAAACCGAACACACACAACTCGTTGTCCGCATGGAATGGGCCTTCCTTGACATGTAAAACAACAGCTAAAACAAGAACAACCAACAAGATGGCAGTGACCAGTGACCCTCGGGCGCCCGTTGTTAGTTTATAATATTATGATGTTCTCATTTCGATTTCTACAAGAAATATAATTAGTTATTATGTTCATCAACGGAATCTGTTTATCATTCGGTCATGTTCGCGAAATCGTAATAGTTGCATCAATCCGTGGTCGGGTAGGTGTCCGTTGTGCTTCGGTGATAGCAGAGAGAGGACTTCTTCAGCTCTGCGTTCATGTTTCACCCCAACATCTCCTTCTACATTTCCCAAGGGTTACCGAGGTATCTAAGCTTGAGAATTACCATTATCATCTATGATTATAATTCGCTGACTTTTGTCTATGTAAGAAAAGACGAATGGTGGCCATTTCAATCCTCACTTTCACAGGTAGGCCGAATTCGGGAATCCAGTCGGTATTTTATTTGGTGCTGGTGAGGTTGACTATAATATTATATCAATTAGAACGTTCAGGTCAGCCTCGCGTCCAGGTAGGTACATATCGTTACCACAACGCCAAAACCGCCTAAGTGCTTTTAGCCAGTTTCGAGAAAAACGTGTTCAAAGTTTTGATGCTACAGTATAAATCGAAAAATGGCTTTGATGCGACGGCACTTCCATAATAAATTATAGGAAGGTTTTTACTCATCAAAAAGCCATATCGAAACAATAGGGAAGGGGTGGGGCACATATATGCAATTTTGGCCTTGTGCACTTCGTATTAAATCGCTATTTCGTGCTTAAGTTCTTTTCAATAACGAACAATATTTTGATCTGCAATTGTCTTCATTAATACTAAACGTTTATGGGCAACATTGAAATAGCTTTAAGGACATCTGCTGACTTTGGAAGGAAGGGTTCCTGTCGAGGCACTTATGCGATTTTGGCGTGGTCAGATTGTCCATTTCTGGAGACAGGCGAAATTAATACGCATAATGTGCCACTCCGTGTCACTTGGGCGATTTTGGCATTGTCGGATTGTTCATTTCTGGAGATATGCGATACTAATTTGTTACTTTGTAACTAACCTGTTTGAAATAGGGTTTCGCGTTATTGGCATGTTGTGGAATATAATAGAGTGACTCCAAAAATGCAATTAGGTGAAACTGGCCAAAATTGCACTTAGGCGGTTTTGGCATTGTGGTGACGATATATTATGTACCTACCTGGACCATTTTCAAATTTCAGTTCACATTAAAACTGTGTTCATTACCTTGTCCACGTAGGTACTGACCGTCGTGTACGATTTTCCGTTTATGACTTTATGATTTTATGATTCCTTTGGAATCGAGCATGAAATACATTTTCCTAACCCCCCTCAAAATTTGATGGCTTCCTTTCCAAGGTACGTGGAATCCCAATGATGGACTTTTCTTAGAGCATAAACCAAAATTAATGAAACTTGGTATGTAGGTGCCATTTGGGGTCTAGTTGGTCCGCAAAGCTGGGCGTTACTGTCAGCGGAAAGTAGAGGTTGAAATTTTGAACGCCTTAGCTCGAAGTCTTTCAGTTTAAGGTATGGTTTTTATGGCGTTTTTAAACTGAGTCCGAGCTTGAGAATTTGTTGAGACCATCCGTATCATTGTACGTCCAGTCGTTCGTGAAGCACCGAAAAGCTTCGTCAACATGACCGTGAATTATCCAGCCCAGATAATCATTGCTAGGATTATAATCACGCATGGCTTTGTAAAATCGAGTTGGTTGTTCCTTGATATTTCATTGAAGAAAGATGGTTATTTTGGATTTTGTTGATCGGTACTTCTGGAACTTGAACAAGAACTTGTCCACGCATAATTTCCTCAATTCGAATCCAGTTTTGATTAAATTTGCGGGTTGGGCCACAGATGAGACCCTATCTAGGATGCGGGACCTTACCGCCTGCCAAGAAAACCAAAAACCTCCGATACCAACCCATCTACTATAGCGACCAAGACACTTTACACGATAGAACAAGTACGTTAGGGCTTTTTACCACCCCGGTTTTTAACTCTGCCCCCTGGGGGTCTCCGGTGTTGATTTCTCGTACATCCATTCTCGATAGCCCCTGAGGACTTGTACCAAATTTCAACCCTTACGACCATCAAGTGTCGGAGTTATGAAACTGTGAAAATCGCTGTTTTTAACGTTTTTCTAGTATTTCTTCTTCTTCTTCGACAGGGCTACAGCCTTACAGACATAACGGATCGAGCTGAAATTGTGCAGATACATTCGTTATGCTCCAAGGAGATGCCTTTTGTTGCCGCCCTACCCATTTTGAAATTATTAGGTACCTACTGAGAAGAACGTTTTTAGGTCCTGGGAAAAAATGTTTACTTCATCAATGCAAAAAGATAGTATATGGACCCCCCCCCCCCCCTCCAAAGAGCCCAATTGTAAAAATGTACACAGGGATCTATAATAATGCACACCCAAAACAGCGAGGTGCGAAGCACGGAGCATGCTACTTCGGCGGGCAAAATGGATATCAGTCCTTTTTGCGGCTGAGGAGGTTTTGTTGCCGGGTAACGTTTTATATTTGGGTGGGGGAGGGGGGGGGGGTTGTTATGCTACGGCGTTAAAATACAAACCCGTATTTTTAGAGATGACTGACAGTATCCCCTAGCTTCGTGGGCCAACTAGACCCCTAAAAGGGATCTACAAACCAAATCTCATTAATTTTTGTTCATGGTAACTCAGAAAAGTGAGAAGCTAGGGCGGATGGCAGTAACGAAAATTATAAATTGAAATGCTTTACTGTGCATAGCTCAATAACTATTCCCAAAATAATGCTCGATGCTGTGTCGTGCAGTGATTTTCATGATAAAACCATAATGCGTTGAAATGGGTATTCCAAGGACAAAACTATGAGCAGCTCGTATTACAATACCTTCCGGAGGAATCCGTCGTCACTAGCTGGTTGAGTACTGGAGGTGAGCGCTTTTGATGTAAGGACATCATCATCAGGCCTGATGTCCTTACATCGAAAGCGGTCACCTCCAGTGCTCAAGCAGCTGGTGACGACATATTCCTCCTGAAGGTATGGTAATATTACTTCTTACGTTAGTGGAAACCTTTAGGTTTAAGATATAAGCAACTCGAGCCACGAATAACTGGCGTTGACGTAACTCAGACAACATTTGTGCGTTTGCAGCTGATTACAAGCGAAAATCTGCCCAATCGTTGTGCTCTCACCTCTTCTTGGTTGAAACGGGGATCCAGTCGAAGTAGAGCAAAACAGCCTTCCATTAATTCGTGAAAAGCTGGAAATGATTTTATTTCACTTTGGGCGTCCCAAATGATATGGGCCCATGATTTGGGCGTGCTGTTTTTTCCATTTTGACTGAAAAGTGTGAGTTACGATGACCAATTGTACACGCCCTTAACAAAAAAAAGGTTATTTCAAATGAAAAATGTGATTTAACTACAGCTGTAGAGCATCAAATTCTGTGTTCATAGGTACCTACCCTAATTTTATTAAAATATTCTATTTTAAATTTTCAATTTTCAATTAATTAAAATTTTAAATGAAATACGAGTATAATAAAAATAGGGGTGCTCTGGACGCAGAATTTGAAACTCTACAGCTATAGCCGTATGCCACTTTTCATTTGGAAACAGTTTGTACCTAGTTACAGGCGTGTGAAACGGAGCAAGTGGGCTGTGCTCCGGTCAAAACGGAAAAATTTGTTCTGACCGAAGTGCTGGAACTAATTTAATTCTTGAGGAGGTCGTTCGACGCAGAATTGAATGCTCTTTAATTCTGGTAGAGTAAACTTTTCGTACGATGCACCCTTCATATGTTATAAGCCAGAAACTTTAAAAAGTACCAAATTTTCGCGGTTTTTGTGCTTCCAAAAGTTTAGCTCACTTCAGAAACCGTCGCAAATTCATATTATTCTTGTTCGGGACGCCCAAAGTGAAAAAAATAATTTCAGTCTTTTTACGTATAAATGGAAACCAAATGTCTGATTATTTGACTGGGCTTACTAATTAGGAAGGGGAGAGCCGAACTTTGTGAAATGCTTCTTGTTAGTGCTGAACCGAGTGAAGTGCAACTTTAATTGAACTTCCAAGTGCAGTTCGTGAATAGGGCTCATTACATAGTCTGTGGCTAAACGGTTACCTGCTTTGGCTTAAAACAACGTGTAACGAAAACAGCATCCTCTTCCTTTAACCTTATTCAACATACGTGCGGAAGTTCTAACCTACTTTTATGGTATCAGGTTTTACGGCTTCAGACCTACCAACTCTTGAATCAGTAAATTATCAAACTTATTTTTTAGTGATGGTAAGGGGGGGTTTACCTCTGCCAGGCGTTCATAGCTGACGAGTTTGACTGCTCCTTTGGGCCCAGTGTTGGTGATGACCCTGTAGACGGCTTTGGTCTTATGTTCGCTGTGTATCGACGTCTGACCTTTAAAAAGATAAGTAAATCTGGCCCTGTCGAAACTGTCCTGCCCTTCGTAGAAAACGTAGCGTATCCAGCAGTCGGACAGAGTGGGAGTCAGGGTCTCCCGCCATATTTCCTGGAGTCGGATATAGCAGTAAATTATTTCTGATAGACGTAATAAATCGGAAGTTTTGACCAGAACAGCATTTAAAAGCGCGTTGTGGGCAAAGACCAGAGTGTCAGCTCAATAATTTACTCATTTCTATATTGATTGATTTTTATTTTAGTACACCCCCCCCCCCCCCCTCTCCTTTAATGAATTTTGTTTCTGGCAAATCGCGACGTTCGCCTTATAGTAGCATCTATTTAAATTTAATTATAAAATTAACCAATATTGTAAATTTAAAGTCCAAAATAGAAGTCTTGCCTGAAACAATCCGTTGTTGACACCATGGCTTCCTTTGTTTTCCAATTTGAAGTATAAGCTGATCACTTGCCACTCCTTCTCGGTGAAATTTGTGAGAACGAAAGTGGTGGTGGCTTCGCTCCTGTTCTCCTTGGACCTGCTCAAGCCCATTTCTATATCCATCCACACCTGTCCGGATTGCAGGTCAGCTGCTACGCTCTGCGCATCCCAGTAAGCGCTAACTACCCTTGTTATTCATATAGCTGATCCCTGACATTCCTTGAGTTCTTGTTCTTGAATTATTTTCTTGATGTGCGAATCCCGTAACGACTTATCGATATTATGACAACTTGCATCTTAGCAATATGGAAAACTATACTTATCTTGTTTTCATACAAATCGACTGGTAAATTTGTAAAGTTACAACTCGACGTATTA
The DNA here is from genome assembly GCA_954871275.1 of Leptopterna dolabrata. NCBI lineage: Eukaryota > Metazoa > Arthropoda > Insecta > Hemiptera > Miridae > Leptopterna > Leptopterna dolabrata. Next base: position 63,412,892 of record OX940976.1, on the reverse strand, counting down.
GTGACGACGGATTCCCCCGGAAGGCACAGAGAAGCATTTCCCCGATAGTCCACCCAACTTTCCCCGATAGTCGTGTATGTTGAAACTTCGACCTGCAGATGAGTTGAATCAAATTGTATCTACAAACTGCGAAATCTTATTTTCCCTTTTTCTGCTCAAAGATGCAGCGATGCAGCCCGAAATAAAGGAAATCATTGTTGCATCCTGGAACCGGAGATGTCTGGTGCTTTTCAAGGAACGTTCATCCAGTCCTAGCCTTTAGAATATCGTCTTGCTTCAAGGGATTGTGGAGAAAAGTGTGGGTACGTTGGTAGGCGACTCGAAGGATTGGGGGTCGCTTGTTATTATGGTTACACTAGCAGCAACAGTTGTACCAAATACAAAGGGCTGTAGATGGTAGGTAAGCATCGAAGAGAAGCCACGAAAAGATTCGCACCTGATAGTGCGTTGATTTGCATACAGAAACTAACGAAAAGTTAAATTTCATATTGCATATTTTTATATATCTACAGACTGCTTTCTTTTTTTTCAAGAGAATGTTGAAAATTTTGGCTTCTTAATATAGTAAGGAAAATCATGAGAATGGAATAAATTGTACAGAAATATTCAAGTCTGCATACTTACCTAAACCTAGTAAAATTTACCGCTTGACGGGAAAACATTGAACCGTGGATATATGTTTTGAGGCAGCGAATTGAGAATTGAGCGCTTTCCATCGAGTGGTTAACTATTTTCGTGGGATGTTGATAAACAGAGTTACAATTCCCTAACTACGGAGTGGTAATTCAACGTGTAAAATCATTAGAAATAATATGAGTTACACAAAATATCTGTCTTGTCGCAAAATTCGGCCTCCATATTACAACTTTACAGGTTGAAAATCGGGTTCCGGACAGTACAGAAAATTAATTTTCGCTCAGTTCAAAGAGGTCTGATTGAGTTAATAGGAAATTTTGCACATAATTTCCATCTACTCTGAATTCACGGATTTTTTTTGACGTGTATTAGCTTACTAGCTCCTATTTTCTGTGCCGATTGGTAGGTACCCATTACCAACCTAACGGTTCTTGTATAAGATAAAAGTTGAAAGACCAACAAGAGTGAGATCAACTCGAACTGTCGAGCTATGAAACCATAATTTTGAAGTACCCTCTATGTACACCTCAAAAATACACGTGAAATGTTCGGCGCATCATTAGCGCCATTGGTGCCAATAATGGTACGTATGTAAGAATTTGTATTTGTTTTTTCCTGCATTTTGGAATTTCCAATAATTTGTTCTGTGGGTTGGGTTGTTCCCTACCCACTGCGTTGCGTTTTTCTGGGCATACGTGAGGCTGCTCGTTAGTGGTCCCACTAGTGGTATGTTCCAGCTGTTTCGTGGAGAAGATTCAGGACAAGAGAAAAGGAGGGAGCAAAGAGCATGTAGGAGGGACATTTCTCGGGATCTAAACTGTTGAAATTTACCCTCAAGAAGACAATCAAGTCAGCCCGTTTGATAGTTTCGGTGTAAACAGAGTCAAGTGTTCACATGGGACTGTCAGGCTGTCAGCTCTCCGTATGAACAGGGACCGAATTAACGATGGAACCGACGGGAAAAGAAGACACAAAAAAGGCTGTCCCTGGAGAGGTCGGAACTAGTGAAAGAAAAAAGAAATCTCAACTCCCATTTGACAATTTAAATACGTAACAGGACAGTTGTATGGGGAATCGAGGTTGGTCGGCAAGAGAGAGCCCGTCTCGAGGGAGATGACAATAAAGGACAAGGGAACAACAACATGGTTGTCGAGCCTTTAGCGGGCCCTTACCACCGCAGCGACGGTGGAGGCCTCTATAGAGTTAAATGTGTATTAATCAGCGTAAATCCCGAACTTAATTGCCTGGCACAACTCCCAGAAGGGTTTACTACCCTTTCCGTCTGCTTAACAGGCGGCGCGTAAACGATAAAGTAAACGACACTAAATTTGTCACGAGAGTCGCCGTTGGATAAAGAGTCCTTACAAAGAACGTTATCCAAAGCTACCTCGAATCCTTCCAGAGGCGGCAACAACAGTATTAATAATCAATCTAGACCAATCGTTCTTATGTAACCTAGTGGTCGTGTGGAAGTTGGTTTACAGATTGACAACACCCAATGGATTAAATCAATTTTTCTGATTAATCAATATAGTTTCGGAATTTAATTTGATTTGCGAAGATATAATCTACCACTTCCAGTGGCAGAAAAATCGGCTATTTCCTCTATACGTTTGTGGAAAATAACAGAAATTCATCAGTGTTTCCCCTTGACTTGAATTTCGAAATCATAATGTTTCTTTCAAGTTGGCGTTTCACCTTTTTGGCATGTCGTGCTGCTTCCGTCTGGTATTGTCATGGCACCATAACCTATAGCAAATCTGAGTGTGAGAATTGTCTAAATGGCGATGTCCTTCTTACTAAAGAGTTTCTGTGAATTTATGTAATACATACCTATTTTAAATCGGTAACCCACAGTTTGGGATAACTGAGTTGGGATAACATTTGGAATAACATTTTCGGATAACTGCCGTCTGGTATTGTCATGGCACCATAACTTATATAGCAAATCTGAGTGTGAGAATTGTCTAAATGGCAATGTCCTTCTTACTAAAGAGTTTCTGTGAATTTATGTAATACTTATTTTAAATCGGTAACCTACAGTTTGGGATAACTGCCGTATGGTATTGTCATGGCACCATAACCTATAGCAAATCTGATTGTGAAAATTGTCTAAATGGCAATGTCCTTCTTACTAAAGAGTTTCTGTGAATTTAAGTAATACCTATTTTAAATCGGTAACCCACAGTTTGAGATAACTGAGTTTCCTTATTTATTAGTAATTAAATTTTATTTGTGTTAAGATCAGTATAACAAGCCGGTGGGAAGCGATAGAGACTGATCAGAGACTTGTCTTATTGGAGTTCGCCTTTAGTCCGAGCGACCTATTCGGGCCGATTGGTTGCGAGCTTCACCCCCCCCTATACGGACTGTACGTAGATTTGCCTCAGAACCCGTAGATGTTGCTGCCTCATGCAGGATTTTCGCATTTTGGTTTATTATTCTATGAATAATAGGGGAAAGGTGGGAGGCATGGGCCATTTTTCACTCAATGAATTTTCCTGACCAGCAGACCCAATTTTTTGTCTTCTCGCGATTCTAACTAGTTTCTAAACATCTCAGGAATGACCCTGATTTTTTTCAGGGCTTAACTATCACAATTAGATTATTTGGAAAGGAAAAAGCAAGCCACCCTTTTTTGTCCCAAACCTCCTAGGGAAGGGAGGTATGGGACATGGGTGGGGAGGCATGGGACGTGATCAAAATAATACCGCAATTCAACGAAATTAATTTGCTGTATTTGAAATGTCAAATTAAAACACATAAATAAAATATCAGGGAGATCTGTTAAGTAAAATAACAAAGAGATCAATGAGGTAAAGTATACACACATATATGTAGTATATATATGTGATGGAGAAATGAGCCTGCCTACTGTCTGAGCTTCTGAAACGTAGTACTCGAAAGAAATGAGCCTGCCTACTGTCTGAGCTTCTGGAACGTAGTACTCGAAAACACCAATTGTGTCGCCACTAGCCGCTCGTAAATCCCCTCGAGGTACTTTAACAAACTACTGAAAACTGGCCCCACTCCGCAGTCTGTTGAGAGTAGTTGCTCTGTAGACGCATTTTTATGTTATGTCATACCTTCCGTCGTCCTCTTCCAACTGTCCATCTTCTAAATCGGAGTGGAAATCCATGGTAACAGAGTTACACCACACACGAAAGGGTCGAACGAGAGGTTTATTAAAAGTTATGTAAATGAAAATAATGAATAAGCGTTAAGTGAAATAATTAACAAATGTCAACTCGAATAAAGCCTACTCCCCGTCACGGCACTTCACTTAAATTCAAATTGAATCAACGAAACAATGAAAAGTTCAGATAAACACAAGAGCGACTTGTTCGTATCAACATGGTATCAACTTCGCTGGAAGACTGCTGCGCAGTCAGCTAGTGCTCACTAGTGCCATGTGACTACTGCGTAGTTGGGTAGTTCTCATTTGTGCCGTGAGGGGTAACAAGAGCAGCTAAGGACGACACGTTTGTGTTATTCGAGCAAAAATATATATTACACCCCCACAATCGAACAAAAACTCCGGGTTTCAGCAGTTCGAGGTTATTTTGGGGATCAACAATTGGGCAAGATTCCTCATCAGGGGACTCATAGTAGTCAGAGGGTTCTCCAGAGCTCCAGACGTCACGCCATCAGAATCACCACATGAAGAGGTTGTCTGGACATCTTCTTCCATTAGTTTTCTTCGGCATTTCTGCACTGGTCCACTCTTGGGTTTCCTTTCCTTGTTGCCTTTTGATTTTTTCTCTGTCAACAGCTCTAATTCCATTCTGGAGCTGTCAGAATACAGCTCTTCATGGCTCGCGATTTCTTCTTTCTCTCTTTTGGAGGAGCTTTGGGGTAAGGCCTGACCTCTTCGATGTTGTTCAAAATTATTTATTATGGCTGGGAATTCCTTGGAGCATATTAGTATACATAAGTTTTAACATATTCGTTGGGGAACTAGCAGTGTCTCAAACCTCCCTCAACCGACCGTCCCATGCCTCCCTCAGTCTTGACTTCCAGCAAAACCTTACTTTGAACCATCAGACATGAGAATCACATGAAAACTGAGTGAAAAATACTTACCTTGGGTGTTTCTTGCCCAACTAGTGCCCACAGTTCGATAAAATAATAATTTAAAAGTACCGTACGCTGATGAAAACAGAGGCGATTTTCCCACACTTTCACATACAAATGTTCTCTTCTTCTTCTGTAAGAATGGCAAGATAACTTAGAAGGCGGGAAACACGTTTTCTCATCTCTATTTGTTGACATCTTCACATGGATGAAGGATTAAGGGTCTAATTTTATTACTTACGGCTTGGGACCTTACCTGTCCCAAGCCTCCCCTGCCCCATGGCTCCCACCTTTCCCCTACACCTATGTATTAGCTCAGCAAAAATTTTTTCGAGCACCCCCTCAAAATGTGTTCTTTTACGTTTCAAGGTGCGTAGATTCCAAAAATGCAATGGCCATACGCCGTATCATCCTTATCTACCTTTATTTTCGGTATAAAAAATTCGTTCTTTCGCACCTGGCTCCATTTGAGCCCTAGTTGTGTCCCGAAACTTTGCAGCCCGATCAGAATAAATCCAACGGTGTTATGGGTGAAAAATAGGGTTTTCTGGTGTTCTAGTAACATGAGCTTGTGAGGTACATATCGTTTGGTTGTGAGGTAGTCGGTTTTGACCAACGAGCGAAGAATCGAGAATCTAACAATGTTTCAGCCTTAAATAATTTCCGTTAAATTATGGACTAAAATCATCGTTCTTCCGCACACATTTTGAGTCCCTAGTGTGGAACAGTTAGGGTCCTAGTTGTGCTCCGAAGCTCTGCAGCCCGATCGGAATGCACCTAGGGGTGTTATGAGTGAAAAATGGGTGTGTGAAAATAGGGTTTTTTGATGTTTAGTAGCACGAGCTTGTGAGGTATCGTTTTCCATGACTTTTAGGGCGAGGAAGCCGAATATGAAGTCGATTTTGACCAAAGAGCGAAGAGTTGAGGTTCTAACGATCTGTCACTCTTAAATTTACCTTATAGTTTGGTCTTAAATCGTCGTTCTTACGCACACAGGCTCCAATTGGGCCCTAGTTGTGTCCCCTATCTCGGCAGTCCGATCGGAATACACCCAGGGTTGTTATGTGTGAAACATTCATGCAAAATTAGGGATTTTTAAATTCTTTGTAAATCTCGGCTTGTTTCCATGTTTTTCCATGTTTTTAGGGCGAGGACAAAATATGAAGTTGATTTTGACCAAGGAGTGAAAAAATTGAGGTTCTAAGTCACCATGCATTTGTTTAGCACTAGAAGTAGTATTAACTGGTGAATCAAGACAATTAAATGATGACACTATCACGATTAAAGATAATTTGTCAAAAACCCTAATTCTAGTTTTTGGGGACAAAAATTAGTGGAAACCATCAGAAATAGCTATTTCAGTTTTGCACATGAAAGAAACAATAAGTGAACAGCCAGCGTTTCTGTAGTTATGTCCAGTAGAATAATATACCCATGTGACAAGGACTTCGCAGCGTTTTTTATATTTCGAGTGATCAGTAGCACTGAGTAATATTATACTGCACTAAGCAGGTACCCCGAGAAGCGGATTAGGTATATCCCTTTTTGTATTAAAAAAAAACAACCGAAATACCCGATTTTGAGTACCTACCAGTATCACTGTTGTAAGTTCATATTTTGCACTTAGTATCTTACCATTGGGGTCATGTTTTTGGAATTTAAATTCCCAGGTGGATTTTTGATTTTTGAGCAGTTGGCAGTTGGCAGTTCTGAGCCAAGATAGGGTGCTGGGTAGCTGATCATTCTTTTGTACGCCTAGTAACTTCGTACGCCTGGTCCCTGAAGGTACTAGGCGTTAATTTCCTGTTTTTTTATTTTTCCACAGTTAAAACACCTCTAATTCCAAATGTGTGTTTCAAACGATCTAACTACTTCCCGATCCTTTGCATATCTTTTTTTATATCACTTAGGTATCTGATACCTACCTAGGACCTACCTTCTCATAACGCACGCTTAAAAAAGGGAAGTGGCGTCCAACTAATAAGGTAATTTTTTTTCATGTTGAATTCATTTAGTGTCTTTTTTTGTTGAAAATTTGACGCAATTGAGAACTTCGGGATTAACTGATTAGAATTTTATTAGGACTCACTTCACTGAGCCAAGCATAGGGCCACCAGTAAGGTAAATTGTAACAATTGGCTCCAAAAAGTAACAGAGTTTTGTGGGATTTGATGGGTTAATATTGATCGAAGGGTGACCGCACAGTGGTAAGGTACAGGGGAAATGCAACATCTATTACAAGGACTCGATTGTATACGTGTCTATATGAGATTGACTCGCCGTAGGTGTAGCGGTCTCGAAGCAAACAGTTCCGGGCCTCGGGGGGGACAGTGAAGCTTGCTATGTCCACCGGCCTTCTCTGCTCCTTATCCAATGTACAGTTTAAATACCTGCTAATAAATAATCTCAGTTATCCCTAACTGTGGATTATTTAAAATATCCTTTATTCAAATTACCTGTACGAATTCGCGGAAATGGCCATTTAGAATATTCTTCCACTCTTACAACTCTTTGGATCTCGGAGTACCTATTTAGGCCCAAAATTAGCTGATTTTTGAAAATCGTGGCAATGTCTGCGGCTTGTGCCGTCGGGGCATCAAAAACAACTACGAATATGTATGGATTCCGATGGGCGGCCTAGTGTATCCTAATCATTTCAAGTCACAAAGACCATTCGGAGGAATGTTCTTCGCAGACTTTATAAATAAGTATCGCCTGAATGATTCTGACGCCACGCTGACCTTCCAATTTTTTGGTCCAACATGAAGGAATTTGGTGCTGAAAATCGAAAAATTTTGGTTCCTGATCCGGATTTTTGAATTTATCCAAATGAAACTTACATATTCGTGCTTACCAACCTACCCTACCGTATAGTTATTGTATTATTGTGAGAGGGGCTGCGGAAGGTCGAGCTTCTGACCTCGACTCGAGATTATTACGAATCTGAAAACGGCGAACGGGAGCTTAACCCTCCGACCCCCTGGCCCTGCGGCAAATCGGATTTCGCCCCCAAACCCCTTCCGAAGATCCTTCATCTCTGCAGATTATGCAGATTCGTTTGTACCGTTTCATACACGGGATCCGTCTGACTTGTAATACGTTCCGCGTGATTTGGAGCATGCAGGATGCGCCTATACCGACGCGATTTAACGTTGCTCCTCTTGTTGGAGTGTAGGGCTATTCCGATTGCCGGATTTAAGGTTTATCCTCCGATAATAACATCAGCCATAGGCGATGATTGAAGCGAGTCGGTTATGAAATCTAGATGGGTCCCGATACCGCGTAACACTTTTTCTTGTTGGTTTTGTCATTGTTTGCGTGTGAAGTGGGTATTGGGGTAACAATTAATTTAGAACCTCTGGGGAAATACTGCGGCTGTATGTTTTCCACAGAAACGAGCCTGATGAAAAGGGATTTGAGGTTGGTGATTTTGAGCGATTAACGCTTTTGCGTGGTTCGAAGTCCTTACAGACGCGAAGACTTCATTTTGTCCGTTCAACGAAATAAAAACGAGGCGACATGATCCTGTCAAGATGATATTAGGGGAAAAATGGCAAGAAGAACTGAAGGGTCATTTCATATTCCATCAGCTCCCGGCGCTATCATCCCGCCAGTCGTCCAATTATTACGCGAAACTTTTCTAGCTCAGTTCTGTCTCGCGAGCCTCGGAAGATGGAAGAATTCCTAGGAGGCCTTGACGAGGCAAATGAAAAGAGAAGAATTGTTTTTCACAGCCCTCACCACCGAGCAATAAAGGAATCCCTGGCGAAGATACCAGAGGCGGACGGATATTGTGGCAAAGCGGAGGGGAGGGGGATAATTTTATGATGAAACAACTTGGAGAATACAGCTACCCTTTGCCTTTTATCTGCTCTTGGTATGTTGGAGGTTGTTCCGGGAAGATTAGACAATCAAGTTTTAAATTCCTTCAGTAGCTTTTGAGTGGGTTTTAGTGAGGAGCCAGCTCAATACCTTTCACGTTGGTCTTGAAAATCTTTTGACAAGAGCATTGGAATTTTTCTGATGGTTGAGATGAGCTCTTGGAACGGATCTCTACTCCCTGATCTTACGGGCTTCACCCAGTAATTGTTTCGATTGAAATAATGAATATCACCTTCCGTGATTCGTAAAGTGCGGGTCTTGGATGTGCTCAGGTTGTAGTTTGCAAACGCTGAATTTCAAAGTTGATATGTTTTTGGGCTGGGGGTCATTCGAAAATTAGTGTCATCTGCATGAGGACCAGAAGGCGGGCGAATGTATTCCTTTTTGTGAAAATGTTTTCTATTAATTGATACCAAACATCATTCATTGACTGAAATTCTTACATAGCATATCATCTGGTAAAATAACGTGTGCCTACGTGAAAATTACATTCATCAATAATGAGTGAGCTCCCAACTCAGCTAAGTAAAAAATCGAGCTCCCAAATCGGATGAGTGGAAAATCTCTGAGCTCTCTCAAACCAGCTATTCAAAAATCCGAAATTCACCAAGTTATTATTTAAATAACAACAGATACGTAGTTGATTTTCTGTCGGAGTTTCTCCGTGAAGCGGTGAGTATTGGCTATGTGATTTCTCTACATGGGATTTCTATATCTTTTTGGAATTAGGAATCAAGCTGATATTAATCGTTGCTTTAATCGTAGCTTACTGCCTCCAAAGCAGTTTGGATTCCAGGAAGACAAAAGCACCTCTTCCGTCGCGTGCTCTTTGGTGATGAGTATTCTAGACTCTTTAGAGAGAGGGGATTGTACAGCCCTACGCCTGAACGATCTGACGAAGGCGTTTGATCTTGTGCCTCACAACTCTTGGTACGAAAGCCACAGCATTGCTTTTGTGACAGAGCGGTGGCTTTTTGTGGGAGTTTAATCGAGGGGTGGAAGCAGACTGTTAGCTTTAATAGCAAGGAGTCACTAGCCCCACCGATCCTATGTGGGATCCAGTCCAAGGAAGTGTGACCGGACCAACATACTTCCTGCTATTCGTCAATGAGTTACCCTTCCAATTCGAGCTAAGTCTTTTTCTTTTTGCCGACGATATGACGGTCCTGGTATTGGGCAGATCTGCACTGGAGCTCCGAACGTAGCCTGAATTCATCAGACTTGCAAATTCAGGAATGGTGTAAACATTGGGAAGACCCAAAATCTGCAAATTTGCCTGAGAGGAAATCTCGAGAGCTCAATGGTGTTTCGAGTGGTGTTATTGTGTGGGGGAACTCACCCCATAGCCTCTCGAGATTCAAATTGCAGAAGGCGGCTGTACGAATTGTTTACAATCTGGGAGGAGGAGGGGAGTGGGAGAGGGAGTTTGAGGGGCTCGTCCCTGAGAGGCATTAGTCGAAAAATGATAGTTGAACTCGTACCCCATCAAAATCTGTACTAATATCATTCTGACCCGTCCCCGGCTGGGATGGTGCCGGGGGAGGGGGGGCTCATAGAAACCAATTGTTTATACTCGTCCCCGTTAATTTCAATGGATAATAAAGATATTAATTCGAACTTGTTTGCATACATATTGTGGTGGATGCATAAGTGAGGGGCGAGGTAGGTAGATGTGCCTGATGCCCCGGTTAATATCTAGAAGGTATCCACCACTGGAAGCGCCAGGAGGACCTAACGCCCCCGGTTAATATCCACAGGATGTCCACTGCTGGTTAATGCCCGAAGGATATCCACCACTTAAGGTTAATATCCAAGGGGATCCACCACTGGAGGCGTTAGGAGGAGCTTTGCCCAGTTTGGTTACAGCTTGGAGGCTGCCACCAGTTCTGGGATCTTTTAGGATAAGGAGAGAGAGAGGAGCAGCGAGGTTAGAGATAACTCAGCGACTTGAAGGTAGCGTAGAATGAGTTGGAAGGCGAAGGAGTCGAGTTTTTATAGCCCCTGGGGCAATCTCTCTCCATCCTCCATACTGGTGGAGGATGGTGGGGATCCCCACCAGGTCCTTCGGGTCTCCTGCGTCTACCGTCCCATTGCTATGTTTATTGCGAGATCTAATTATACAAAGAGTGGTTCTGGGAGGATACCACGACACATATATTGGAACATTGTCAAGCCATATAATGTCCTTTTTACCGTTCAATTCTGTCATGTCTCATTCTTCCCCATCTCACGACGTTACCGAAATTATTATCCAACGAGGGAAGGTGCTGCTAGTCCAAGAAAATAACAAATTTAATAAGTATTGGAAATAGGGTTTGGGCCAAGTGAAGTGGAGGTGTGTTGATCGAAAGTGCCCTGCGTGGATGAAAACGATAGTTCTTTACCACTTCTCACATTCGCGTACTACGTACCTAGATATCGTAATTTGCTCATGTAATAGGTGATCAAATTGTTGGAGAACCTGGAAATCGTATTGTGATGGAATGTAAAAATAACTTATATTTTGACTACCATGTATCTACTTATTTATTGGTTGGCAGATGTATGACTGTTCTCTACCATTTAGTACTTATACTATAATGATTGACGTTGCATTTTTTTCAATATGACGTTTTCCTTGAATTCGAATATTTCACATATTTTCCTTCATACTCCACCAATATCTGGGGGCTGGTTTTGTGCTTGGGGATGAGTCTATACTTGCAGAAATGAGTTCCTGATGACGGGGAGGAGTTTAAAATTCAATTGGGGGCGAGCCCAATGATGCCCGTTGTAGAGGACGTTTCAGAGAATTGAATTATTCGACTGTACCGAGACTCATCATGTATATGTAGTAGCCTATGTTTCGTTAGGCGGAATCTGAGCCTGCTTAAGCATCAGTACTTGAATCGAAATTGCGAGGGTTTAAGGCCGCCAACTGTTCATTTGACTACGTCGCTCCGGAGCAACCCAGTCCAGCATGGTTCCACATTATTCAGTATGATACCTGACTGCAGAATCTACCCGTTCCTCAATTCGAGAAAAGGACAAAGGAATTTTTAATTAGAGCCGAAATATACCTTGTAGACGATTTGTTTTAAAACTTAAAAAAGATCTTTTACAGGCTGTGATATTTATTTAGGTTAACAATATATTCCATATACTCGTACATATATTATGTTGACGATTATAATACCACAAGTTGGATTCTGCAATAAAAAATATTTGATCTGAACCTAAGCTGTTATTCGCAAGGGTTGCAGCCACTCATTTGGAAAATACCTCTCTAATCATGGATTTAATGCTTAGCACATGAAACCTCTAAATAGCAATCGAAATGACCTACAGGTTAACTGCCAGTGGGAGATTCAGAACAGAGTTCTGTGATCTTGGGAGGGGGGAGGGGTGAAAAAGAGTATAATTCAAACCCTCCTCCACTACCTCCTCTCATGCCCTCCTTCGAGAAGTAACATAAACTGTAGATACTTCCAATGGCAATATTTCAGGCGGCAAAAACACGTTTTCTGGACGATGAATACCAGAAACTCACTTTCTATTTCTTCCAAAAACTCATCACGAACAGAATCTTTTAATCTATATAACTAAATTTACAGGTGATTTTCTGTTTGTCCTTCAATCACGCCAAAACGGCTCAATGGATCGAACCCATCTTGCGTATTTGAATATTTCTATGACCAGGGAAGGACATAGGGGGGTTTAATTCCGGATCCGATGGATAGGGGTGGGGGTTTATAGGGAAGCCGAAACATAAAAAAATTAAATTCTCGCAAACGGCTCAACGGATCGAACCGATCTCGCGTATTTGAATGTTTCTATGACCAGGGAAGGACATAGGGGGGTTTACTTCCGGATCCGATGGATAGGGGTGGGGGTTTATAGGGAAGCCGAAACATAAAAAAATTAAATTCTCGAAAACGGCTCAATGGATCGAACCCATCTCGCGTATTTAAATGTTTCTATGACCGGGGAAGGACATAGGGGGATTCACTCCCGGATCTGATCCTGGGCATGGTGGTAGACTCTGTGCTATAACCAAACCAGGCACATACCTGAAAGATACCGGGCATGGTGGTAGTCTCGCGCTATAACCAAACCGGGCATAACCTATCCTCACGCCTCCAGCAGTGAATGTACGTAACCTATGCATTCACTACACAGACAAAACCTTCTACGCCACCCAGAGGAGGCAGATTCTTCGGAAGTTATCACATACTGTGGGGTCGCCTATTTTTATGAATTGTGACTAATCCTCTTTTCTCCCACTCCTGCGGCATACACTCCTTGTTCCACATTTGCTCGATGAGAAAATGTAAGTCCTGAATCACCTGCTCACCTCCGGCTTTAAGTAGTTCCGAGGGTAGGGAGTCTATCCCCGCAGCCCTGTTGTTTTGTTTGTTCGAATCTGATTGGTTGTGAAGAAGAATGGTGAAGGGAACAAAGGAAGGGGGTCGATTCTGATTGGCCCAGGAAGAGAATGCCAAAAAGTGAAAGGAACATGAGGTGATAGGGAGGTGATGAGTGGGGGGGGGGGGGGGAAGAGGGGTGGAACCAAGCTGTTACAGAAATGAATGCAATAATGGAGAAAAACTTAAAGGCACTACATCATTCAAAGATTTACCCAACCTATCACTCTTAATAATTTCGAATTTTTCAAGTACATCCAACATGCTCCCTTTTGGGCGAAAATGAAGATATTCAATGAACTGTCTGTCTGCAAGATCAAAATTGAAGCTATGACTGGATTCATTCAAGTGACGTGCAAAGGCCGAATCACCCTTATTATCCCTGAAATCTTTTTCATGTTCCTTTATTCTTTCTCTAAACTTCCTACCAGTTTGACCACAATAGTCAAGCCCACAAGAACACTTTAATTTATAAACACCACTTTTATCTTGAACATTAATTTTATCTTTAACTGAACTTAATGAAGATTTGAGATTATGTTTAGTTTTATATCCTACTTTGAACCCTTTAGAAGTTAATATTTTACCAATTTTATCCGAAATTTTTCCGTAATACGGTATACTGATCCAAATTTTCCTCAGTCGTAGCTTCCCTAACTAGGTTTGAAACTCCTTCCCTACTCTTTTTTCTAAGAACCCTATTCCATAGTGTATTTTTCGTGTATTAGTGGAAATATACAATCTTCAGTAACTCCATGTTTCTTCGTTTGCGTTATTCTGTCTTATTCTACCGACAATTTTTCGATCGCCTTTGGCATTTGGAAATGAATTAATCATTCAGCCATAAGACAATAGGAGCTGGATTTCCTGGTCGGCTCAAGGCTTCCGCAAAACGTTTCGGAGTAAAATTACTCGTAGCACGAGGAAGTTGAAGAGCGCGGGGCGGTCATGGTCATAGGGGGTGGGGAGGATAAACGCCAACTATCCCAGAGCTTCTGTGAATCCCAAACATTCAGTGTGACCCGTCCGCGGCGACCAGGCATTACGAGCTCCCAGTCATAACTATTCCGCAGTACCCCCCACCCCCCTCCCCCTTCGTGTTGTCTATTGAGGCATTTGCCGTTTTCAAGCTTCCCGAGTCTGTGCCCGCCTATTCCGAAGGGTTGATATATCACAATATCACTGAACGGCAATCAACTATCCCAAGAACGAGGAAGTGTTGATTGTTTCTCATCCAACCCCTCCTCCAAACTTGGTCACTACATTCCTCTCGTTTCAGCACGGAAGCGCTTCAGCTCACTCATTCGGGGTGTTTGAATATACCCACATTTTTAATGAAACGACTTTACAATACCTACATTATTATGCATGGGGCGTAGGTATATTTCTTCAGCGTTGTTTCATCATTTATCATCCAAAAACGCTGCAAATCCCTACACATTGGTTTATTATTTTCTTCTGTTACGAATCACAGCTGTCTGTATAGAACACCCTTCTATTACAGATCACAGCTCTCTGTATAGATAACCCTTCTGTGTAAATCATAGCCCCTCCGTAGTTTAGTACCTGTTCGCCATTACAAATTAATATCATGCGTTGAATGTTCAAGCAGTAGCTAAAATGTCAAAAAGAGACACAAATGTTGTTGTGAAGGGAAAGTGCTGATGTGAAGTGAAATGCGAGAAATCCAAGAGAGGGATACCCCGGATATTTCAGCCCCCTTTTTTCACCACTAGAGTTGAGTGACAGTAGCTTCGTTCGCGGTGTGTTTTTCTGACGGTCAGGGAACCGTCTGAAGCCACTTTTCTGATTGTGCCAACACGCATGCGCCACCAATACCAACTTTCAAACTCACAATGGACCAGGTACACCGCGAACGCTTGGGAAGGAAATCTGACTGCAACCGCTGTGCAACCTGCAAATGTCTAACCTTCCTGATTGTGTCGTGTCGTCGTCGATCTTGATTTTTTCTGCTTTCTGACGTTTGTTATACAAATCATACCTATTAAGGTTTATTGAAAGGCTGTGACTCGTGCATGTGTGAGAAGTTCATATGTCATCATTGATCTCTGCTAATTTATTTCTTCTTTTTATAACAATAATACTAACGTTCGTCCTATAGGTCATCGTTGATTTCGGCTAATTTATTATACTTTTTTCATTCTTCAACTTACTCAAGTCTTATATTACGATTATTCCTATGCTTCTGATGAATGGGTAGACTATCTTCTGTATGTTCCTGTAGTGATCGGCTGCTCCCTAGCAATAATGTAATAGCGTCATCTAACATATAAGCCGCGTCTCAACGGCTTCCCAGAGCGGGGTTCCCCTACCCCTCTCCGGGGATGTATCAGAGAGGTATAAAAGAAGTTGTATGCCAATAAATAATCATCCTATGTCACGAACCGACTCAAGAAGTCTCGTGTAGGTACATTATTCCTAATTATAGCTCCCGCTGGATCATCACACTGG
Source organism: Leptopterna dolabrata (assembly GCA_954871275.1). Taxonomy (NCBI): domain Eukaryota; kingdom Metazoa; phylum Arthropoda; class Insecta; order Hemiptera; family Miridae; genus Leptopterna; species Leptopterna dolabrata. Next base: position 63,397,425 of record OX940976.1, on the reverse strand, counting down.
TCACCCCGACGACGAACACGCAACCTTCACCGGCTTCCGGCCTTCTGCGAACAGCGTCCCGCCTTCTCGCCTCTAGCGACGGCTCAACACGCACTTTCGCCGGCTTCCTGCCTTCTGCGAACAGCGCCCCGCCTTCTCGCCTCTAGCGACGGCTCAACACGCACCTTCGCCGGCTTCCCGCCTTCTGCGATCAGCGTCCTGCCTTCTCGCCTCTAGCGATGGCTTAACATGCACATTCGCCTTGGCCTTCCACGGACTTACAAAGGTTCTTTTCAGGACCACTGTCTGTTTCAGCCTTTCAGTTTCAGCCACCACGGACTTTCTCGACCGCAATCCCGGCAGAGCAACGTACCTTTGCCCCGGCCATCTTCGGACTATCAACGATTCTTTTTGAACCATCGTCCTCTTGCGATCGACAGCGAACCCCCCACCACTCGTCACGACCAATCAGCGTCACCTCTCAAGCGACCAATCAGCTATCGCCTCCAGCGAACCAATTAGAGAACATCGCCCTTCCCGCTGCCTACTTAACGAGAGCGACCATCAACGGAGCATTCATTCCTCAGATCTACACCCCGAAGAACAAATAAGAAGAAAAATGGAGACCAGAGCTACTAAGACATCGGAACCGGCACCAGCACCTCTCAAACTGCGGCCTTTTGACCCGGCCTTCCCGCACGTCTGGTTTGCACAGCTCGAACTTATCTTCCCCCAGGAAGGCTTGAAAAATTCTGAAGCCCGCTTCACCCGTGCCTTCCTCGCGCTCGAGCCTCGCCAAGCGGACATCTGTACCGACATCGTCGCCTCACACTCCGCAAGCTACCAGACGCTGAAAGACCGGCTTATCGCAGCTCATGCACCCTCAGATGGCTCCCAGCTCACAACTCTGCTTCAGCCTTTGGTGACAGACGAGCTGCCTTCGGCCCTCGCCAGACGCCTTCAACGTGCCCTTCCCTCGGAAACTCCGACCTCGCTTCTCCGACAGCTCTTCTTGCGATCTCTACCTGAGAGCCTCCGCCTTCACGTCGCAGCCAGCGTAGAACCAGATATTACGAAGCTCGCGGCGGCCGTCGATCGCCTCGTACCCTTCCTACTTCCTCCTCGTGTGGCTACCGTCGACGAGGAAGTACAAGTGATCCAGCACCGCCAACAAACGCGGCCTTCTACGCAGCGACAGTCACCCCCACAACATGCGAACAAGAAATTCTGCTTCTACCATCGCAAATGGGGCTCTCGAGCGAAGAAATGCATTAAACCCTGTGCCTGGCGAAACCAGCCGGCGGGAAACGCCGACGCACGACCCCAACAGCCGTAACAGCCGTGCGCACTCACCTCAACTCTCGGGTCTTCCTCCGCTGCAGAAAGATGGCAGTAGAATTCCTCGTGGACACCGGCTCAGATGTTTCAATAGTGCCCAACTCACTACTTCGTCGGAAAATAAGAAAACCCGGCTCCCTTCGAGCGTCTAACGGCTCGGAGATCAACACATACGGCAACCACTCCGCCTCGGTACACCTACCCGACCTACCGCCCTATGAATGGATATTCGTCGTAGCGGACGTCTCAACACCGATCCTCGGCTCCGACTTCCTAAGGCACCATGGCCTACTAGTTGACCTCCCGAACGCCCGCCTCATCAACGCAGCCACCAGCACGTTCATCAAGGGCACAATTAACTTCGTACACCCGGGAAATTCTATCTGTTCAACCTCAGATAATTCACCCCGCTTCCAGGCACTACTAGACGCATACGCTCCTTCAACAACTCCCTGTGAAGCACCGATCGAACACCACATAGCAACGAAGGGCCCGCCATGTCACGCAAAACTCCGACGCCTAGCCCCGGCCATCTACACGAAGGCGAAAGCCCACTTCACAGAACTCCTCAACGCAGGCATCATAGAACCATCGGAGGCCCCTTGGTCAAGCCCTCTACACGTCGTACCGAAGCCAGACAGAGACATTCGCCTCGTCGGAGACTACCGTGCCCTCAACAGGCTCACCGTCCCCGATCGATACACGGTACCACACGTCCACGACTTCACAACAGTACTTTTTAGGACGACCATATTATATAGTACGTTCGATCTCACCCGTGCCTTCTTCCACTGCAAAATCAGCGAAAAAGACGTCCCGAAAACAACGATTCTCACCCCTTTCGGCGCCTACCAGATTAAAAGAATGAACTTCGGCTTAAGAAACGCAGCACAGACTTGGCAGAGATACATGGACCACGTTCTTCGCGACCTACCCTTCGTTTTCTGCTATTTAGACGACCTTCTAGTAGCCTCCAAAGATATCGAAGAACATTTTACACACGTAAAATTATTACTCGATACTCTAGCAAAATACGGCCTCCAGGTCAACAAGGCGAAGTGTCAACTGGCCCGCACCTCCGTCAAATTTCTCGGCCACATCGTGTCACCTAGCGGCGTTACACCTCTACCCGAACGAACGGCCCTCATCGCCAAGTTTCCTCGCCCCGCTACAGTGCAAGACCTCCGCACATTCCTCGGCCTCATCAACTTCTATCACCGTGCGATACCTCGTGCCGCCGCCACACTCCGACCACTCATAGAAATGATCCCGCCAGATGCCCGTAAGAGAGATAAACGCCTACTCCACTGGTCTAACAACGCCGAGAACGCCTTCGAAAAAGCGAAACATGTCCTCGAGAGAGCAGTAACACTGGCACATCCAGGCCCTACTCAACCCCTTGTTCTTCACACGGACTCCTCGGACTTCGCCGTCGGCGCTGCGCTCCACTTCCTAGACGGTAACCACCTTAGACCACTAGGATTTTTCTCACGATCACTTAATAAGGCGCAGAAAAATTACAGCACGTTCGACCGAGAACTCCTAGCGATCTATCTCGCCGTAGTACACTTCCGCCAACAAATCGAGGGACGCACACTCACGGTTTATACCGATCACAAACCCCTCACCACTGCCCTTACTACAAAGTCGAACACCGCACCTCCAACTAGACTCCGTCACCTACGATTCATATCTGAATTCACCACGGATATACGATACGCCGAGGGCTCTTAAATGTCATCGCCGACTATTTGTCCCGTCTACCACCCACCGACGGTAACACCGGCCAAGACACGCACGCGGTCGCTAGCTACCGACCTCCCTTCTCAATACAAGAGCTCTTCGAAGCCCAGTCCGCCGACGAACACACCCGGGATATGAGCCTTCAGCCGAGAACAATCAACGGGTACGACATCCTCTGCGACCTCTCAGACTCAGCACCCCGACCCTACATACCTACAGCTCTACGACTCCCGGTCTTCCGTCACCTACACGGCCTATCACATCCGGGTATCAAGGCAACTACCGCCCTCATCCGAGCCCGATACTTCTGGCCGAATTTGACTTCCTCGGTTCGCCTCTTCACACGCGCCTGCCCTAGCTGCAATCGCTCGAAGATTACCCGACACGTTCGGGCACCACTAGGTACCTTCCCGGAATCCACACCGCTCTCACATTTACACGTTGATATCTTCGGACCACTTCCGCCTTCCAGAACCTACAAATTCGTTCTCTCAATGATCGATCGAGCAACGGGATGGTTCGAATGCGTCCCACTATCAACAATAACGACGGACAGCCTAATCAACGCCCTTCACGATAACTGGATCACCCGATTCGGTTCCCCGGCGCACGTGACTACCGACCAAGGAACCCAGTTCACATCCAACGCCTTCCGTTCATTCTGCGAATCAATGGGGATAAACCTACACCACACTAATACGTATCACCCTCAAGCCAACGGCCTCGTAGAACGCCTACATCGCGTCTTATAAGACGCCATCGTCGCCACCTCCTCGTCGAAAACCTGGGCATCGGACCTCAACGGCCTCCTCCTCGGCCTACGCAACAGACCCGGCCCTGACGGATACTCACCTTTGCAGAGACTTTTTTCGGCGACACCTCGACTCCCGGGGGACCTATTCACGCAACAGCCACCCGCCACGATACCGCTACTAACGCACGACTCGTACCGAAGTTTCACCGAGGCCTATTTACCGACCACACTTCAACGAGCAACTCACGTCTACGTAAGAGTCGAAACATCCAGAGGAAAACTCGACCCTCCTTACATCGGACCTTTCCGAGTTCTCACCAATGACGGGAAAACTATTTGCTTCGAAAAAGATGATTCGACGACACCTACAGTCTCCATCGATTGTTGTAAGCCGGCCCCGCCCCCCTCAACTCCGATTGGTCAACAGAGCTCGCTTCCTATTGGTCAACCGCTTTCCTCCGCGGGTATAAAACGCGAACCGCGACCCGCCAAGATCATCCACAACCAAGAAGTCACCGAACTCACCTCAGATGATCACAAAAGCCCAGCTCCTGAGGGATCTTGCTCTAACGCCCTCACCTACGAGCCAGCACGCCTTTCAACGGAAAATGCAGCGACGGTTGTATACACGGCTACCGCCGCCAGCAGCTACAGCCACGCCGCAGGTACGGCCAACGTCACCAACCCCAGCGCCTCCTGCCTCGCGACCTCGGAGGATCACCTCTTCAAGCCGCCCGTTCCAGCGATCTCCAAGACGTCGCCCACGACACTTCCGGCTGGACCGCAACCGAGCACGTTCACGCATCGCAGCCGCCGCTAACACAACACGGCTGGACAGCACGAACTCCTCAAGACACCCAACTACATGGCAAAAATACAACTCACACGCAGCCTCTCCTACCAACACCGACGCCTCATCAAGATTCATCGTCCATTACATAAATTATAATTGCAGTATTTAACTTCAATTCTGGGGGGAGCAGTGTAGTGATCGGCTGCTCCCTAGCAATAATGTAATAGCGTCATCTAACATATAAGCCGCGTCTCAACGGCTTCCCAGAGCGGGGTTCCCCTACCCCTCTCTGGGGATGTATCAGAGAGGTATAAAAGAAGTTGTATGCCAATAAATAATCATCCTATGTCACAAACCGACTCAAGAAGTCTCGTGTACATTATTCCTAATTATAGCTCCCGCTGGATCATCACAGTTCCTAGTAGAGCTGTAGAGATGCCAATCATTCCTTTATCTCAAATTGTACTTAGTCGAAGTATCTATACATATAATAAAACAGTGTCTGTTTGTTTGTCTCGGCATCAATTGAGAACGGCTGAACGTAGAAAGTTGCGGCTGGTACCATTTGACGCAGAATTTATCTGGGAAGGTTTATGAAAAATCCGCATTTGAATCTGTCCATCCGTTGAAACGCTATGAATGAAATACTACTAAAAAACGTGTTATAATCACTTCTATGAGGACGTTTATGCTTATAATAACTTTGAACGGTTGGACGTAAATCCGATTGTAATTAGATTCTGGATTCAGCTCGACGAGTACATTCAAGTGGTACTTCAATCAGGATGTTAGTGGGAGGGGGGTACAGGTTATGAGAGGGGGGGGGGGGGTCTACAGAAATTTCGAAACTACTTGACCAATTGGAGTGCAACTTTGGGAATTTGCTGTGTGAACATTGAGGAATGTTTCTAACCAGGTAGGGAGGGTTCATAGGATACGGGGGGGGGGGGGGGTTAAAGGCAGTTAGGGTTGGCATTGGGGAAGGTTTCTGATCAGTTGAGGAGGTGGTATCTGTTATGAGTGGGGCCTGTCCTAAAGGGGGTGTCTGTTCTACCGTTGCGAAGCGCGGGTACACAGCTAGTTTTTAATAAAAATAAATCGAAATCTCTGTAGTTTTCTTCCTAACTAATGACCTAAGGGGATGTTTATTAAATTCGGTGATACCCGTGTACTTTTGTTGAGTAATTGGTGACTGAAAAAGTACCTAATCGAAAGTTTGAAGTTCGTTGTTAGATACCTAACTAATTTTGCTGATAACTACACTTATACACATTCTTCATGTGCTCATTTTTTGTTAATATAGCTATGTATTCGGTTTCCTCAAGGGTCAATAATCTGATAAAACGGCTGAAATCACCGGAAACGTCTACCAAAAAAAAAGGTAGCATAAACTGTGAATTCAGCCAGAAAAATACAATTTCAACAATCGAAGATAATTTGTCAAAATTGGGAGTCTAATTCGAGTGGGCCAAAATTGGAAAAAACCAACATTTTCTAGGCCAGTTCTTGGAACACCCACCGTAATCGTCAAATTAGGTAGGTAGGTGGCACTAAGTTTTTCAATTGGGATATCAACCGACCACCTCATTATTAAACACGAAATAAATCTATAGGCAGCAACTTTGTATGTCCATTACAATTTTTGACATGGATATGTCTTTTGGCTGGGGGTCAAGGAATTTTTAAACGACATATTTTTCGCGACACGAAATTCCGCGACATGGTAGGAGCACTTTAGATTATTATTAACTCGAAAAGTGAAGGCTAGGTAGATCCACCCTATTAACCGTAATGCACAGGGTCCAGATCAGCTGAGTGGCTCCCAGATCTAATTTCCACCGTATTAACAGTAAGAAGGTGAAATTCGGCATGTAGCCTCCTTAGGACGTCATCCTGACGATGCACAGGGTCCAGATCAGCTGATTGGCTCCCACATCTAATTTCCGACCTATTAACCGTAAGAAGTGGAAATTCGGCATGTAGCCTCCTTAGGACGTCATCTTGACGATGCACAGGGTCCAGATCAGCTGAGTGGCTCCCAGATCTAATTTCCACCGTATTAACAGTAAGAAGGTGAAATTCGGCATGTAGCCTCCTTAGGACGTCATCCTGACGATGCACAGGGTCCAGATCAGCTGATTGGCTCCCACATCTAATTTCCGACCTATTAACCGTAAGAAGTGGAAATTCGGCATGTAGCTTCCTTAGGACGTCATCTTGACGATGCACAGGGTCCAGATCAGCTGAGTGGCTCCCAGATCTAATTTCCGCCCTATTAACCGTAAGAAGTTGAAATTCGGCATGTAGCCTCCTTAGGACGTCATCCTGACGATGCACAGGGTCCAGATCAGCTGAGTGGCTCCCACATCTAATTTCCGACCTATTAACCGTAAGAAGTGGAAATTCGGCATGTAGCCTCCTTAGGACGTCATCTTGACGATGCACAGGGTCCAGATCAGCTGAGTGGCTCCCAGATCTAATTTCCGCCCTATTAACCGTAAGAAGTTGAAATTCGGCATGTAGCCTCCTTAGGACGTCATCCTGACGATGCACAGGGTCCAGATCAGCTGAGTGGCTCCCACATCTAATTTCCGCCCTATTAACCGTAAGAAGTTGAAATTCGGCATGTAGCCTCCTTAGGACGTCATCCTGACGATGCACAGGGTCCAGATCAGCTGAGTGGCTCCCACATCTAATTTCCGCCCTATTAACCGTAAGATGTTGAAATTCGGCATGTAGCCTCCTTAGGACGTCATCCTGACGATGCACAGGGTCCAGATCAGCTGAGTGGCTCCCACATCTAATTTCCGCCCTATTAACCGTAAGAAGTTGAAGTTCGGCATGTAGCCTCCTTAGGACGTCATCTTGACGATGCACATGGTTCAGATCAGCTGAGTGGCTCCCAGATCTAATTTGCGCCCTATTAACCGTAAGAAGTTGAAGTTCGGCATGTAGCCTCCTTAGGACGTCATCTTGACGATGCACAGGCTCCAGATCAGCTGAGTGGCTCCCAGATCTAATTTCCACCGTACTAACCGTAAGAAGTTGATGTGATCTTCACGAAGATTACATTTTTCGCGTACATTAAATTCCGCTTCAATAAACGAAGTGCTGTGACGTCATCATGAGAATGGGGTTTCCCCACTTTGGATTGTCGTGATGATGGTGATGGTGGTGAGCGGCATGTTGCGTATGAAGAATTTTATAGTTAGTTTTAACAATCGGATTGTTATCTCACATTCAATCTAAACTCGTTCGTAGTTTAAGAAGTGTGTTTGGTCTCGTGTTCCATTCCATATTGAGTGTAGTAGCATGTCATCCACTGAACAAGTAACACGTCTCTACCAGTCCCGGCGTCAACAGACGGAACAAGAAGAATTCAACGACTTTGTGATAAATACGCCTTTCTCATCTACCACAACAGACAAGGACAAGTGGTTGGCATTCATGAATAAAGAACGATGCAGAAAATATCGTCAGAAGAAAAGTGTGTGTGAAGCTGAACAAGGGAAAGAGAGAAAGAAGAAAACATTGGTACTTTCTAATGCAGAGCGATGCAGAAAATATCGTCAGAAGAAAAGTGTGTGTGAAGCTGAACAAGGGAAAGAGAGAAAGAAGAAAACATTGTACCAACCTTGGAAATTAGTTTTAGGAGCCACTCACCTGATCTGTACCCCACGTATTGTGAAGAAGAGGTCGTAAAGAGTATTCAAATAGTTGAATGCAACCCGAAAACTGAAGGCGATTAAATTACTTGGGTATTTCCACCATATTAACGATGTTTTTAAAAGTGATCATGACATTATGTGAGGGAGAGACATATCCATGATCCTTTCTTTTTCCCCAAAGGGAGAAAGTTTTCTCCAAAAGGTCTTTATAGCGTCTTGGCCATATAAGAAAATATCGCATACTTTCACATTGCTTGTAGTCATAACCCCAAGACTCATCATTGATTATCTCAATCAACCAGCCACGTTTCTCAATTATAGTCGTAAGTTGATGAGATATGACTTTGTGAGGAGGTGATATATGAAACCCTGCCTTTCAGATAGGATTACTGCCTCCAGAGTTTTGTTTTACATTTCAAGGTGCGTATAGATTCCAAAAATGCAGCTCCGTACGCCGTATTTTTACGGTTGATACATAAGTTTTTACTCAAATATTTCTGAAAATGAAAATAAAGTCATTGATGAAGTGAGCACTTTTGAGTATTTTATGACCTGTTTAAGAAGAAGGAGTACATGTGGATCAAGCAAGAGTGGGGAGGGGATCCAAGACGCAAGAACTGGTTGAAAGGTGTTTTCTGCCGATATTATCGGACCATAACATCGATATATCGATGTTATCGAATGTGAGGCATCGATGGCGAAAAATCGGAATATCGAAGTAAAACATCGATGTTTCGATAATATCGATTTCGATGTCCCATCCCTACAGGACGGTGAGTGTCACCAGCAACGAATGAATCAAGTTGACGTTCCTAGTCCTTTAAGAGCAAATTTGACCATCGGGATTTTCGTGTTGTCGCCTTTTAAAGAATTAATGGGCGCCCATCTCCTATTCGGATTTGAAAATGTCAAAAAGAGAGGTCCACCATTTTCCATTTTGGTTTATTATTCTGTGAATAATACACCTATGTATTCGCTTTTTTAAACCCCTCTAGTTATTTGTGCCAGTAGAATTTGCAGCGTTTATCGTTATGGTAGGAAACTTGATTCAGGGACATACAAGTGCTCACTATAACATCAGTCGTTGAAGGATATTATGGTGATTGAAATACAAAAGCTTGGGTAGTTATGTAAACATAATACTATAATATATGAATTCAAGTAGCTAGAAGAGCAGCCAATCTTTCCCTAACAGAACGGTCAGTGACGTCTTCTGGGTGAGATTCCATGGATTCATCTTCATCAGGATTGACTTCAGTGCCTTCCTCGGGGAAATCATCGTCCAACGCTGTAAAATGTGGAAATGGTCAGAGTCAGTTGGGGGTTGTATTTCTATACCTACACATCAGCAAGGCATTATAATAGTACTCCATAACTATAATATTGTGGTAAACCCACACAAGCATCAGGTGTTTTATTAGAAGTTACGAGTGTGTTATGATTCAAAAAGAGTTGTTGTTGAGTTTGGGATTCAAGTCGGAAAATATAACGGTCTGTTGTTGTTATCGTTGAGTGTTCTTACATTTGGGGGCCCGTCTGACCGAACTGGGAGAAGTTGGAATTGGCCATGCCACGAACTCGTGCTGCGGCCCGCACTAACACTGATGCGTCCTCTAATCCCGCTTCCTCGGAGTCTCTGCGCCCATCAAGACCTCGGACTTTGACGCAGCGCGTCTCTACCCTGGAAAACCTTCTAAACGGTGTCCATCAGCAGCTGACCTCTCTTAGCCAGCACCTGCTACCTTTACAAGGACCGAGCTCAGGTGTCAATACGCCACTACGGGATCAACAAGCACCAAATCCACTCAGCACTCTATTGGCGTACGAAAGGAGTTTGATGCCCTACGATGGGAAGATTCCCTGGGAGGAATATCTCGTCCATCTGGACGTAACTGCTGAAGCAAATGAGTGGACAGACACCCAAAAAGGAAGGAAGTTGGCTACCATGCTACGAGGCCCAGCCTTGACTGTTCTCACTGATTTGCCAGCTGCCATGAGGACAAACTACGCACATCTAGTACAGGCCCTTTCGTGCAGATTTGGCCAACGGAACCAGGCGGCGAAGTTGCAACTCTCTTTACACTGCAGGCGCCAAGGGGAGGGAGAGGAACTATCTGACCTGGCCACCGACATCGAGCGGTTAGTCCGTGGGGCTTACCCAGAGGAAACAAAAGCTTATAGGGATAGAACTGGAGTAAGGGCATTTATCTCTGCACTAAATGACCAGGACTTGATCCGCACCCTGACAATGGCTACCCCACTAACAATTCAAGACGCTCTATGTAAGGCACAACTGGTTGAAGGACTGCGACCTCGACCTCTATCTAACATTTGCACCAAAGACATTTTGAAATGCTGGGGATGCAATTCTACTGGGCATATTAGAGCGAGGTGTCCTCGTCTCCTCCAAGGAAACCAAGCTACAAATCCGGAAAACTAGAGGAGGCTAAGGCAGTGGACCGTGCCGCAGCCAAACAGCATAATCAAGGTCCAAAACTATTCATCAGCAGTAGAAGAACAGGAGCAGAGGCGCTATTCGTTGACGTAAGGATCAATGGAAAATCGTGTTCCTTCCTAGTGGATACAGGTGCGACCGTATCCCTTATACGCCCTGATACTGTCCAGCAGTATAAATTGTCTAGTCAACCCTCAGACCATAGTCATCTACAAACTGCTGGCAATGAAAAAATTAAAGTACAGGGTGAATGCGTGATCATTGCAACTGTTGGTACTAAACAAATAACCCACACTTTTCTGGTAACGACCATTAGAGATAGGGGTATTCTAGGTCTTGATGCCCTTCAAAAGTTAGAGGCACAATTATGTATCCCCAAATCTCTCATGGTAATGAACAAGGAATCAGTCCCTTTAAGGAAACGTTGGCAGTGCTTAGAACGGGTACTGCAAGCAGCAGTTAAGTGCCATGAGACTGAATGGATACATGTAGCTCTCAAACGTTCAGCTTTGGTTGAAGGATCCAGGGACTATGAAGATGTTAGGGATCTGTTTTTGAAATTCAGTCACATCTTTGCGAATGGAGGGCAGTGTCTAGGTCGGACTCACGTTGTGGAACATTCCATCGATACTGGTGATGCACAGCCAATCAAGCAAGCCCCAAGACGAATCCCATTCGCTCAATTGAAGGACGTAGACAAGTTACTGAAGGACATGATTGAGCAAGACGTAATAGAGCCTTCTAAGAGCCCCTGGGCTGCTCCCATAGTCTCTTCTTGCTACGCCATCTCCATACGAAGGTCGGCGATCCATTCGGCAGTTTTCTCGCGGGAAGTGGCTCCTCTGAAGATGTCGACAGACGTAATCCCGAACCATCGACGAAGGTCTTTCATCCAAGAGTTCTGCCGTCTCCCTATGGACCTCTTCCCGGCAATCTTCCCCTGGATGATGAGTCTCAGCAACTCATACTTATCACCCCGCATCACGTGGCCAAAATATCCCGTTTTCCGCTCTTTAAACGTCAGAAGCAGCTCCCTCTGTTTGCCCATTCTTGCCAAGACCTCTTCATTGGTAACCTTCTGTACCCAGGAGATTCGGAGCATACGACGATAAAAATACAACTCCAGTGCATTCATCCTCTCCTCCAAGACGGGATCAAGTGTCCAGCTCTCGCAGCCATACAGAAACACCGAGAATATGTAACACCTCAGCATCCTGACCCGCAGGCTCAAACTGATATCCGATCGGATGAAAAACTTCCTCATCTTGAGGAATGCCTGTCTGGCAAGTCCGATTCTGGAGCGCAGCTCCTTCTTAGGGTCACAGAACTGGTTGACAAGGGCCCCAAGATACCTGTAGCTTTCGACTTGCTCCACCTGAGAACCATCCACGAGTATGGTGGCCCGTTTCGGGGATTTGGCAAAAACCATCACTTTAGTCTTGGCAATATTCATGAATAAGCCCCATCGAGCACTGTAATGGGCTACCGCTTCCACCATAAGTTGCAACTCAGCTTCGCTACTGGCCAAAAGAACTGTGTCGTCTGCGTATCTCAGATTATTGATGATCTTCCCATTGACAATGACGCCCCCAGAAGCTTCCGTCAAAGCCTCCCGGAACACCGCCTCGGAATAGATATTGAAGAGTAACGGCGAGAGCACGCAACCCTGCCGGACCCCCTTCTTGATCTGGATCTGACCCGATGCCCGACCACTAATCTTGACCTCTGCAGTCTGAGCCCAATAAAGATGAGTTATGATCCGGATATCCGAGCGGTCGATCCCAGCCTCCTTCAACACAGCAACCATCTTCTCATGATTGACGCAATCAAATGCTTTGCGGTAATCGACAAAGCACGCATAGACATCATAATTCACATCGCGACACCGCTGGGTAAGAACATTGAGAGAAAATAGCGCCTCTCTCGTGCCGACGCCATTACGAAACCCAAACTGGGTATCATTGACTTGCCCATCACACTTTCTGTAGATGCGATTGTAAATTATTCGAAGGAACACTTTCAGCAGGTGGGACATCAGACTTATCATCCTATAATCATCACAAGTGGATGCTCTCACTTTCTTGGGCAGTGGCAGGAAAGTTGATCTCAGCCAGCGTAGGGGTATTTTCCCAGCCCTGTAAATAGCATTGAACAGCGACGTGAGAAGTTCTAAACCCTTCCTTCCCTCTACCAGAACCTTGAGGACTTCCGAATGAATTCTGTCAGGGCCTACAGCTTTCCCATTCTTTTGAAGCGAAACAGCTCGCTGAACTTCCTCTTTGGTTATGTCCGGTCCCAACTCCAAGTGCTCCTCATCAGCTGCTGGCGGGTCAGCTCTGGCGTCATCAAACAGCGTTTCAACGTACTGCCTCCAATGCTGTAGTTGGAGGTGGATACCAGTAATAATCCGGTTATCTGAGTCACGCAGAATGGCTGGCTGGCGACGACGGTCCTGTTCGGTAAATTCCTTGACTTTCTTGTGCAGGTTAAACGTATCATGCTTGGCTTCCAGGTCCTCAATCTCCTCACACTTGCCTGACAGCCAGCGTTCCTGGGCGATCCTGCACTCCTTGCGCACTTCCTGATTGAGGCCCCTATATCTGGAAGGGTTCGAAGTCTTATGCTTCCTTCGCTCGCCCATTAGATTCAAAATGGCAGAAGTCATCCACTCCTGCCTCGCCATACTCCCATGGAACCCAATCTTCTCTTCTTGCACTCTGGTGACAATGGACTCCACGGCTGCACAGGCAGAATCAACAGAATCACTTGGGCCAGACACTACATCACTCAGCTCCTCCTCAAATACCTCTCCCAGCGTGACCTTGAAAGCTGGATCGCGTAACTTTGAGAGATCCATCTTCCTGACAGGCGTGGGCTTGCGCACCGGAGGGAATCTACGAAGCCTGAAGTCAAGAACCACAGGATTATGATCCGAGTTTACATCTGCACCAGGGAAGGTTTTAACTGACTTCACATACTTCCTCATGCTTTGGGCCAACAATATGAAGTCAATCTGATTGCGAACAACCCGGCCTGGAGAATCCCCTGGTGCTACCCAAGTGTACAAGCGTCGAGGATGTTGCTTGAAATGGGTGTTCGTGACAAACAAGCTGTGCTCAGCGCAAAACTGGACAAGCCTGTCCCCTCGCTGGTTCCTAACCCCAAGCCCGTACCTCCCCACCACGTCCCCCTCTACACCGCTGCCAATCTTTGCATTGAAGTCTCCTAGAACGAAGGTGATTTCTCCTCTCTTGGTTGACGCCATAACCTCGTCCAAATCGGCGTAGAATCGCTCAACTTCCTGATCCGGTTTATCTCCTGTCGGAGCGTATGCCTGGATCACATTGAGAATACGGTGGGACGTCCGCAGCCGGAGCATCATGACACGCTCGCTCAAAGGGATAAAATCCACAACCGAGCGCGCTATCTCATTTGTGATCAAAATGGCAACGCCATGCCTGTGATGAGAATCCGTCCCGCCTGAGTAGTACAGCACCCCATTGCCGTCCCTGTGCACACCAGAATCAGGCCACCGTACCTCACTCAGCCCCAAGATTTCGATGCCCAGCCTCCTCATTTCCAGCTGCACGTTAGCGAGCTTTCCCTTCATGTACAGGCTTCGCACGTTCCAAGTAGCGACTCTTAAAAGCTTGTCGTAGATTTTCAACTGCTGGTCACATAATCCACGATCTCCAATGGTAGACGGGGAGATTCTTCGCACCCTCTCCTCACTTAAGAGGTGCCCCGGACTGAGGGCCATTTGGTCTTGGTTTTCTGCCATTTGGATACATGGAAAATAGTAGAACAGTAGAAATTCCGTTTCCTTTCTGCTCCGCGGTACGAAAGCCGAAGAGAGTCCTCCCCGCCTTATCGATGCTCAGAACTACGCTGCTTCGATGTCCTTCATCCCACACCATAGCCTGATAATGCTGAAGCCGCTGCCCATCAGCATCCTATGCCGTTGGTCGTTAGTTCGACTCATCCGCCTTTTGAGAAGATTTCTCTTCCCAAGGGCAAAAAGGTGCCCAAACCTCTGATCCGCTCATCCGCCCTCCTAAGAGACCGTTGGCGGCTGACAGAGGGATATTCCATATCCCGGGAATAACTCGGTCGCCAGAGCCTCGTTAGTAAAAGCAGGGTACACCACGTGCAGGTGAGGTTGACCGTGAAGTAGGAGAGGCTATGTGTTCGCATCACTACCCCCATGCATCACTACTCCCATAGTACTCGTACCTAAAAAAGATGGGACCACCAGATTCTGTATAGACTGACCCGTTCTGATGTATCCTGACCTACAAAAGCCATTTATCCTCGACTGTGATGCCAGTGGCCATACCATTGGAGCTGTGCTGTCCCAGAAATGCAATGGCCAGGAACAGGTGGTGGCATATTACAGTAAGGCTTTGAGTCGACCAGAACAAAATTACTGCACCACAAGACGAGAATTACTGGCAGCTGTTCGGAGTGTGGAACATTTTCATCAATACCTTTACGGGTCGCAGTTCACCCTCAGGACTGACCATGCCGCTTTAACATGGCTCACATCACTTCACAACCCTGAAGGACAACTCGCTAGGTGGTTGGAAACCCTACAAACGTACAACTTCCGCATTGTGCATAGGGCAGGAAAGCGCCACTGCAACGCTGATGGCCTGTCACGGCGCCCGTGTTCAGGGAATTGTGCTTATTGCCAAAAGCGGGAGAACCGAGACGAAGTGTATGTGCTTGACTTCTGTCCATCAGACGGATGCCAAACACAGTCCACAGATCCCAACATCCACTGGGTCATCAACAAACTGCGAACAGGGGAGCATCCATCCGTTGATGAAGAAACCGCCTTGAGTCCTGTCCTTAGGCGGCTGATAGCTCGATGGGAGTTCCTTCAGCTTAAAGGCGATCAATTGTTTCATAGATGGGAACAGAGAAATGGGCACAGATTACAGTGGGTGGTACCCACAGCAGATGTGGAGCACGTATTGAAGCAATGTCATAGTAACCCAACTGGTGGGCACTTTGGGTTTTGGAAGACCTTAGGCAAGGTGAAGCAGTCCTATTTTTGGCCTGGGATGTCGAACGATGTCAAAGTCTGGTGCAAAACCTGTGAACTTTGTTGCAAAGTGAAGGGACCGGGGAGACGACACATCGCGCCACTACAGCAAACAATGGTTGGGGGCCCCTTTGAAAGGATGGGCTTGGATATACTGGGTCCATTCCCCACCTCAAGGAGACATAACAGGTACGTGATGGTTGCGGTGGATTACTTCACTAAATGGCCAGAGGCGATAGCGTTACCCAACCAGGAAGCCCAGACAGTAGCATCAGCTTTGGTGGAGCATGTCTTCAGTCGAAATGGGGTGCCTTGGGAGATACACACTGACCAAGGAAGAAATTTTGAAGCCAAACTGATGGACGAGGTAGCCTTGATTTTGGGGACACAACGGACCAGGACAACAGCCCTCCACCCTCAATCAAACGGACTGGTTGAAAGGATCAACAGGACCCTTACCAAATTTCTCACCATGTTTGTTAATGAGGAGCAAACAGATTGGGACGACAAACTGCCGCTGTTCCTGCTCGCTTATCGATCAGCTCCCCATCCCACTACTGCTTATTCACCAGCACAGTTGCTCTATGGAAGAGATTTACATCTCCCAGACACATTGTGGCGTCCTTCCCCAACGCCTCCATCAATGACCACCACAGCGTATGCCCTACAACTACGGAGGGACTTGGAGAGGATACGTGACTTTGCTCAAGCGAAAGCGGGATTGCAGATGAGAGCGCAAAAGGAATGTTACGATCGCCGGGCAAAGCAACCTACCCTTGCAGAAGGAGATTGGGTTTGGGTGCATGACCCAAAACGCGTGCGTGGTCGGTGCCCCAAACTCCAGCCGCAATGGACGGGGCCTTGGGTCGTTACTCGGAAGAAGAGTGACGTCTTATTTCAGGTCAAACTGGGAAGGAAAATACGCCTTCTTCATGCCAACAGGCTTGCCAGGGCAGATGTCAGGCCCGTGGGCGGGCCATCAAAGGAAGGAAGGGGGTAGTGTGGTAAACCCACACAAGCATCAGGTGTTTTATTAGTTACGAGTGTGTTATGATTCAAAAAGAGTTGTTGTTGAGTTTGGGATTCAAGTCGGAAAATATAACGGTCTGTTGTTGTTATCGTTGAGTGTTCTTACAATATTATAGTACTTATAATAGTACGCTTTCGGAATTAAAACAGGATCTTCGTTTTGTACACAGGTTGTTTCAGGTAAGTAGGTAAGTGATGCAGGCACGATGCGAAAAGTAGAGGTTGACAAAAGTAAACAACTTACTTGATAATGGTAAGAAGAAGATGCACCATACCGTCGAGCGAACTCTCGGCTATTGGCCTGCTCACATGAAAATGAACAAAAAAGTTTCCTCGTCGTATACAGGAAAAACTTCTTCCAGATAGTTATCATTTTTTTTCACTGGATGGAGTAAGTCCAAATCATCTTCCAATGACACCTCGATAGGAGTGATCGACCCCTCATCAGTCGATGAACTTATGGCGAGAAGTACCAAAACGCAAGTGAGAGAAGTGGGTAGGGTTATTAGAACGAACACACAGAACGAATAACAACGACGAACGACGGTGCGATGAAAAATGATTTGATTGGCTTAAGCGGGCGAGCGGTAGTGGGGGGCGAGCAGTCAGAAAGGAGTACATCGGAAAATCCACGGACTGATCTGACGGTCTTCGAACTGTCTTCGAACCGCCAGAAAAACACCGCGAACAGCATCCTATGGATGCTATACAGTCCGAGACCAGTCCGCAAGACCACCGCGAACGCCAAATGATGGATCTGACGGTTTGAAGACAGTCAGATGGCCACCGCGAACAAACCCAGTAACGCCGGGCTTAGAGGACCAACTAGAGCCCAATCGCGAGCCGTATGTACAAGTTCCGTTTGTTTTGGTTCATGGGAACTAACGAAAAAGCCGCGGACGGATGCAAATTTTTTAAATTCGATATCCATATTCTTAGTCATTTGAAACGT
This sequence comes from Leptopterna dolabrata, assembly GCA_954871275.1. Taxonomy (NCBI): domain Eukaryota; kingdom Metazoa; phylum Arthropoda; class Insecta; order Hemiptera; family Miridae; genus Leptopterna; species Leptopterna dolabrata. The sequence continues at coordinate 63,379,667 of OX940976.1, read as the reverse complement.
AAACCATGAAATTTTGAGGGGGTTTAAATATATTTTTTCAAGGTCAATTCCGAAGGTTCATTATTGAAAATAATGAACCAAAATCGAAGGGCCTATAAGAAACTCACAGCTGGTCAAATGGCATTGTGGCAGATCTCTGAAACTTATCAAAAGTCGTCCAACATCCCTGAATATTTTCAGCAAATTCCGGCTGATAGAAACGGACATCTGACAATCATTAGGTACATAGATTTCACGCTCGTACACGCGCACACGAATTACAGTGTAATTTTGAAGATGGGTCAGGACCTAGGGCTCAACCCGCGCATACCCTCTAAATTCAGCTTTCATAGGTTTGCAGATACACAGACACTTGATTTGTCAAACTGAGTTCGGTTCCGATCTTGTCGTATCTGCAAGAATGGGGGTTTCGATTTTGGGGGAAAAAAAATGTTCTTCCTCCCCAAAGTGAGCGCAAGGTTTCCGCTACCTTAGTTATCTTGGTTGCTAAAAGGATAAAAAATCAGCCAATTAAATTTCTCCCTTAGAATAAATATTAGATCGTGCATAATGTCTTACGGTAATAGACTCTAATATATTTAGGTACTTACTTATTTACTCCTCTGCCGCTCTGTCCTTGACTCCAACAGCTTTACCTCTATCCCTCTAAGTATATCATTATCCTCTAGTCCTGTAACTCTGTACAACTTTATTTCTA